>OY856410.1:989579334-989669334 GCA_963693085.1 Alisma plantago-aquatica | reverse complement strand
AAAACGAACTTCACTAACTAATACTTTGGAGGTTCCCCAAGCTGGAAAGTCGTAACCCAACTCCCAGGCACCAACACTTACTGATATCATCACTAGCTTCATGGATGTAGCAGAAGTCAATGAACCGGCTTATCGACCATGTTGACCCCTCCACATAAAGGTGTCCATCCTATTGATACATGTCTGAGCTTGGCTCCCTTGGTTTTTTTTGTGTGTTGCCCCCATTGTGGCTTTTGGGGCTTGTCTTAAGGAGTGTCCCCTTCATGACAACTCTTCTCCAACTAGGTAACCACTTCAACATGGTCTTTGTCTCTAGTTTATATCAATAACAAACTTGTAACATAAACCTTAAACTTCTCCAATAGGTACTTTGTGTTTTTTTCATGCTACCGCTATCCTTTTATGAGGAATGAGCATTACCTCAAAAACATTGTTACAAATGTTTTATGTGTTGCCTTGGTCCTTTGTAGCTTATCCAACGCTCCAAATGTACAAGACCTCTAGTTGAGATTTTCTATAGATAATTGTGTATCAAATCAATCCTTTGTAGCTTGTCCAACACTCCAAGTGTGTGAGGTCTTCAATTTAGATTTTCAGTAGTATATTCTTTAAAAAAATTATTTATATACATATGTTGTTTCTTAACATTCCAATAAGTCATTTTTATCCAACTGAAACTCAACAGATTCAACCGGATCTTTTGGAAAGGTTAAATCAAAAACTCTAAAATCTTATGACATTTATAAACATAAAATTTTAAGGAAAGTCATTTGTTTCTTCTATTGTATTAGTTACTCTTTGTAGTCTTTGATCAGCTAGAAACTCTAAATTCTGATGACATTTATATATATAATATATAGAGAAAGTCATTTATTTCTTCTACTGTAGTTGTCACTCTTTTGTATTGTTAGATCATCAACTATTTGTCACACAATCGACATATCATGGGACATTTTTACCTCTCAGCACCATGTCCTAAGCATTTACTTTTATTTTTAGTTATAAATCTATATTTAGAATGACAACACCTCTAATTGATTCACCTCATCTTATTTTGGCATGGCCATAGAGCATATTTCTCAATGCTTTCATTTTTTAAATGAAAGGTCACGTACAATTTTCATGTGTACTAATACACATTATAACCTCACGTCCGAATAGGGCACTAGAGTAAAATCCCCGCACCCCCACCCCTCATATCGATTATCGAATCCTGGCCTGCTCCCTACCAATTCACTCGCAGTGTTAGTTGCCAGCAATCTTGCCTGCAAGTGTAGCTGGAATACTTTATTGTCAAGAGAGGAGAAAGGAATGGTGGAATGGGAGGGGAGCAGGATAGAAGCAGATGATAGCAGCTTCATGGTTAATAGTGTTTGGTCTTCAGCAATGAGTAATCAGGCATGTGGAACTGTTGATACTTGTGTCTTGGGTGAGCGCGCCTACCATCCTCGCTCAACTTTGACGTTAATGAGTCAAATGTTGCAACCGACACCTACTCATTCACAGTAAATAGGATTGATAAAACTGCCATGTGGGCATCTGATTTAAGAAACAGACTGATTCGTTCATACAATAGCTCATGGCAGTCGGATTCTAAATTCTTGAAGTTAAATCTTTACTCTCTTTTGCGTTTGGGTAACAGCAAGTCTAAAGTCGCAACACGGCATGCTCAAGAAACAGCCATCGCCTTCCGCAGCATGCACGTAGGCAGTCTTCAACTTTAGAGGAAAGGAGATTCGAAGAAGACGCAATAACACTTCCATATGTATCAGCCGTTAATGCTACAATGCACTGATGTAGGAAGCAACTTATAGCTAGGGGATGGCTGGATGACCGACGTGGTGACAGTAGGACAGCGACAGGGACCTAATGCATCGAAGAAAGAAGGCAAAGGAGTTCAGCTTTTGTGGGCTCTGATGCCGTGCAAACTTCAACTGCTCCGGTTCCCCTCCATGTCACGTTCAATGGTGACCTTGTGCCAAAGCAGCGCCGTTCTTATTTGGTTCTTTCTTGTCAAGAGTTCATATTACTGCTGCCGCCAGGACGCATCTGTCAAACTTCCCCAAAAGTCAAGATCTTGGCTTTAAGGTTAAGTTTTACCCCCAGGCCGATGTGCTGCTGGAGGAGTTTCCCAGAAAACTCCTGTAGGACTCGAGAGGTGGTGCGGCTGTGGTCCTGCTGGTTGTTGACAGACAATTTGTCAGTACATCTCGTCTACTACTCGCAGCTTTTCGAGAATTATCTTCTCCTGTTTGGCATCTGTACGTGGTCAAGAGACGACAAGAGTGAAACTATAAAGATCACCAATAAGACAATATAGACCAATTTTTATCCTCATTTACAAGCACGGCTACAGTATGGTTAGCGTTATTATAGTTAGAATGCAACGCTTCCATGTTAACAAGGATACATTCCTCGTCTGGATTATTTGTGAAGTTGGAATGTAGAGCATTTCCGACACTGTCCACTATAGCAGATGTCGTCATTGAAGATTCAATACAAAGTACAGCTGTGATTGCGTCCAGCCTAGTAACTTCATTTCTGAACATGAGCCTAGCATGTGCTGGAGGAAATATGATCAGGAATCACAAACCGATAAACTTTCAGTATAACTTACAAAGTTTTGACATCGATCTGTAATAGGAAAACTGCAGCAACAAGGTGGCAACAGATACCACATACCTTGGGCGAGCCGAATCAAACTCTCAAGCATGCGTACAGTGGTTCTAGCTGCAAATTTACTCCAGTCAGTTTTTTTTATACTCGTGACTTAAAAACAGGAAATCGGCAAACCTGCATTGTCAGTAGCCATCCTTCTCTGCAACTGATAATAACTTGAGATAATCTCTTCAGATTCTTTGGTTAAGACAGGTCTGAAATGTCCCTTCACGTACTGGATGTACCTGCCACGGGCACTCAAGCAAAGCTCAAATAAATTAGAGATTTTCAGATGCAAAAACAGGACAAATTTTGGAAATCACCTTCGCAACATCGGCAGAGACCAGACATTTAACAAGTCCTCGTCATCCTTGGACCTCTTAGATTCACGGTTCTGTTATCAGCAGTATTTACAGAAATATGTTAATGTCTCATTCGTGTAATGAAAATTAATAATAAGTGTGCTCTCTTTACAAAGACAAAGTAAAATACGGGCAAACACAGAAAAATGACTAATTACCACAGCTAAAATGTGAGACGAGACAATGGCATCCCATTCTGGATTTTTTGTGTCTAGGAGGACAAGCACTATGTCGAATCTGCTTAACAGTGGTCCTGACAACGTTGTATTCACAGACAAAGCTACAATATAAGGACAACAATATATTAGTATAATTAACAACAAAAACAGAGCCCAATATGAAGGTAAATGTATCAATATGACAATTATTTTAGGGGCCGTTTGGCCCACACACTCATAAATACTGATAGTTGTGTAAAAATATGCTAAATTAGACAGTTTCTGTAGTTCAAATCCCACTGTTCATGATGGACAGAGCAAATATACGAAATTTGCTACTCATGCAAAGTTTGCAGGCACTGCAAAGTCACGCGTCCAGAGTCCTGGTCATCATTTTGGCATGCTTTCCCGCCTAAATTACAGCTGGATCATCTCTCTCCTTTATTTGCTGCTCTAAACTAAAGTATGACCTATATATAAAACTACAGGGAGTCACAAAAACAGGAACCGAACGGCCCCTTAGGAAACCAAATATGCTAGGGTCACTCCGATATGGCCATAGCAACACAGAAGTGACGCTGTTGCCACTGCTATGTATTAAAAAACTTTGATGATCTCTGTGTGCGAGTATATCTAACAGAACATATTGTGATATGTGCCAGAGCGGCCAGACACAATTCAGAGTGTTACATCTGCTTATATCTACAAACTAAGTGATGGCAATATAACAATCATGCCTCGAATAAAATCTGCATATACCTAATCTTGGCAATTCGGCTGATCTGACCTATAAAGCCTAAGGCATAGTTTAAAATTTCGACGAAATTGTCGAAATTTCCACAATTATTTCCATACCGATGGCCATTGGACATTGAAATGCGCTGTCGAAACACACTGACCATCGAAATTTTTCTTTCTTTTTAATATACTAATATTGGAGTTATGGAGGTCTTGGAGTATACTTTTTTGCATAGTTTTGTCTTTAAGTCTATATCTTGTGCTTGCAAACTATAATGACTTGATTCATTGATTTCACCATTGAAAATTGACATCAAAATTCTTCATCGAAGTCCCTATCGAAACAGTTCAGGGTCCTTCACTCCCAAATGAGGAGACCCCACCCCTCACATATCCAATATGAAATATTATTGCATTCTTTAGTAGATCTGCACTAGTAGATAAATTTGGTAAAATTTCATAAATTCATTCGTTAATTTTTTCATCGAAATGTCAGGAACGAATTTGTAATTTTTATCAAAATTTTTGACAAATTTCTGTTTCTGTGACCACCGAAACGGCATCGAAATCGGGCATTTTCTTCCTTGGCCTAAGGGCTGATCGCAAGAAATAAACTTGACCACAGCTTGGCCATATAGGCATGTCAAGCATACATCGACCAATGCATTTGATAGGTATATTAACATGCTTTACTTCTAAAATATTATTATAATATAAACTTATTCAATAAGAAAAATCATTGATGTGGTTATGAAATGCCAAAACATGGAGTTGTATTCAATATTATGAAAGTTGAATACATAAGTTCTGACTTCTAAATAAATACTAGACGTATTCTAGTAGGTACTTAAACACAATACTCGCAATTAAATAAGATTTTGAAGGATAATGAAGCCTTGCTCAAATCTGTAAAAGGCCTGAGATGGGAAGGTTCAGGCTAAAGATCAGCATGATCGCTTAGATATTAGATCATTGATGATCTATGTTGTACCAAAGATGGATCTCAAACCACCAAATTACACCACAATTAACGAAAATGGAAGAAAATCCAGATTTGTTAGGAAGAAGGAAGCACACAGCCGCAAGCATCACCACAAGCCTACAAGGACAATCGATCGACAAGATTCAACAAAATCCCCAGAATGGGGCACCCTATGTCCATGGATGGGAGGAGAATATTCCATTATTTCAGTATCGAGATATACATAAGGTGAAAGATGAAGGCAATGACAAGATAACCAGTATGCACATGACATATGCTTGAAAGCGCATGAGAACAATAAAGGGTTGAGAAGATGAAAGAAACATGCATGTATCATGATACATGAGGGAATCAATGATATGTATGTCAGTATAAGTGGTTATTGGTTAAGTTGACTTAGGCATGTTGTCGTTAATACTATATTTTTTAGTAGTGCACTTAAGTGAGGATTTGTTTACCTACTTAAGTGTACTCGCGTGTCCCTGGACTCATATATATAGGAGAGCCAGTATCTCATTAGAAACTAACAAGAATTACTTTCTCTTGAACATGGTATCAGAGTAGTGCATCTCTCAAGACCTAGCCATCAGCGGCATCGTAGCAACAGCACTGTAGAAGAGTATTGTAGCAGTACTACTAGCATCCCCGAAGACCAGCAAGGCCACCTCTGCCGTAGCAAGGGACCGCAGCCCCAACCGGCACATGATCTCAAGCTTGATCTGTATGTATATGTTCTTCTCTTGTTTCTTGTTTCCCTATAAGCAACCAAAAAAAGAACAAAAAAACCCCGGTGCTAGTCTTATAAACAAGGAAGAAAATGTCCGATTTCGACGCCGTTTCGGTAGCCACAGAAATTTCGACAGATGCATTATTGGCGTTTCGACGACCAAATGATCGAATTATTTAGCAAAAATTTACCAGAACAATCTACTAGTGTAGATTTACTCAAATATGCAATAATATTTCATATTGGATATGTGAGGGGGTGGGGATCTACATGGGTGAGTGAAGGAAGCTGAACAATTTCGATGGGCATTTCGATTGAGATTTTGAGGACAATTGAATGGCGAAATGAATGAATTAAGTCATCATAGTTTGCAAGCACAATATATAGACTTAAAGACACAAATTTATGGAAACATAGCTTGATCTAGGATGGTAGGACCTCAGTAGGATGACAGGACGTAGTACATAAGCAATGTTGTAGAGGTATGTGAGTATTGAGGAAGCATGAGACAACTATGGTTTATGCATCTAGTTGAACCATGATGGTTGTCATCCTCCTTGTTGATTATACTTATCAACATACTGGGTCCTGTTTATTTTGTTTCATACAAGCATAGATGTGTCTCACTGTTAATCTCCATATGCTTACAAGTGATAAAATGCATACTAATGGATTAACTCAAGCTTTGTTCTCGGTCATGTGCTTTTGTAGCGAGAGCCTATAGGAGGCAACCATGTAGTTAGAGGTGTGATTGATAATGGCATACATACAAAAGATCGCGATAGCCATGCTAATTTTGCGCACTATAACATAAATCATGTGACCTCAAAAATGAAAGTTAGCGGGTCATCATAGTCATAGATATCACTCCTACACACATTTTTAAATATTTCCTTTGTAGATCTTTATAGAAGTGAGAGCAATAGGAGAGAAAGGTAGAATTAGGCTAGGAAGAGAAGAAACATAACTTAGATTGCCCCTAACAAGCCCAAGGAATCACATAGTAAAATCTGCAGACATTGTACCCCATTTCTCGAAATAATAGATGTGTTTCTCGAAATTTTGTCGAAATCTGGACGAAATGGGCCTTTTTTCATCGAAATTTTCCTAATTTCGTCGAAATTCAAAATAAATGTCGAAATTTACTTTTTTCTGGCATAATTCCCTACGTACAGACATGTAAGGCCATTTCTATGTTCGATCATTGGCGGCATCGAAATAATTAGCGAAATTTCGCCAATTTCGACGAAATTTTGAACATTGCTTATAAAGATCTAAAAAAGAACAAGGGGGCAAAACACTAACTTTTTTAATTTCTTCTCCATGTGCTTCCCATGAACCACATGGATGAGCGCTCTATGTGCCAAATTAGGTGCTTACATATCATAGTGCATCAACCATGTGCTTTTTTCCTCCTACCGTGCCTTACACTATGGTAGTTCTCTCTCCTTTTTTTTCTACCGTGCATTTATAACCGGTATTGCTCGTTTTCCTGCTTTTTTTTAACGTGCCTTCAATCGGATATTGTCTATTCTTTTATAATAGCTGATAACAAACTCTACCTACTATCATCTACAATGGCATGGCTCATGCCTCCACCATTAAATTAAATGAAGACAATTTCTTGCTTTGGACGAATGCAGTAGAAGCCTTCCTAGAGTCATGCAGCAAACTCAAGTACATCAAAGACAACACAACAGAAGCACCCAATGATGCATGGGTTACGGGAATAGCCAAGTTCTTTCCTTGCTATTGGGGTGTATGGAACCTCATGTCGTCGTCATATGCATGTAGCATTGTAATACCAAGACCATGTGGGATGACATGAAGCAG
Organism: Alisma plantago-aquatica; assembly: GCA_963693085.1. NCBI lineage: Eukaryota > Viridiplantae > Streptophyta > Magnoliopsida > Alismatales > Alismataceae > Alisma > Alisma plantago-aquatica. Next base: position 989,661,876 of record OY856410.1, on the reverse strand, counting down.
TGCTACATGCAAGAGGTCAATTATCTTCGCCTCTACCACGTAATGTACAAAATCTTCTCCAAGCAACAGGGTGGTCATCGACTATTCAAGTACTTTGACTCCATGAAAGCTCTTGCCAATCAGCTAAACTTCTTCTCACCTACCACCTCTACTGAAGTCACCAAAGAGAGAGACTCTCATTACTAGGCGCTTCCTCAATGGACTTAATCCCTTATATGTTGCGGTTTATCAACTCCTTGTCGATGTGACTCTCCCACCTGTGGATCAGACGTACGCACACTTGTCCTAATCAACGATGACCTTAGTTCGTGTGTCCCACATCGACCCCTCTAATGTCCAAGCAATAGTCATTGTTGCAGCCCCATGTTGTGGTCGGAGGATGTGGTGCAAGTCCAAAGTACACCTACGATTGAGGACGTCAAAAGTTGGGCCACACTAAAGACGTTTGCCATTCAAGCATGAGTATCTTGCTCACTGCGGTCGAGGACGTGGCAAGGGCATTGGGCACATTGCCCAAGCTCACGCAATTGGCCAGAGACCTAGCTACAGTGCATTTCTTCCTTTGTTTGACCCATGTTTCGCTGAAAAAAAAGGAATATGAATGTTTGCTTCAAGCATCGTAACAGTATCGTGACTCTCCTCTTTATATGTCATTAATACATGCGCCCTCTGATTGGAGAATTGGCTACCCACCAAACACATCATGTCGACCTATCTAGTAGCAGCCCATCAAGGTAATTCAAGAACTTCAATGCTAACCACCCACTCCACGTGGATTTAGGTGCTACTCACATGATAGATATGCCACATCATACCTCATATGACTCTTTTGTTCCGCATTTCACTGTCTCTCTAAAAGATGGGTCGAGAAAATGGGTCTTCAAATGTGGCATTGTTCCTCCTATCCTAAGACTATCGTCTATTCATTTTGTTTGTAATATTTCCTGTAAATCTTGTGTTTGTGGAAAAATAAGTCGATTATCTTTGATGTTTTCTAACTTTTGGGTCCTCTAGTTATTGTGGAGAATGAGCAGAATTAGACGATGATTGGGCGAGAAACGCCCTCTGGTGATCTCTACTACTTCGTCCCCCCGCAGTCTCCTCCCAATGCCATTATCACATCCACACCACTCCGACTGCATTTTTGCTTCGGTCATCCTTTGCTAGATCAAACTGAAAATTTTAGATAGTTATGTTTCTTCTTGTTCTTCTATTTTATGTGATGCATGTCAGTTGGGAAAACTAATGTGTCTTTCTCGGCTCGTACTACAAAACAATCTTCTAAGGTTTTTGATTTGTTAATTAGTAATATTTGCATTCAAGACGAGTTATGATGGTTTCAAATAGTTTCCTACTTTTGCGGATGATATTTCACGTATGGCTTGGTTATATCTTCTTAAAGCTTATGATGAGGTATTGCCGCATTATTTACGTGTTTCATTAAACGATCTTGGGTTCAATTCTCCACTTCTGATATAATTCTCTACATTGACAATGTCCTTGAGTATACTCAACGGGACGTTACTCTTTTTGTCGCGATATGGAATTGCTTCATCAAAGTTGTTGCGCTTATTCTCCTCAGCAAAATGGTATGGTCGAGCATTAAAATTGTCTTCTTGACATTACATGATCACTTCCCATTCATGCCAATCTTCCCAAGAATCTTTGGTTTGACAATATATTCCCCACATGTTTCTTGATCAATGTCAATTGTCCTCGATTCTCAGAAAGCAAACTCCTTTTTTGATTCTCCATCTGCAACAATAATTGTTTCCTTTAAACCTCAAATGGTGTTCTAGTTGTGTTGCCTTTGTACATAGTTTTGATCCTAAGGCGGACAAGCTTTTCCCATGGGTAATTAAGATGGTTTTTCTAAGATACCCTTACTCTCAAAAGGGGTACAAATGCCTTGATCATGCATCCAATTACATTTATGTTTCAACTGATGTCACTCTTCACGAGGATGAGTTTTCTTCCCTTTCTTGTTGTCTTCCCTGTGAATGTCGATGAGATACTCTCACTTCCAGATCCCTTTCCTCTACCATCACCATCTTCTACACCACCTTAGTTCTTCTCTCAGGTCTTATCACCAACGCATGGAAGTTGACCCCCAAGCAGCAGCCCTCGATCATCGTTTGTTCCAATCCAATCCAACTCAACGGTGGCGCTTCGCAAAGGTAAATGTTCCTGCACCATCAAGCATCCCATCTCTGACACTTGTTTCCTAGCTCACCTCTCTCATGCTTTTGCCACAACATTACATACCACCTCTATTCTCAAACATCCGGCATATGCTCTCTAAGATCTTGCATTGAAAGTTGATATGAAGGATGTGATGTAGGCTTTACGCATAATGGCAAATGGGACCTAATTGATCCTCAACTTGGAAAGAGCATTGTTGGTTGTCAATGGATATCTCAGCCAAACATTGTTCGGATGGACTGTCGAGCGACAAAAGGCAATGTTGGTTGCTAAAGGTTCGTGATCAAACTTTTGGCGTGGACTATTCTAAAACCTTCTCTCTAGTGAATGATTTGCTTTTGTCCCATCCTGGTCTCCTTGGCGGCCCATCATGATTGGCCGCCATTTCAACTAGATATCAAGCACATTTTTTTGCACAGTGATCTCTTGGAGGAAGTCCACATGTAGCAGCCTCCTGGCTTTATTGTTGAGGGGATTCTTCTCACATGGTCGCTCGTCTTTGATGTTCCTTGTACGGCCTTAAGCAAACTTTTGAGAACTTGGTTCAATAACTAAGCACAGACCTTAAAAAGCTAGGTTTTCAGAGATTTGTTGCAGATCAGCCACTATTCTCTTCTCGGTCCTCAAAAGGACACATTCACCTTGTTGTATATATGGATAACATTGTCATCACTGGTGATGACACAAGTGGCATCTCCAGCCTGAAGCAACTTTCACAAGCTCACTTTAATACAAAGGATCTGAGAGATCTGCGATACTTTCTTGACATAGAGGTCCTTTACTCCACCACAGGAGTCAAATTGTCCCAACAACGTTATGTCTTGTACTTCATGAGACTAGGATGATAGATGTCAAACCAGTCTCCAGTCCGTTGGACAATCACACAAAGGCTCTACATGAGGGGGAGCTCTTTCCTCAACCAGAAAAGTATCATCAGGTAGTTGGAAAATTGATTTATCTGATTATCTAACGTCACTTATTCTGTTAGAGTAGTCATTCAACATGAGTGGGCCACTTCAAGCTCACTAGTACAGCTTCAGCAGATCCTAAGTTTCCTCAAGAGAGCTCCAAGAAGAGGAATACTCTACGGTCATCCTAAGAAGAAGACTGTTACTAATTATGGGTATGTCAAATCAAATTGGGTAGTTTACGCTCAAGAGCATCATTCCACGTCTGACTTTTGCATCATGTTAACCACCCTATGGCCTAGAGTAGCAAGGAACAATTTGTGGTTGCTCGCTCCAGTACATAATTTGGATATTGGGCTATAACACATGCGTGTTGTGATTTACAATGGGTAGAGTCCATTCTGGATGAGTTTAGAATTCCTGTTCATACTCCAGCTACTCATACTATGACAACTAGGTTGTAATCCACATCGCCAACAATTCGGTATTTCATGAGTATACAACATTGAGGTAGATTGCCATTTTGTGCGAGACATGGTTAAAATTAAAAAACACAGTAATTCCTCACATACAGAAAAGTGATGAGATTTTTGACATCCTAACCAAGCCACTTCATCTCTTTTTCAATATATGAGTGTCAAGCAAGGATTACACAATGTCTACTCTCCAGCTTGAGGGGAAGTGTTATTATAAGTGGTTATTGGTTAAGTGGGCCTACGTCCATTGTTCTTATATTCTATGTTTGTTATTAATGCATTTAAGTGTGGATTCGTTTACCCACTTAAGTGTATTCATTTATCCCTAGACTCCTATATATAGGAGAGCCAATACCTCGATAGAAACTAACAAGAATTACTTTCTCTTGCACATTATATAAAGGGGCTTCCTAGGTAGCTAACTCATTGAGACTTGATTCAGGAGGAACATTGGAGCCAAGATTCATGTGTCGAATGAAGCATACAAACATACATAAGAACTAGCTTACTTCAAGTCCTCCACTAAGTGCAGCTTGATATGTATAGAGATATGATGTTTTCTGTTATGTCTTGTTGAGTGTCATGTGCATAGCATGTGCCTCACTTATGATGTTTACTTATGTAGTTTAGTCCCATATTGCTCATCTCTGCTTTAGTCTCTACTCTCTTCTGTTATATAAGAGACTGCATTGTACACTATTTTACTCACTCGATAAACAAGCCTTCATTTATCTATATGGTATCAAGAGCAGGCTCGGTCCCAATTTTTCTGTCCCACCCTGCCCCCATGCCATGAAGTGCCCCCCTCCCCCCACCCCCGCCGCCGCCGCCAACCACCGCCCCTCCCCGCCAGCGCCGCCGCCACCACCCCCCTCCCCTCCCAGCACCGCCGGCCTGCCCTCCCGCCGCCCGCCCCACCACCACCCGCCACTCCTCCACCACCCGCCGGCCCACCGCCACCCCTCCCTATTGCCGCCGTAGTAGCTCCACCCCCCTCACCCATCGGTTGTCGCTATCCCTCCCTCTCCACCCCCGCATCCATCTTCTTCCTTCTTCACCAATCCCATCCTTCCTCTTCTCCTACCGGGTAATTGACTCTTTCAGACAGCCATAGACCTCTCACGTTGAGAGTCCCCTACGTCTCCGGTTCTTTTTTTGCCTGCGCCTCATGAAGGATTATTGATTTCCTCATGACGACGTAGGTTTTCTTCATCTATCTCTGCCCGAATACGGGTTCTTCTGATCTGATGCGTTAGATCCCTACTGCTGCTACTGCCCCATAGCGGGTTTATTATTTCTATCTGCTGCTGCCCGTCGTGGGTTATTTACTTGCTGCTTGTTGCTGCTACGTCACCTTTCTGCTAGTGTCTGCCTCTGCCCAGTATGGCATATGTGGAGCCTCCTAGATCTCTTTGTGTTACCACGGTCAAGCTCGATGGATCCAACTACCATCTAAGGTCGACATCCTTTGTTCTATATGTAAAGGCTCAAGGAAGATACTCTCATCTTACTACTGATCCACCTCCTGCTCCTGATGCTACTGTTGACGACAAGACCAAACAAGCTTATGCCCAATGGTTTAAAGACGACTTGGGCGTTATGTTCTGGCTTCTCAACAGCACCGAGCCGCGCATTAGTCAGTCTCTCCTGTGCCTTCATGATGCCAAAGCAATGTGGGACCAGCTTTCTCATGTCTACTCACACCAGAACAATCCGAAGAGGGTTTTTGAAATTTTCAAAAATCTAGCCAAAAAATAGTACTCCTCAGATGCGTCCATTGAAGATTTTTACAACCAGTGCTCCGCTCTCTAGAACGAGTATGAGATCTACCACTCGTTGACTGCTGACATTAAAGAAGCTCAGAAGCAGCACAATGAACTCCAATTGGTTCAGTTCTTGGCTGCACTTCCCGCTTCTTTTTCCGGTGTGGTTGACCAAATATTGTCTAGTATTCCGCTACCGACTCTTTGTGATGTTCTAAAGAGAGTCCAGTGACTACCTTCTGTTTCCTCTACACCAACAATTGAGCATCCTGCCTTGGTTGCTCGTACTACTGATTCTGGTCGTGGACGTGGCCGTGGAGGACGTCCACCACCTTCTGGAGGAAGAGGCACTTCCACAGCTCCTGGACGAGGTCAAACCACTGGACCTCGCTACTGCAACCGGTGTGGTCGTGATAATCACACTGAAGATAGGTGTTGGATCAAGCACAGAAAGCCAGCCTGGGCAAACCAGGCCTCCACTGAAGCTACTACAGAAGTTGCATCAGATCCACTAGCTGCTCCTCCATCTACTGACTGGCTTCGCTCTGAGTTTGAGAAATTTTTCCAAGAGCGAATGACTCAACTACCCTCGACATCTACGGGAGGCTCTTCTGCTATGCTGGTGTCTCCCTCTGTTGGTAACCAAAAGTGGTGTATTGATTCTGGGGCGTCTGTTCACATGGCAGGCGACCTCCACCTATTTTCTGCCCTATCTAAAACTTCACATATTCCATCTGCCACCGTTGCTAATGGCTCGAAAACACCTGTACATGGCGTTGGCACGGTTCCATTATCTCGCAAGATGAATCTTCACTCTGTTTTATATATACCTCAGTTTCCTGTAAATTACTATCTGTCAGTAAAATTGTCAAACAACTTCAGTGCTCTATTAAATTCGATCCCTCTGGTTGTGTTTTGAAGGATCTCCGCACAAAGACGAGGATTGGTTCGGGCCATGAAGGACCAAATGGACTTTACTACTTAGATGGACCACCTGCGGCGTCAGCTCTCTTATCTACATCTGTCTCAGGACTGCAGCGGCATGTTCGGCTGGGTCATCCGTCTGCTGCAAAGATGAAGTTTTTATTTCCTGCTTTAGCTGAACATAAATTCTCTTATGAAACCTGCGTTTTGAGTTAACAAACGAGGTCTGTTTTTCCTGCAAAGAATGATATTGAGTCTAAAGATATGTTTGACATTGTTCACTTTGACATCTGGGGTCCATGTAGTGTCCCGAGTCAATTTGGTGTTAAGTATTTCTTGACATTTATTGATGATTATTCCCGTGCTACCTGGCTTTTTCTGCTTAACGACCGTAGTACTGTTTTGGACAATATCCGTGTTATCTTCTCAGAAATAAAAACCCAATTTAATAAAACCATCAAAATTCTTCGTACTGACAATGCCCTAGAGTTTATGCAAAAGTATGTCACCTCATTTTGTTCTAATCATGGCACCATACACCAAACCACTTGTCCCTATACTCCTCAGCAAAATGGTGTTGTTGAACGCAAAAACCGCCATCTCTTAGAGGTTGCTCGCACTCTTCTTACCCATTAAAAAGTCCCTCGCCGTTTCTGGCCTGAGGCTGTCACTACGGCATGTTTTCTTATAAACCGCATGCCCTCCTCTGTTTTACAAAATCGCATCCCATACTCTATCTTGTTTCCTGATGCACCTCTGTTTCCTGTACCACTTCGCATTTTTGGGTGTACCTATTTTGTTAAAAACCTGCGCCCAGGAATGTTGAAACTTGACCCTCGGTCTACTAAGTGCATTTTCTTGGGTTATTCACAAACTCAGAAAGTCTATCGCTGCTTTGATCTGATACTTAGACAGTGGTTTGTCAGTGCGGATGTTGTTTTCTTTGAGCATATGCCCTTCTTTTCTGAGGATGGAGCTAGCCTAACTCCTGATGTGTTGGCACAAACACCTGTACCGGACATTGTTGAAAATCTGTCTATATCTGACCAGCCTGAAGAACGTCCATTACAAGTGTACAAACGCCGACCGAAGACAAGCACTCCTTCCATGGCCCCTCCTCAACCAATTCCTGCGTCTGCGGATGATCAAATAAACACTGAGGTAAACTCTGATCTGCACCTTCCTATCAGCTTAAGGATAGGTGTACGCTCCTATACTAAGCATCCTATCAGTCATTTCTGCACTTCTAATAATCTGCATAACAACTTTGCCTGCTTTAATACTGCACTATCTGCTATCAGTATTCCGAAAAATGCTATAGAGGCTCTTACTATTCCAGCATGGAAGAAGGCAACGGACCAGGAAATGCAGGAACTATGTGATCGCAAGACATGGGAGCTTGTGGATCGTCCGGCTTCTTGCCCTACAGTGGGCTGTCGTTGGATCTTTACTATTAAATATCAGCCGGATGATACTATTGAGCGTCTCAAAGCCCGTCTTGTTGCCAAGGAAGAACATACCGACGATATCGTCGGTATACCGCTCGGTTTACCGATACCGAGCCAACCTGGCATCGGTTTACACATATTTGTCGATGTTCCTGCAAATTTCGGTAAACCGGTGGGTTTACCGGTAAAACCGACCGGCTTCCGACGGTAGCGGGGGGTTAGTGCAAAATGCCCCACTTATGGGCGATACGGGCGGTATACCGCCCCGGTATGCCATCATTTGCGAACGTGAGCCTGCTGCTGCTGTTGGAGTGAAAGAACTTACTCATTTGGGGTGATTTTCTTCGTTGGAGCTCAAATAAGCTGTAATCAAGGTATGTTTTCTTGATTTCTTGCATTCTTCATCATTTCCAACCCATCTCCTATCTATTTCCTTCTATTTTCATCATAAATCTCTCCAAAAATCTCTAAATACACCCAAATCTTAGATCTACTTCAAAAAACTTAGAATTAATGCTATTTAACAGTAGATCTATGAATATTATATGTAGATCTACTAATGTATAACTAGATCTACTACTTTTAATTAGTATTATCGTATAATTTCACTAATTAATACTAAATTCGTAATAATACAATAAGTACTAGAAATAATAGGTATCTAACTTAGGTTTAGTAGAAAAAGTTGTACCAAAAAGCAATGTGAACAAATTCAAACAAAAATATAGTAAAAATATTTATATTTTTCGTTTTTTTATTTATTTAAAACGCTGAAAATAATAATAAAATCATTTGTTTTGTTTTTTCTACAGAAATGTATGCGTTATTGTTATGTAAGATGGAATGAGTAAAGTCTTGTAATACATCACTTGACTTAATACTAGATAATTATCAGATTTTATAATTTTTAAATTAATTTCAGACTTTAATTTTTTTATTTAAGCCTTTTTTCTTGTTAATAAAAATCTTAAAAAATATTGTGTTTGATTCTATAAATACATTTAACATTTATACACCTAAAAGTGTTGTGTTTGATTCTATAATACATAAAATAGATTAATTTCTTGCAACTTAATGGGTTATATATTTCATACACCTAATTTTTATTTGTCTTTGTCTTTTTGCAGTGTGACAGTGTCCACTTTTGACTTTTAAGAAGATGTCTTCAAGCGATGGTGAGGGTTCTAGGGTCGGTAATGTTGGTGGAGCTAAGAATGTGATGGATTTTGCATGGAATCACTGCACGCCTCTTGAAGGCAATAGGGCAAAGATAGTTTGCAATTACTGCAACAAGACAATTGGTGGAGGGGGGATTACTAGATTCAAACGTCACATTACTAGCGTGACAAAAATGTGGCAATGTGCACAAGGTGTCCCCAAAGTGTTAGGGATGATTTTAGGAATATTATGGGTGCAAAGAAACACAAACAACAAAAGGTGAAGGAGGCTGACAGGGGTTACACAGATACATTATTCAATGTTAGGGGCACAAGTTCTTCTGCAGAATCAGATGATGACATTGCATATCCTCTTGATTGTGACACAACTTATTCACGTCGTGCGTATAGGCGTGCCCTCAGAGATTCCCGCAGAGATGAGTGGGAAAGAGAGGAGGCAACTCGAATTACAAGGAGGTATGGGCCATCTGGTGTAGGTGGAGGCAGTGGTACTGCACGTATTCCTGTTGTCGACCTAGATGACGATGAAGACAGAGCTGGTCATGGCAAAAGGAAGAAAGGCGGCATTGATACACTTTTCCGTTCTGCTAGTACGAGATTGAGGCATGTTGATGAGCCAGGGGTTAGGAGGCCTGAAGCTAGGCAAAAAGGCATTAAAGCAATATTCACTGGTGCAAAAGATAAGGTCGGCAAGGCAGTGGGTAAATTCTTCTTTGCTCATGGTATACCTGCACATGTTGCAACTGAACTGTATCTGCAACATATGGTAGATGTGATAGGGGATTCTGGGAGGGGCGTCAAGGCCCCCACTTCATATGAATTAATGAACAAGTATCTTCCCCTAGAGAAGAAGGATCTACAAGCCTGGATTTCAGGCCAAAAAAATGTGGGCTGAATATGGTGTCACACTTATATGTGATGGGTGGACTAGTGGCCACAGAAGACAAATTATCAACTTTCTTACACATTGTCGTGGATCCACAATTTTTCTGGACTCTGTTGATGCTTCAGGTGAGGTCAGGAACCACAGGTTCATAAAGAAACTAATGAAGACATACATGAAGCAGGTTGGTGTGAAAAATGTGGTGCAAATAGTTACTGATAATGGTTCTGCCTTCAAGAAGGTCGGGGACAGTTTAATGAAGAAATATCCCATATACTGGACACCATGTGTTGCCCACTGCATAGATCTCATTCTCAAGGACATTGGCTCAATTGAATTCATTAAATTTGTTATCATTGATGGTAGGTTGATCACAGGATTCATCTACAACCATTCTTTTCTATTGAATGCAATGAGGCGACGTGAGTATTGTGGAGGTGATCTGATTAGAACAGGTGCAACTAGATTTGCAACAAACTTTCTTGCCTTACAATCATTAAAGTCCAAAAAGGATGGACTTAGGAGGCTCTTCAATGGAGTGGAGTGGACCTCCATGAAGGAGCACAATACCCTAGTTGGCAGTAGAATTGAGCAGTTGATTGCCAGCAGACCTTTTTGGGATAAGGTTACTAGGGTGCTGCGAATAATGGAACTCATTGTCAAGGTATTGAGGCTGGTAGATGGTGACAAAACTACAACAATGCCTTTTTTATATGATGGAATGACCTCAATGGTGGACCGCATCAAAGAAGCAGCTCCTAAGTCCAATGAGCAATACATCAGAATTTATGAGAATCATTGGACAAATATGCTTTTGCATCCATTGCATAAAGCAGGTATATATCTCAATCAATTATGTTCTAAGTTTCTAACTTCTGAGTTATTTGTCTAACTCATAGTCTGCCTATTAAAATGTCATTCTAATTTCCTTAGTTATATTTGTGACAACTTACTATTTGAATCCGAGGTTCCAATACTCACGAATGCTTGGATTGAATCCAACTCTAATGACTGCAGTGAGAGATCTCACCAACAAGTTCATTACTTCTCCAGAAGAGTGATTGCTAGTACTAGAAAAGGTATAAGATAACTATATTACTTACATTCTTCCCATTAGTCATTAGTCATCACTTTGATTTCATCATCTAAATATCGTAAATGATGTTTTTTTGCAGTTGCGCCATTTCTGTGAAAGCACTGGATGTTTTGGACATCCAAATGCAGTTTCTGATCGTGAGGCAGGTGATCCTTGTGAGTGGTGGGTTTGGAATGGAACAGGTGCCCCCCATTTAAGAAAAGTGGTTGTTCGCCTCCTTGCTCAAACAACATCTGCAGGGGGTTGTGAAAGAAATTGGAGCACATTCAATCTGATACACTCAAAGAGAAGGAACAAGCTTAGGGCAAACAGGTTGAGGGACCTTGTCTACGTTCACTACAACATGCGGTTGAGGGCTAGAGCAATACGAGATGCCAACTATAGGGAAGTGGATTTTGTTGTTGTCTACGATCCCATTAACACCGCATACACTTTCAGCACTGACAGACGTAGAGGGTTGGAGGAAGATTCAGAAAATCCTTTAGAGGAATGGATGAATGAAATAGGTCGTCCTGTTCTTGATAATTTAGATGGGCGTCCAGATCCATACATAGAAGATCAATTTGAGCCAAACAATGGTGATGATATTATTCTTGATAATTTGCCTGAAAGATTTGAGCCTGAAGCTGCACATGTAAATGTTGATATGGAAATAGATAGAAGAGTACAAGAGCAGTTAGGTAGCTCATATTCTTCTTCTTCAGCTGGTTCCAAATCTAAGTCTGATGATAGTGACAATGATAATGATGGTGATAATCAAAGTCAACGCTCTCCAGAATATCCTCAAGTTGTGGATCCTCAACATGATGATCGGCCTTATGTTACTAGGAGTGCACCTCCACAACAACAAGAATATCCCATGGCTGGAAAAAAAAATTCAAAGAAGAAAAACTCGAACTGGAAAAGATTACAGCGGTGCACCTCCATCAAATACCACAATGCCCACAACTCCAAGCCCCTACCCCTACTCCTACCCATTCAATCCACAACCACAACCACAATACCAGAGTCCAAGTGATTATCATTCTGATGTTGCTGAATCAATGGATGCATTGAGCATATCTGACTCTCAATCTCAATCTCAACATTCATTTGGAGATATGCTATTTGGGAAGACACTTCCATACCCATCTCAGACTTCTCAACATGGGTATTCTGGATATCAAGTTGAACCACAAGGTCCACAATCAAGGTTACAATTAGAACTTGGACCTGGTATGGGATATCATGAAGCATACTCTGTCTGTAGCCCTTATGGATGCTTTCGGGTGAACACCGAAGCATACTCTGGTGATCTCGGGCAAAACATGGAGTGGTGGGCATACTACAATTTATCTTATTGCCGGAGTTCCATTACAACCTCCCTTTCGTCAACCTCTAGCTCCTCGAGCAAGGGCACCCGCACCTCCTCCCGCTTCTTCTCAGCCTCCCAGGAATTCAGCAAACAAGGCTCAATATCTCAAAGATTTACAAGAACATTTTCCAAAGATTGGGATGATGCAGTATGTGAATCCTGAAGTATATGAGGAGCATGTTGTCACATACAACAAATCGTATAGAGCTTTGAAATCATGGGAGCAATATGTAGAACAACAATATCCTTATCAGCAGTCGGCGCGCCACTCAGCATACAACTGATGTGAGTTAGTACTTAGTAATTTACTATGTTGTTATATGTTTGTTGTAAGTTGAATATTATTGCATAAGTGTGTAAACATGCGTTTATGGACTGTGCTACTAAAATTTCAGATCTTAATTCTTATATTTTGTCATCAAAATCCTTCATCGAAATCTCCAAAAAACAAGATTGATTCCTTACCTCCCACATGTTTGACCCCCCCAACATACCCAATATAGAATTTTATTGCAAAAAGCGTTGCATCTAGGTGTTGAGACCACGCCTGTAAAATTTCATGATTTAATTCGTTCATTTAGGCGTCGATAAGTCCAGGATTGCATCTGTCGATATTTCCGTCGGTATACCTGTAAATATCTATTTCCACGCTGTCGATAAGGCGTCGGTATCGGCATTTAATTCCTTGCTTATTGCTAAGGGCTACACACAGACCTACGGTGTTGATTGTTTTGAGACTTTCTCTCCTGTTGCACGGTTAAACTTTGTTCGCATTCTGATTTCTGTAGCTGTGAATAAAGATTGGTCACTCTATCAGCTTGATGCGAAAAATGCATTTCTTTATGGAGATTTACAGGAAGAAGTATACATGGAGAAACCACCTAGATTCGTTGCTCAGGGGGAGTCTGCCTCTAAAGTATGTAAGCTGCATAAGGCTATCTATGGTCTCAGGCAAAGTCCACGAGCCTGGTTTGACAAGCTTAGTCAAATTTTAGTCACCTTTGGCTTTCGTCGTTCTCATTCTGACCATTCCATCTTCATTCGAAAGACAGTAGTCGGACTTGTGATTTTGATTGTTTATGTGGATGACATAATATTATCTGGTAGTGACACAGTGGGCATACAGGAAACTAAAACTTACTTAGAGAAGCATTTTGTCACTAAAGATCTAGGAAAACTTTGATATTTTCTAGGCATTGAAGTCTCCAGATCATCTGCAGGATTGCGTCTTTCAAAGAGGAAATATGTACTTGATCTTTCGCAGGAAACTGGCATGCTTGGTTGCAAACCGGCTAACACTCCACTTGATCCAAACATTGACTGGGATGATGCAAACTCTCCTCCCTATGCTGATCATCACAAGTTCAAGAGGCTGGTAGGCAAGTTTATTTACTTGACTGTCACACGAGATGATCTTACTGCTGCTATCGGATTCATCAACCAGTATCTTGACAAACCCCGGCAATGTCATTGGGATGTTGTATGCCATATTCTGAGATATCTTAAAAGCTCTCCAAGAAAAGGCTTGATGTATAAAAAGCATGGCCACTGCAACCTATCCAGGTTCTCTGATTCAGACTATGCGGGAAGTCATTCTGATCGGAAGTCAACTTCAGGCTACTGTACTTTTATAGGTGGAAAGTGGAAACCTTGTCACCTGGCGAAGCAAAAAGCAGATTGTTGTCACCAGATCCAGTACAGAGGCGGAATACCGAGCAATGGCTCATACTGCTTGCGAACTGTTATGGGTTCAAAGTCTCCTTCAGGAGTTTGACAAATCTTATTCTAGCCCTATTCCTATGTTTTGTGACAATAAGGCCTCCATTTTTATTGCGAGCAACCCCACATTTCACGAAAGGACGAAACATATCAAGGTCGACTGTCACTTTATTCGAGAAGCAGTTCTCACTGGCAAAATTTGCACGCCATATCTCAGTACCGACAAGCAAGTTGCAGACATCTTCACAAAGATACTTCCCAAAGCTCGCTTTCTAACTCTGATTGACAAGCTGGGCATGTTCGACATCTACGCTCCAGCTTGAGGGGGAGTATAGAGATATGATGTTTTCTGTTATGTCTTGTTGAGTGTCATGTGCATAGCATGTGCCTCACTTATGTTGTTTATTTCTGTAGTTTAGTCCCATATTGCTCATCTCTGCTTTAGTCTCTACTCTCTTCTGTTATATAAGAGACTGCATTGTACATTGTTTTACTCACTCAATAAACAAGCCTTCATTTATCTATAATATGTTAGATCAAAATCTAGAAAGGACTAGTAAATTACCTTTAGAATTGCCATTTAACTCATAATCGTATACTCAAGAGATATAGGAGTGCATTCTGCATCCTCAAGCAATGCAATCCCATGTTGCCATTAGCCATGATGTCTTAAAGTACTACAAAATAAGCAAGAGGGGTGCTCAAAAATGCAATGACAAATACTTAACCATAATAGTGACACTTACAAGACAAACAAGAGACCTCAGGACCACCCGCAATTTGGGTACTAAACTCTAGCCTAACTCACATATTGCCTACCACATGAAGAAGAGGGTTTGTGTTTGAGAGGCAACTCACTAATCTAGAAGGAAAAAACAACAAAAACATATGTACATTGACCCCCTTATACTTCAAGCATGATTTTCATTCTCACCACCCTAGGACCATGAAAAGATGACAATTAAAAGGCTTTTCGTTTATGAGTATGTGGAAAACTCAAACATTCCTAGATGTGAGGTCTGACGCCCCTAGGAGGGAAAATAGTATAGTAAGATGTTTTACTGTCTTATACAAGACAGAGACTTATATGCTTTATAATAGAAAATTATGTTGTATTTGTACTCTCCATTGTGCCTTATTTCGTTCTACATTGCTGAGTGTAGAGCTTTGTGTAAGTCTAGACTCTCTTTATTTGAGTTATGTAATTTTACACAAATCATCAGATTTGAAAAGCTTCTTCTCCCTCTTCACATGGTATTAGAGCGGGATAATACCTTTCCATTCTTTCTACAGTCCCCTCCCATTCCCCATTCCTTAATTTGAGACTTCCATTTCCTTTCCCCCATGCCCTGATACAACTTACCTCACCCTTACGTGTTTTCAGCTTTCCTCTCCATTTGTTCTACCCACATCTCTCGTTGGCTCCACAAACTCTCACTCCTTCCTACTCCCCATAACCCTGCGTCCTATTCTTCTCTCCCCCACTCGTGACGAAGGGATTATGCAGTCATTGTTACACTGGTCACAATATAAGGTTGAAGTTGATCTTCAACTTATCTGATTACTTGGGTGGCAATGATGTATTACTAGATACCATCAATTTCTTTTTAAGTCGTAATATGATTATAGACATCAGAACCAACGTAATATGGAGCACATAGGGTCACACGCTAAGGATGCACACGGAAGAGGAGTATAATCGTGCGTACAATTTTAATTGGTTACTAAATGGTTTATGTAATCAATTATAACAATCAAAAACTGACAGAAAGCCAGACGATCGATTGGGAAGTTCAGTCGATTGACTGACATAACCAACCAAAATGATCGACCGAAAAGTTCAATCGATCGGCTGGAAAAGATCAGTCAACCCAATCGATTGAATGAAAACCCAGTGGATGAACTGGTTAAGATCAACCCAATCAATTGACTAGAAGTCGATCGACTAGACAAGGTCAGTCAATTAGCAGATTAATTCCAAAAATGTTTTGATCTTATCCAATCAATCAAGTGGACTAACCAACCGATCGAACTGATTGTCCACAAATGGGCCGCTTAAACACATTCACTATTGTAACGCATGGGCCCACTACCCTAGGCTCTAGTAGAGTTTTAGGAATGACGAGTGGCCCCACAGACCACCACTAGCCTTAACTGCGCGCTTTATCCACACTCACGCGCAAGCCAGGATAAACTTCCCGACTGGTTACCCATCCTAGTACTACTCCAAGCCAAACACACTTAACTATGGAGTTCTTTAATGATGGGCTCCCGAAAAAGGAGGTGCACCTTGGTGATATGGGTAGTCCAATCATTCCTTATAAGATCTTTTATCTGAGGCCTCAAATCCTGAGACGTTACAATCTCCCCCACTTAGACTTTTGACGTCCTCGTCAAGACTCAACTGTATAGCCTCATAATATCTCCCCATTTCAGTGCAGACCTAGAATGGCCCATGGACACCCAACTCCCGATCACAGAATATCAGCGCAAGGGTGGGTACATCACCATGGACAACCCTTTCCAACATGCTTGGACCGCACGACTCAAGACTGGCATGCCACATGCCCATGTGGGTCCCACCTACTGGAGGGGTTATGGCTCTGATACCATCTGTAACGCCTGGGCCCACTGCCCAAGGCTCTAGTAGGGTTTCAAGAATGACGACTGGCCCCAGAGACCACCATTAGCCTTAACAGCGTGCTTTAATCTCACTCACGTGCAAGCTAGGATCAACTTCACGACTGGTCACCCATCCTAGTACTACTCCAAGCTGAGCACGCTTAACTATGGAATTCTTTAGTGATGGGCTCCGGAAAAGGAGGTGCATCTTGGTGATATGGGTAGTTCAATCATTCCTTATAAAATCTTTTATCTGAGGCCTCAAATCCTGAGACGTTACAACTGCCTTTTTGTTTCTCGGTTTGTTTTAGAAACCCTATTCTCTTCCCTCACCTATTTAAAGGGGCATACGCTTTGACACGTAAACCCTAATCGTTAAGGGAGAGAGGAAAGGAAGTGTGTGCAGCTAGCACATTGCCAAGCAAGAGGATGCTCCTTCCCCGCTGACTCAAGCAGTGTGACATGGAATTCTTGTCACCGTGTGGACTACATAGAGACGCAGATGTTGAACAACTGCGTTGGGAGGACATTAACCGCAGTCCGCGCACGACCACGAGCAACGCACACCCACACACGAGGAACATAGTTGTACTTGCTTTGCAACAAGGTATATTGTGTGCCCTTCCTTCCGATACACTGTTATCGACGAGATGTGCTCGTGATAAATTGAAATAATTTTGTTGCTTCTGTTGCGTTTATCACCTTCGTTTCCCTACAAATTCAATGAACCCAATCCTAAGCAACTCAGATCAAACACACAACTTATGTAATAATGAAACAAAACTTCACTTTTATTAAAAGAATGACCATCAAGGTTTACAAACTTTGGCCCGAAGGCAGCATGGAAAGAAATATACATGAGAAAAAAAACTAAAATCTACAACTAGTTTGTATCAACCTTTTTCATTAAGATAAGCCCTCGTAAAGGTTGGTTCGGTGATACTCGTTCATCATTCCATTGAAAGCATCATTATCAAGAGTAGAAGCAAGATCTTGGCAATCCTCATTATTCACTTATTGATTAATAAAATCATAAATAAGACATGTGGTCATTGCAAACGCAATGGTGCGTTGGCAATAAACCAACATAGTTGTTCTTACTTGAAAAATAGTGTATGTGTGACAGGGACATGTAAATAGAGTTAAACACATTATTATTAGAAAAAACTTGCAATAGAAACTTTGCATATCAAGTGACTTCTTTCTTAAAAGTTTGCCATAGGGTTTAAAGCATATAGGTGTATATAATCAATTCATACCCAAAGTTTTGATCATAGAGGGTCACATGAAGCCTTTGAACATGGTTAGGGATGGCTATTCATCCCACTCCACCCATGACTCATCGTAACCCAACTTGGTTCAGCCCATATCGCCTGGTCAAATGGGCATCGTATGTTAATCGAGTCTGGTGGGCATTTACGAAATGGGCTTACTAAGATGGTGCCCTACCCATTAAAACCCACTAGACTCACCGAAGATTCAAGGTCTAGTCGCCTTAGTTTTACCTCCTGACTCCCGAGTCCGAACTACTCCCAACCCTAGTTCTCCTCCCGATTTCTCCCAACTCTAGGTGATCCCATTCAGAAGGCGACGACCTTGCAGATAGAAGTCCCGAATGGAGGCGGAAACCCCGCGAGTAGAAGCTCTAGAGTCCAGACGGCGACAGTGACCCTACTCATCTCTCTTAACTTCCTAAGGGTGGAGGCGTGTGTCACTTCCCAGGCGACAACTGTCGACGTGAAAATGTAGCACGACTCATTGATCTGCGTCAGTGTTCAAAAAAAGGCCGCATGGGCCGCATAAGGGACCCACATATGCTTAGCCGCTTATAAGGCCGATTAGTCGGCAATTTTTTTATGGACATTTGTTATCTCGTTCCAAACTATATTATATTATTAATAATAACTTTCTCTTGATGTACTATTTTATTGTATGTTTTGTACACGAGACACGTGCTTATTTAATGTTTCTTATTTAGGACCTCTAGGATATGCGGGCATTTTTTGTACGATTTGGTTAGTGTTGATTGTTATGTACTTGTGTTAAACCATTTTGTGTGTGCTTCATTGGAGGTTATGTCTTAATGATTGTAGAATGCATTTTAAGTGGTACTTTACTTTTCATTGAAACTTTATATCTGAATCTATCTCAAATTTTAGGGTCTAAATATGTAATATACAAATTAAATATGCAATTGCGCGATTCTTTATATATACTATTAATTATTTAAAAAAACCACATATACTTCCGCATATATTACCGCATATCGCATATACTCTATAAGGTGACCTCATACCGCTTTTTTAAACTATGATCTGCGGCTTGAGTCGGGACGAGCATTCCTTCAACAACTCTAGGATAGACACCAACGGTGATAGTCTTCTCTCCCCTTTGCCAATTGGTAGACGGAACATGCTTGCTCTCTACCCTCCTTTCTGATGCGGCACTACTCATGCTGGCAATCCTTCCGGTTTTTTAAATGCCCGCCAGCATCCCCTAACAGGTTCATGCTCACACCCAACATTGTTTGCATGGGCATGTCGGGGTGGATGTGTTCATGAGGCACCTTTGGTGGCCGTTGTGAAACCCAGTTTGGTGGCGGTGGCGGTGGCGGTGTGGAGGCAAGTAGTGCCTTTACCGGCACCACCACATAGACTCCCAACCAGAGCCCCAGACTGAGGCCAGCAACGTACAAGCATCGAATGCCTCTATGTGGAACTTGCCATAGAACAGAGTTTGCCGATGTGTCTAATGCGAATCACATCACAATCATGTAGCTGTTGCATGTCCCTACTCAATGTCCGACCGGTTGCAACTGCATTGTTGTCGGCGTGGACTGGGAAGGCAATGCCTGGGAACTTTTCGATCATGCGTGTTCATGATCTGCTAGTGGTTTCATGGGAAACAAGGCGTGTTTGTTACTAGGCACCTGTCTTATTTGTTAAAATGTCCAACCGACGTGCAGGTCGATATATTGGCACACTGTCTTTTGCTTTGCAGTTAGTCTTTGCTCATTAATATATCGTTAATGGTACTACTATCATTGTGTATACTCATAGGTATGGTTCAATCAAACTTGAAACTTGTATAAGCTATATGTAAAAAAATCACAAAAGTTGCGAACTAGTAGTTGTGATATTGCTGAAATTGACGTATGTTTGTAAATTTTTTTGAAGTTGGGTCAGCATGAGTCGTATTCGGTATATGTGCCTCTCCCTATTTGACCCACAAATATCATTTCTACGCTTATTTAGATATTATTTCCAATATGGGTTATATTGGGTACCCATGGCCCATTAGGGTGGGTATGGGTATCCATTTAATTTTTTTTTTAATAGGACGGGTATGGGTTATGTTAGATATGAAGTGGGTAAAATGGATATGGGTATGGGTCGCCCATACCCACCCCATTGCCATCACTAAACATGGGTAATGATGAAGTGGCATCTGTTGAGAATGATATAATGGGGAAATACCCCTTTGTATGTTATTGATAGAAGGACAACCCCATCTCCTATCAATAAGATAATGGGGAAGCGTATAAACTCAAGTAAGCCCCTAATGGGCCAAACCACAATTGGGCCCATATATAAATAGACTCAGTACTTAATGAACTAAAATAACTAGACTCTCGAACACCCCCCTCAAGCAGGAGCTTGGGAAGATCCCGAGTCGGCTTGCAAACAAACAAACATACTAATAAACAAAGAAGCAAAAATAAAAAAAGATAAACCAAGCCCACACCATAATGTTTCTCCCCCTCAATATCACATTAACGCACTCAGATACTCTCCTCCAAGTAGATAACAAGAAGTAGGTTGCGGGAGCTTCTCGTGGCATCTGGAGCAGCAGTAAATGGCAGCAGGTATGCATCAAGGTCTTCAACACGACCGCTAGCGTCGCAGTCCAGAGAATGTTGGACCACAGAATCCAGAGAGTTTTCGGTCACAACAGCAGTAGTTGACATACAAATAAAGCATGGACGGGTCAACGTGTAAACAGAGCACGAACAAACCAAAGAGTGTTGGAACAGAGCAACATAAATTCAACACGCACAAGCCACGGACGAAGTCAATGTGCAAATAAAGCATAGACAAATAGCAAAATAGTAGAGACAACGCAGCCAGATAGAAAATTGTAAGCAAAAATATGCAGAAATAGTATAGCAACAGATGATGAATAGGCTCCCCAAACTCTCCATATGATGAACAAATAATCGTAGTAGGAGAATGATCAGCAAAATATATCAGCAGGTTGATCCACAAAGAGCAATATCTCGTGGCAGGAAGATCCATAAATATAGCAATAGACATAAAAACCTTCCTCTCTTCATCTTCTCTCCTTCATTTCATCTATTCCCTCTACTCATCATCTTCTATTCTCCCCATCATTCCAACCACGAATAGAATGAAGAGTGGTTAGGGTAGAAAGTCAAAAACAATGGTAGAGGTAATGTAAATGTAGGAAAAAAAGTAGAGTAACTGATACTTGTGAGTCCATATGCTACATGACCCGATTAGACAAATTTGTGTAGAAAAATGAATGGATCTTTGCAAAACCCGAAAAGGCAGATATGTCTGGCCCTTAGGTCAGCAATCAAATCTGATTAAGGATCTGTTTAGCAAAAGGCATTGTGTATATGGGGGAAGCACAAATATTGAGGGAGATGAGATTATACTATGTAAGGTGGCAGTAGAAGTAGATAGTACTGGGGAACTAGGTTAAGGTGGGAAGGGGTGGGCAGATAGGTGGGTAATGTCAGGTTTTGTGGGTAGAATAGGGGTTGTCGGCTGATGTAGTGGGTAGTAGGGAATCAGAGAGGGTTGGTGGCGACCACGGCAAATAGTAAGGAGTAGGTAGCAGTGGCAGGCTGGCAGCGGATGGGTGGCAGGTAGCCGGTAGCAGTGGTGGTTGTGAAAGGGGTTGGGGCAGGGTTCAAGGGTGATAGCAGCGGGGTTCAACGGTCACATATGGCGCTGGGGCAGTGGTTGCTAGGAGGGAAAAAAGGAAGGGCTGAGGGGGTAGCATCATTCAGAGGTCAGGGCAGCGGGTGGGTAGGCAGACGCCAGCAGCATAAATACGTCAGGAGGCAAACTACTGGTTGTTGGGCAAGGAGTTGCATGGCGAAGGGATGTAGTGGTGTGAGCAAGGAAGCAATAGGCGGCAGGTGGAAGAGGGGGTTGGGCTAGTGGCAGCAAGTCTGGGTGCGGTTAGTAGTGGAAAGGAGAGGGAGGGGCAGAGGTAGCAATAGCAGCCATGGAGGAGGTTAGGGGCAGTATACAAGGACAACAACATGGACGGGGAAATCAGTAGCTGGTGCAGAGAGACGCAAACGGAAGTCCATGCAGGCAGCCAAGTACTGCCAAGGGCAGCGGCCGCCTGCAAGGGGTACTACTTTTTATTCTCGCTCGCACATAGAGCAGTGCAAGACCAGCTGCTCTGATACTATGTTGAGAATGATATAATGGGAATATACCCATGTGTATGTTATTGATAGAAGAGTAGCCCCCTCTCTTTAAATAAGATAAGAGGGGAAGCGTACAGATTCAAGTAAAACCCCAATGGACCAAACAGCAATTGGGGCCATATATAAATAGACTCAACACTTAATGAACTAAACTAACTAGACTCTAACAGTATCAAAACAAAATATCAGGGGGTAAAAGAGTAATTAAACTAAGTATAACAAGACTTCACTCCATCGCATGGGCCCTGTAACGGCACATGATTATATGACTCAGACTATGCTGGAAGTAAAGAAGGAAACAAATCGAACCCAGGCTTTTGTACCTGTGATGGAGGTGATTTATTACTTGGAAAAGAACGAGACAGTTCTGCAGTTGCCCAATCTAGTGTTGAGGTTGAATATAGAGCTATGGCTCACACAGTCTATGCGTGATATGGATTAAAGTGTTCCTACCTAAACCAGGGCTAACTTTACTTGTGTCTATGTTGATGCATGTGCATTGTGATGATGTTGCTGCTATTTTCATTACTAGCAACCATGTCTTTTACGATAGGACAAACACATTGAGGTAAACTTTTACTGTTTTAAAAGTTGTTTCTGCCAACAGTAACTATAGATCCTTCATTAAATTTAACGAACAATTTGTTGACCTATTCACTAGACCACTATGCAAGCAAGTATTCTCTATGTTAGTTGGCAAGCTAGGCATGATGTAGGACAGCCTGCTCATCTCGAGCATGGCTAAGGTTTGGTGCCTCAAGATTAGAGTGTTGTATCTGTCAATTATTTCTCTTTTTATTTGTTGTCTTTTCTTGGATTCTGACTATGGTTTATTCGCAATTGTTTCAGTATCAGAAGCTACATGTAATATTTGGGGACATATTTTTTCATTCTAAAAATTATTACTTTTTATTTCTTATTTTAGTGGGCAATTCCCATACTTTATCTATATAAACCATGCGGCCATGCCTATGGTCAATGTCCGTCAAGTTGAGTTCGATGTATGAATTTATTTTCACAAATGTGGTCTCCATCACAAGATCAATATCTATGCCGAGTTGAGTCCCACTTTGTCAAGTCTATAAGCTACTGTGAGTCTAGTTTTTATTTATTTGAGTCATGTAATGTCGTACAAATAATCATATATCCGACCTCTCCTCCCTCTTCTCATGATAATCATAGAACCTTACACTTCCGAGAAATAAAAATTGGACACGAGAAATGCACCTTCCAACTAAAACCTACTTGCAAAAAAAATCCCTATAAAAACAATTAGTTATCAAAAGAAGCTCATGATCAATAACAATCTAAATATTGTTCAAGTATGACAACATTTGAAATTCAAAGTTCAGAAAAGGTAAATTAGTACGACTCGTGAGTGTAATAAATTAAGAATTTTACTTTGAACATGATTGCATGAAAATCCATAAATAGTCAGTCCTTCCATCACGATTAGCCATTGATTAAACAAAACTAATTAATTTGACATTTATCTAATTTATTTAGATCACAAAATCAATTTCTCATGTGAGACTTAGTCCCACATCGTTGAGTTTGGGAGTATCCTTAGACTTATAAGGTGTATGGTCCCTTCATATATGGTATCAGAGTGCACCCAACAAAACAATTGTGAGGGCATCCACACCCTAGTAAACAAAAACACGTACAAGCACACAAGATTGGCTTCACATGAGGGAAATAGTCCCATACCGCTGATTTTTGGGAGTATCCTTGGACTTATAAGATGTGTGTCCCTTCACATTGCCAATTGATTTTGATGCACATACACACACAAAGAGTCAGGCTAGAATACACTCGAGTGTACCTAAGACGCAATACACTCAAGTTGATTTCTCTTACGCAACATTTTTTTGCAAGTCCAAACCATTGACCTTCTAAAACATCTCATGAACGGCCTATATATAGAATTTCAATTAGCTCAGACACTTATAGGTCATGCATCTAAAAACAAAAAATCATGCACTTGAAATTAGTTTTGTACATTGAGTCTGTTGTTCTTGGATAAGTGACTAATAAGTATCTAAATGTGCTCAAATTTTGTATCTTGTATAGGGGTGAGCAAATATATCGGTCTGGACCGCAAAACCGGGCCGGACCAACCGATTCGGTCCGATCCTGGAACGGTTTGAGTTCAGTCCGATTCGCGGTATGCAAATTTTGAAAATTCCCTCCGCGGTCCGGTCCAAAACCGGCCAGACTGCGGTCCGAACTGAAGACCGGTTTATATGTAAAATAAATTTACATTTGAAGTTATATTATGTCACAAGCACAAACACATCATATATATACACACTAGTAGTGTAAATGTTTGATATCTATCTTATATATTTGTTAGACATAATTAAAATTATCTAAATTTTACTGTTAAATAAGTTGTGAAATACATAAAAAGTCTGATTACGATCCAAAAGGTATGGTCTGGTCCGGTCCTACTTCTAAACAGTTTGGTCTATGGTCCATAATTTTATTGAAATTCGATCATCAGTCCCGTCCAATTCTAGACTGATGCACGCCCCTAATCCTATTTATAATAACAATTAATATCAATGGTTTGGATTTCCCAAAATATTGGTCTTGATATGCGAACACCACTTAACCCACCTATATTTCGTACATTTTGTGTAAATGTAGCCGGTCCCAAGCCCGGGTAAAGGAGGAGGGTTGGTGGTAGGTTGACAACCAGCCATAAAACTTTCTTTTTATTACATGGATCCTTATAAGAATTACGGTGTAGTCTATGCACTCAAGTCTATTCTAGCCTCTATCTCTCTCTCTCTAAATATATATATATAAGGAATAAAGTGGGGGTGACGAGCATTGAGGACATGTGTCACGAGGGCCGACACAGATGGTATGGACATGAGCAACGCAAACCAACTAATGTGCCTATACGAAGCAATGTTATTGAGCCAAGCACAATTAAAAGAGGAAAGAGAAGGCATAAATTAACATGGGAAGAGTTTATAAAGAGAGATTTTGAATCTTTACATCTTGATCAGAATATGACCCATGATAGAGCTGAATGGAAAGGAAGGATCCATGTACTCGACCCCAATATGGTTGGGACTGAGGCTTAGATGATGATGATGATGATATGTATATATACACATATATATACACATCAACTCGTATGGCAACAATAAACTCACACAAACACATATATGCACATATAAATATACATGCATGCATGTGTGTACATATATGTGTGTGTGGGTGTGTGCATGTGGGTGGGTGTGTGTGTGTGTGTACTCTGTGCCAAAAACCAATTGTCACCTATTCATTACAGACATCAAAAATACGATAAAAACATAAAATACACAAAATTGTGAGGTTTCTATGACTAAAATAAGGAACTAGAACTGCATCTTACATTGGTTACAATCATACTGCCCTTTTGGGTTTGTAGCACCAAATACAATTGTCTTTGTGCTGAGAGTTGTCACAAGTCCAGCCTGAAACCAGTTCAATGTTAGAGGAATCAGAAACATAAATCGAATTCTTCATGCTATGAAGTATCCATTGATAAAGAAGAAATTGGCCCTTTTCCTCAGGTTTAGGACCTTTAGGTGAATAGTACTCCGCACAAATAAAACTTGGATGCACGTAATAAATTACAAATTGGTCATATTAGGCTATACTCTTATAGATGAGCAATTAGACATGGCATAACACATGTGCACAGGTAAAAAAAATTAATATAAGCCAGGGGATACATTTTTCTGGCCCCCATCAGCAAAAAAAACTAGAGCACACATCGTATCAGATCGTAATCATGATATGTAAACTCGTCTACTTCTCATCCATGTAAAAATCCCTATCGTGTATACCCCCTCCATGTACAACATGTACAAATAAAAACATCAAAAATATGGAACCACCCACCCAAAAACTTGACCAAAAAAACCAGACAAAAACTATACCTTCTGCTAACACTTCCTTATTATAAGGAACGCCCTTCTTTTCCAATCTAATGAGCCCCTTAACTTGCCTCAGTAGCATCCAATGACTCCTGAAAATTTTCATCTCCTTAGATTCGTCCTCCATTCTGGGGATCCCTTGATGAGTTATTGGCTTCATAACAAACCACTTGCTCGTTCATAGCGAGGTCATTAGCCTAATCTCTCAAAAATGGTGATACATTCTCCAGTGGTGATTGACAATACCCCACACTATTCCTATCAATATATGTCTCCAAGATAGCTATGTTGAGCTTATATGTGTCGCATACCTTAAGAGCTACAATCATGCTCTGTACACAAGCTTTGTCATACCCTACGACACTAATCCAACTCCTGAATGCAATCACCATATTTCCATCATTTCTTCTCACTATACCAGTACACCATCTCCCATAGAAGTCGTCACTTTTTTATTTACCCATCGCTAAGTTCATCTTCAGGCTCTTGTAATCTGGCGGATGCCATTTGACAATCTCTAGGTGGCGAATCATAATTCTCGGCTCTCCTAAACCCAGCCTACAAGCGTGTTGACAAAATCCCCTCTCACCCAACTTACAAAAAGATTTATATTTCAATCTATTATCTGTTAGGTTGATGATCTCTCTCCATCCGCCATCATGACTTGATTCCCTCCCTTCAAATATTTTGGTGCATCTCTCCCTCCACACTGACTAGTAAATATATCTAGGCATCACCGCGAACAACCAACCTTCAAAGTCAGACTAAATCACTTTTTCCCAAAGGAATTGCAGCCAAGAACAAATGGAATGACCCTCCCTATTAAGTTGTTTGCACACGAGATCTTCAAGCTTGTGACACATCTCAGTCGCGACATCACTAAACTAGAGAAGGTGATGTACAGTTTCCATTTGTGGCTCTCTGCAACACGGACAGTTTGAGACAATGGGGATCATACATTTTGCCACCAGATCATCAGTAGGTATGGAGCTATTAAGGATTTTCCACGTCGGTGCAAAAGCTTGGGAAATACCATCTTTATGCCACACCATCGATCAGGGGACATTCTGTTGTATACCTTGAGGACTCAAAATGCACTTGGCTGATTTTATGGAGAAACGTCTGCCATCAGTTGTTGTCCAAATGGGATGATCATCCTCACTTAGGATGAATTGTATCGAGTTGGCTATCAACAAGATTCCCTCCATCATAATCAAGCGACCAATATCCACCCAATTCCAATTCTCCTCCGCCTCCCAAACCTCAGCTATTGTCGTTTGAGGTCTAATGTATCCTAGCCTCTAAGAAAACGGCCAAAGCTCCATATCACACCACTGATCCCACCAAAAAGCTACCATACCCATCCTTAGACACTATCTAGTGTGGGACAGATTAATAGGGAAACTTTTCCACACCTTTCTCTAATATGGCGATGTCCAGGCTGTGATCTACAGAAGGGGGGGGGGGGGGGGGGGGGGTTAACTAGGACTGTGACTGATCCATTCTCTACCATATTTGCTTCTACAAAAGTTCGCCCATCTTAATTTTCCTGTGAGAACCTCCCACCAAGATCTAAGGAAGAAAGCTTCCATCGTCATCCTCACGAGGGTGAAACCGAGGCCCCCTTCAGACTTCAGAGGTCGGCTTGGCCACTTCCACCCAAACCACCCAAGATCTGCTTGTAGAACCATCTCTTGGCCCCACAAAATTTGACAAGAAGAGATTCTAACCTTCGCACTACTTTAATTGGGATACCAATCATCGCCATGGAGTATAAAGGCATCCCCGCCAACATGTGCTTGATCAGAGTCATTCTTCCAACACCGAGAAGGTATATACATTTCCACGAGGCAATATTTAGCAGGAATCTCTCCATGAAGATGTCAAAGTGACTAGGCTTAACACCCCCACTCAAATTCGGCACACCTAAGTATTTAAAGACTTCGACGGTCATCATGAATCCCAAAATTCTCTATATCATGCCTAGGATAAAAAGTCATGGGTTGGTGTTGTAGAAAACCAGACTTGGATCTGTTAATCTTTTGAACATACCCCTTCTCATATGTTCTAATCGCATTTATAATGCACTCTAAAGCATCCGTGGATGTATTAATAAACAAAACAATGTCATCAGTGAACAACAAGATTGATGGCACACCTACTCGACCCCTTGTGGAGAAAGCAGGAATTCTCCCTTGAATTGTGGTCTATTTAATCATTGTACACAAGGTCTCCTCCAGAAGGAAAAAGGAGAGTGAAAGTGGATTACCTTGCTTCAAACCCTTTTTTATATGAAAGAAACTGGAGCTTTCACCATTGATGACAACCGACATCCAAGTCCCTACAAAGAAAGACATGCATAGAGAGATGACTTCCTCCATCATACCAAACTTCCTTAGAACCTCCCCCATGAACTTCCATATGACCATGTCATACACCTTGGTCATATCCATCTTGATAACCAAATTTTCATCTGCCCCGTCCCCTTTAAGATCATGCACCAGTTCATTGGTAAGCTTAGTTTGATTCACAATGTCACGTCCATGGATGGAAGCACCATGCTCCTCAGATACTAGCCTCGGCATTATCACGGATGGACGATTGTTCACAAGACGAGCAACAACCTAATCGCTATATTCTCCACTGCGATTTGTCTGAAATCATAAGAAATGAAGGTGGTTGTGTCCGGTTTGGGATAAGGCATAACATGCAACATTTTAGACTTCTATGGCAGACACCACCGGAAAAGAATTCTCTGGTTAAAGCAAAAGATTCATTCTTAGTAATCTACCAAGTTGCCAGGTAAAAGGGTACAGTGAAACCGTTTGGGCCTGGCATGTTGAACTTCCATTTGCTTCAACATTGAATAGATCTCATCCTCTCCCATTAGTGTGGAAATGTCAAAATTTTTATTCGTGCTCAACGGGCATGGGGATATGAGAGAAGGTGTGAATCAAGATGTACCATGTTGGTCCCCTCATTCCACAGAAAAGTGTGACAAAATTGGAAACTTCTCTATTGATGTCTTCCTATTTTAAGAAGATCTTGCCATCAACAAGAGTAACAAATTTATCCATCACTCTTTTGCGTTTTCCTATCACCATAGCACGGCAAATTCTCGTGTTCTTGTCCCAATATTGCAACCATTGGATCTTCGACTTCTCTTTCCACATCATTTCCTCATGGTCTAGAATAGTCTCAAGTTTAGCTTATGCCTCCTTCAACAACCTCTCGTTGATCTTGGATGGTTAATCATCAAAGTCAATTTGTAGAGTTCGCACAACCTTCGGTAATGTGTTCTTTTTCATGTTGACATCACCAAAGATTTTTTTATCCACTTCTTTACAACTCTCATGAGATTAAACATCTTCAAAAATAATCTGTAAGAAGGGTCACCCCATCCTTCGATCTTCCAGTCACTCTCAATAGTACTCATACAATCATCACGGGTGAGCCAAACAGCTAAAAAGGATAAGAGTGAGGGAATAGATCGAGGGGATCCATATGAGAGGGAGAATGGAAGTGGACAGAGATAAGAAATCCTACTTCTCATAAGGCATTCTAGACCAATGCACATAGGGAGAGCTTTTGAAGCCGAATTATTAAAACCACTGACGAGCCTCTCCTAGGCCATTGGGGTTCTATAGTGCTTGTCTACCCATGTGTAGATATTGCGATCAAACGGACTCCCGTGGCTATCAGTGTCCTTTATCTAGGTGTTAAACTTCTTCATGCTGAGTAAATACAAATACATAATGCCTAGCTAAATTTAGAACTCTTATTATCTTTGCCTTTGCCCTTTGACTTGACCCTTCCGTTGTTGATCACAAGCACAGACTTGGTTGTGTATTTCTTCATTTGAGTCTTTGTAGTTCTCATCATGCCAAGAAATGCTAACAACAATCTCACAAAATGTTCATGTTTTAGTTCATGACAAACTGACTGTATGATTCTGACAATGATTGCAAGGTCAC
This sequence comes from Alisma plantago-aquatica, assembly GCA_963693085.1. Lineage (NCBI taxonomy): Eukaryota > Viridiplantae > Streptophyta > Magnoliopsida > Alismatales > Alismataceae > Alisma > Alisma plantago-aquatica. The sequence goes on along the minus strand of OY856410.1, from coordinate 989,631,924 downwards.
CTACCTGGACAACTATGTTCCTATTGAGTTCTGACAATGTTAAAATCACATGCCACGAGCAACGGTTGATTCCCTACATCATTAGAAATCTGCATCAGTTCCTTCCAGAGCCATCTTGTGAGGCACTTCGCATAAACCGTAATAACAATGAAGATCCTTGTTGTAACATACTAGATCTCGGACCCTACCCTGGAAGTTGACATTTTGGACTTAGCCAAACAAGGTTGAAGGTTAGACCTAAATAGATGTTTAGTATAACCCCAATGAGCTAATGCATGTATATATCACCTTAATGTAACCTAATGATCTAACATTAATCTTAGGTTTATAATGGATACATAAAATATGCCACATAACTCATTTTGGTGGTAATATGAAGATAAGAAACATAATTGGATGAATAATTTAGATAATGGGTCGTTAATGGGCATAAGTAATAAATAATGTGATTATATAACTTCAAAATATGGAAATAATAGCAAATTCATATTCAACACATCAAAGATAACTTGTGGATGAAGTTTGGTCCAATTTGGATGTTGTTTGTGCAAGTTATGCAATTTTAGGTACAGTCTGGACTTTTCTACAATTTACCCAATTAGGAGGTTTTCTTTGCAAATTGTCACATGCATTATAATCCTTATATATTCCCTTACCATTCTCGAGTTTTTGAACCATAGGGTGCCTAGTTGCACCTTGGTTTGAAAGTGTTTCTTTCCAAGGGCATTTTAGGTATTACTCTCTTTATAAATGAACTTATCTTTAGAAGCTATCAATTAATGGGGTTATTTCTTTGATTGGAGGTCGGTTGGGATGGCCTATAAGTGTCCATAAACCGACATTTGATATTCAAGAAGCCTATATGAGCTGTCCTCTTGCATGGCCATGAAATCCCTAGACTGAGGACACATGGAAAGCTTCATGGACACCTCATGCTTGACTTCTTCCTTATCCATAAAGGTTTGCACGTTCATAGGCACCCTTAGCATTGGATACATGGAAAGTAACTTGACACCTCGTGCTTGACTTCTTCCTTATCCATAAAGGCTTGCATGTCCACGGACGCCGTTATACATGACACATGGAAAGTCTCATAGACACCTCATACTTGACCTCTTTCTTTATATAGCCATATCTACCACTTCCCAACTCCCATTTCGAAAACTCTTGCTCTCCTTTTTCCCTCTAGCTTAGAGCATCATTCCTACTCTATTCTGCCACGAAGTTGTTGTCCCAAGGTAAAAGGAGGTGCCTACCTTGGTGAAGAAGGCTCCTAGGGTTCCAAAATTCTCTATTTAGGATTTCTTAAGCTCCTCTTTGGTGATTTTGACCAAAATTAGTAAGTATCCTCCTTTCCTTCCCTATTTTCATGTTGTTAGTCTTCCTTCCACCTTCCTCCAAGTCGGAACCATGGCCTTCCATGGTGAAACCCCACCTAGAACCCATAAACACCTCATCTCCATGTTCTTTTGTTAGGGTTTTTCACCTCTAAAGTGGAGAACGTGCTTCTTGCTCGAGATAGGAGTTTTGTTGGAGAAACCAGCATCTCTAAGCTTGGGAACCTTACTTATTGGACCTATCCACCTTCCCTAGAGGTTCTTTGGAGGCCTAGGCTTAGATCTAGGACTGACTTGGATTGTTTAGACTCTGAAGCTGAGGTATGATGTATCCCCTAGTCTTCTATGTTGAGCAATTCATCTATGCTTATTCATTCTTTGTCCTATGGACATTAGCCTATACACAATGTCTTTTCTTTTGAAAATCATGGTTCATGTGAACTACCTAATTTGATATTGATCATGTAATCATGGATATTCTTTTGAACTCTTATCTTATGCTTTGTTCATGATGGAACTCTAAAAGATGACATGTGATGTCTTTTGCCCACATGAGGTGGATGTATATGTCGGTCACTTATGTGGTGACTAGTTTATATATTCTGACTATACTTTCTACTTGCCTCTACATTTAACATGCTATGTGATTCAGTAGCACTAGAGTAGTGTAATTGCATTGGTTTTTATGGCAGATGTGTTATTTCCTGCCGAGCAAATGTGATATTTCCTGCTCTTTTGGGATGGAAAGGAACCTCATACCCAGGACAAGATGTGTGATTCTTGATCCATGTTTTATATATTTGGGAGATTGGTAGTATTCCTTTCTCTATCAGGTTTCAAGTTTATAAGACTTGGCCGCCTTTGTGTTTATATTGTTCTAGGACTATGTTTATCTCACATGCATACAGGTTGATGATATGGGGTGTGCGTCCTAATTCTTTACATGTGTTTGTGTGGCACAATCTTTATGTTTTATTAATGGCAAATATTCTTTTGTTATCATATGATTTCAATTCCTTTTCTCTTGATACCCATTTGGGTGGTCCTTATCCTTTCTATGGGAAGCCTTTTATATTTGATGTCAATTATTCCATATATTGCTCAATTTGCTATTTCGTATGCACATACCAGCCTTTGTTGATGTCATCTATTTTCTCTTCTTGCTGGGGTATGCTTCCAACCCCAGGTGAAGGACTTGGATGATAAGGCATGAAGTTTTGGACTAGCTTAAGGAGTTAAAGCTTGGAGACAAAGTTGTTATGGTTTAGATTTCCCTCTACTTAGATCCTTATGTAGTATCATACATGTAAACCCTTATGGGATATTATGATGTACTTTTGTAATCTTTTGTGAAAATTGAATATAGTCCTTATTTTTATTCCGCTGCTATACTTTGGTTGTTTTGAATACCATTTATTGAAGTTTGAAAATTTTACACCTATTCTAGCATACCTTTGAGTGTGTTTGGAATGGATGATTTATTCTTCAAATTTTTAGTAAAGGGGTGATCCCGCCCTCCTTACACTTGCTCATCCTTCATTTGAATTGTGAAGCATTGTTGATGAGAACAAACTATTAAGGGTGACAACCTTGCATCAACATAGACCAGATTTCCCCATCATCACTGTTGTTATGAGAACACCAATCCAGACCCAAAATGTTAATGAGTTCTTCCACCCTCTCAGAGTGAATCACGGTTCTATAATTGCTACAAGAACCATTTATGTCTTCTACACATCATACTCAACATATTCCTCGCCGTTCTATTTGCCACCCCTCTTATGTTGCAAATAAGAAAATTTGTCATATGAAAACAAATTTTCTAACAAATCTTCAAAGTGAGTCATCAACTAAAAGGTCTTTCTTTCTTTGTTGAACCTCCCTTTCCTCGGGCTCCGAGAACCATCTGAACACGACTCCCTGTCCCTGAAGTACTCACCATTGTCACTTCCCCTATCATCCTCAGGTGGCTGCACATGTTGATAAACACACCCTTTCTGGTATTGGGGCTCTCTTCCTTGAACATAGAAGTCTCGCTCCTCGTGCTCCCTATTATGTCTTCTAGAAAATCTTATGTTGTTGGAATGTGTTAATGAAATCCCCAAGCTTTCTCTGTTGTAAGATTGTTCTCTGGCCGTCTTGCTCACTCACCCATCTCCTCGTAGATCCCTATGGTTGAGTTGCATCCCATTCATCAACTTCATCACGACGAGACTGTTGATCCCTCATAGCAGGCGGATCAACATCTCCTTCCTATGGACATCAGGCGGATCACCATCCCCCTCCATCACTCCCTCCCTCCTATGAACATCGAGGCTTGAGTTGTGTCTCGACGACAAGGAACACGCCTCCACGAGGATCTGAAAAACTCCTATCAGTTCAATTTTTTATTGTATCAGCATCATCTTCAACATATGCCATCTTTGAAAACTTGGCATAGAACCTCCTTTGGCTAAAAGTGACTAATAAGAACTATGGCACCTCCTCATTGAACGCTTCCACTAAAATCAACACACTCGCTTCATCGTCGATTGATTTCCTCCATCTTGACACGCCAACGAGAACATTGAATGAAGCGACCATCTCTTTGATTGATCCATCATCCCCACATGCTAGAGGTACATCTTAAAGCCAAAACTAGGCTTTCAACATTCCTTTGTTGGTGCAATATCCGTCGTAGTCTGAATTCTCCCACCTCCCCTCATCTTTATCAGTAAAATCTTTCGCCTATATAGATTCCACCTCTGAGATAAAGAACACCATCGCCTTCCTCCTAGCCACCCAACTGTTTTGGTAGCATTGGGCCATCTTCCTAACAACGCCCTTTTAAATTCGCCCATGTCCTCTCCTCGTGTCATTCCACCAACAGAGCTTTGTGAACTCTTTCCATCACACTGGTATGAACCAGGTCTCCCTCTGTCAAAACCACAGTGACTATCTTCGGCATGTTGAGGCTATGCATCATCACAGATCTCCAAAGCCACCTGTCTAACCCCCTAGCTGGGTAAACGCCACTCTCATCTGAATGTCAGGGGGTTGACGGGGATCGTGTATCAGGCAACAGCCAATCAGGCAGCCCGTCTATCAACATCTATAACAAAATCTTCTCCATTTGGCATTGGGCTTTCCAATGACCTTGTTTCATACACCTGAAGCACACGTTTGAAGGGATAGTGTGTGAAGTCGAATAGATTTGTATTGTTATGATGAATAAAACAAGCATAAACCCTCTTCTTATATAGGATAGGAGAGGCTAGTTTATACAGAGTTCAACAATATGGGACAAAAGACAAGACACTAAAAAGCACAAATAAATAACAGAAAACTAAACATATTAACACCCCCCCTTAAGTTGGATCATAGATATCGCATGCCCAGCTTGTCCATCATAGAGATGAATCTTCTCTTTGGCAATGGTTTTATAAAGATGTCAGAAAGTTGATCCTCAGCCCTGATGTATGGAGTGGATATGCACATGGATAGAATAGACTCTATGACGAAGTGATAGTCTACCTCAATGTGCTTGATGCTCTCATAGAATGAGGGATTGCTTGCAATAAAGATAGAGGCTTTGTTATCACAATACATAGGTATGGTTTTAGAGTCACAGATTCCAAATTTTTTTAGCAATCCTTGAACCCACATCAACGCATAGGTAGTGTAAGTTGTAGCTCGATACTCAGCTTCAGCACTGATCTAGACACAATAGTTTGCTTCTTACTTCTCCAAGTGACATGATTACCACCTCTAAAGGTGTAGTAACCTGAGATAGGTTTTACGATCAACCCTGTCGTTGGCATAGCCAGAATCAAAAAATCCAATAATCTTGCAGTGCCCATTTTTCTTATATAGAAGATCTTTTCTAGGAGATCTTTTTAAGTATTTAGAATGCGGCAAACAACATCCCAATGACATTGTCGAGATTTATCAAGATACCTACTGACAAGTCCAATGGTTGATGTAATATTTGCTCGTGTAACAGTGTAAGTAAATGAACTTGTCGACATGTCTTCTATACAGCTTGTTATCAGGATATGAAGGAAAAGAATCATCACCCCAATTAGTGTAGGGATCCAGAGTTGGCTGGCTTGGCACCCAACATGCTAGTTTCTTGTAGTCAGTGAATTAAAAAGTGTTTCAGGAGGCCGCTTAAGCGGCCAGGACCCTCAATCACTTAATCCAGCCCCTAATCGCCCACTTAACAGGTTTGAAGAAATTCACCCGCTTTTTGCCTGCTTCACCTGCTTTTTCCACTTTTTTCCCGCTTTTTGCCCGTTTATTTTTAAAATATTATTGGAAGCATGTAACATTAATTTTCTTGTTGCTTTCAGTGATTACTGATTGGTACTACTGGTTAGTATCTGCAAATACTGATCTGCTTGCTGATTTTAGTGATTAGAAATATTGATTAGTAGTAAAGTATTGATGAATACTTAGTTAATTACTGATTCGCTGATTAGATATGTATAGAAGTTCCTTAAAAATATATTTTTTATATGCACATACATGTAATTTTGTATAAAAATATATAAAATTTAGACACCCGCTTAATCGCCCGCCTACCGCTTAATCGGTTACAGGGTGTTGTCCGCACGCCTCCCGCTTCCCACTTTCTGATACCTTGCTTGTAGCAGATCAAGGATATACTTGCGCTGAGATAGGCATACTCCAGAAGAAGAATGTGATACTTCAATTCCCAGAAAATAGCGCAATTTTTCTAGATCTTTAGTAATAAAGTGTTTGCTTAAATATTATGTGGTAGCTTTAATACCATATGGTCACTCCCAGAAAGGATGACATCATCCACATATGCAATCAAAATAACTAGCCCAACATTACATGTATTTACAAACACATAATGATCAGAATGCTAACATTTAAAGTCAAACTTAGCAAGATTCTAACTTAATTTATCAAACCACACTCTTGGGGTTTGTTATAGTTCATAAGTGGCTTTCCTAAGACGGAAAATTTAGAGCACTTCCCCTAAGCAACAAATTTGGGAGGTTGCTTCGAAAACACGTCAAGTAGATCGCCATACAAGAAAGCGTTTTGACATCTAATTGAAATAGAGGCCAACATTTATTGACAGTCACAAAAATAAGTACACAAACAGCTATCTCAAAATGATCTATGCCATAAGACGGAAAATTTAGAGCACTTCCCCTAAGCAACAAATTTGGGAGGTTGCTTCGAAAACACGTCAAGTAGATCGCCATACAAGAAAGCGTTTTGACATCTAATTGAAATAGAGGCCAACATTTATTGACAGTCACAAAAATAAGTACACAAACAGCTATCTCAAAATGATCTATGCCATAAGTCTGTGTATAGCCCTTAGCAATAAGACGAGCCTGAAAGTGTTCAACCATGCCACCAAGTTGATATTTACAGTAAAGATCCATCTACAACCCACATGAGAGATATGAGCAGGGGCCAAGGAATTTAATGACCGATATCGATGTCGTTTCGACAACGTGGAAATAGATATTTACTAGTAAACCGACGGAAATATCAACAGATGCAATCCCGGCCATATCGACGCCAATATTAACAAATTAAATCATGAAATTTTACAGGCATGGTCTCAACACTTAGATGCAACGTTTTAAGCAATAAAATTCTATATTGGGTATGTCATGTGGGAGGTAAGGAATTTGTCCTATTTTTTGGAGATTTTGATGAAGGATTTCAATGACAAAATGCAAGAATCAAGATCTGAAATTTTACTAGCACAATCCATAAACTCATGTTTACACACGTATGCAATAATATTCAATTTACAAAAAACATATAACAACATAGTAAATTACTAACTCACATCAGTTGTGTTGAGAGCCGCACTGGTTCTCTCAACAATATGTTGTTGATATGGGCCATATTAGTATATACATTTTCATAGCTTTATTTTACCTTTATTATTGTGTTATGGGCCTTTGTTTATTAGCCTATTAGCCTTTTTCCTTATTCTAGAATATTCATGTTTCTAAATTATTCTTACTCTCTCCTATATAAGAGAGTCTCTTGTAAGTGGTTTTACTCATCTAATACAAACCATCTTTTATATTTTAGATGGTATCAGAGCGTGATCCATCTTGAGACCCTCCCATCTCAACCATAATCACCCATGCCTCCTTAAACCCTAGCCGCCACCCTCTCTTTCTCCTCCCTCCCTTCTTCTTCCTCCCACTCTGCCGCCACCACCCGCCCATCACCCACCCCCGCCCGTCACCTCCACCTGCTCCATCCCCTCTTGTCGCCTCCACCTCTCTCCCACAGCCACCACCCCTCCCACTCCCCACAGCCGCTCCCTCTCCCACCCCCCCACTCCCCACCACCACCGACCCCCCACCATCTTCTCCCCCCCCCACACAACAACCTGTTGTTGTCCTCTCTCTCCCATCCATCCTCTTTCCCCTTCTTTGCTTCCTTTTCTCCTTCACCCACCATCATTTCCTCCGTCTAACCACCACCCTTTTCCTTTCTGGCTCGCATCGGTACCTCTTTGGTAACTTTCCAGTCATAGAGCGTTGAAGGTGTGATCGGATCTTGCTCTTTCTCTGCCTACGCCTCATGGTGGAGTAAGTTTTTCCTCCATGTTGGCATAGGTTTTCTATATCTATTGATGCCTCGTCGTGGATTTCTGGGATCTGATGCATCAGATCTCCTTCTGCTATCGTCTGCCCGTGTACGGGTGTTTTTAGATCTGCCCATGCGTTGGGTTTTTGTTGGTTTCTCTGCTATGTGCCTGTTGTTGCTACGTGCATGTTGATCTATTTGCTAATTGCTACGTAACTCATGCCTGCCATTCCTATCTGCCTTGTCGTCCTGCATTCTGTGACCCCCATGGCGTCCTCAGATCCGCTTCGCAATCTCTGTGTGACGACTACCAAGTTGGACGGCTCCAACTATCACACTTGGGCATCCTCCTTTGAACTCTATGTCAAAGCTCAATGGTGCTATTCCTATCTTTCTACTAAAGGTCCAGAGGAACCGACTGCTATTATTGATGACAAGACTAAACAAGCGTATGACCTGTGGTTTAAGGACAACTCTGGAATTATGACTGATGGTCAACAGTGCTGAACCCAAAATCAGCCAATTCCTTCTGTGCATGCGCACGGCTAAGAATATGTGGGATTAACTATCCTACGTCTATTCTCATCAACAGAATCCCAAGAAGGTGTTTGATATTTTCAAACATCTGGCCAAGAAGGAGTATTCTACCTCAGATGCTATTGAAGATTACTACAATCAGTGTAGTGCCCTCTAGGATGAGTTTGAGGTTTATCATCCGCTATCTTCAGATTTTAAGGAAGCTGAAAGACAACGGAATGAACTACCACTCGTTCAATTCCTAGTTGGCCTACCACCCTCCTTTTTCGGTGTAGTTGATCTGATTCTTTCTAGTGATCCGTTGCCCACCTTACGCGATGTTCTGAAACGTGTGCAGCGCTTGCCTTGTATCTCTTAGGCAACTCCTGAACTGTCTAATAATGTTGCTCTTGTTGTTCGTTCTGGTGATTCCTTTCGTGGACGTGGACGTGGACGTGGCCGCAGTCGTAGTCGTGGTCGTGGCCGCTCAACTCCTAGTGCTAGTCGTGGTTCGTACTCCTCTGGCTCTGACTCCTCTACTGAACCACGTTACTGCAATTTTCGCAAGCGCAACAATCATACTGAAGACCGTTGTTGGATCAAGCACGGCAAACCTGCTTGGGCAAATCAGGTTTCTTCAAACCTGCCTGATACCGTTGCCTCTACATCTGCCCCTCCATCTGTTGATTGGATCCGGTCTGAGGTTGAGAACTTTCTTCAAGCACGCTTGGCCTCCTTTGTTGAGACTTCCACTGTTGGCGGTTTTGTTCTTCTGACGCAATCTGCTCCTCTAGCACAGTCTAGTGAACATAAATGGGTTATTGACTGTGGTGCCACTTCTCATATTACTGGCAATCGGTATTTATTTTCTACCTTACAGAAAACTGTTGTTGTTCCGCCTATCACATTAGTTGATGGTTCTCAAACACCTTTTTCCGGGATAGGGAATATCTATATTGGTGGTCGTCTTATTTTGAACTCATCATTTTTTGTTCCTAAATTTCCTATCGACTTGTTATCTGTGAGCATAGTAACAAGTTCGGGATTCGGCAACTTTTCGGCTGGCTGGAAAAAATCGGAATTCGGAAAAAATCGAGAAAAGTCGTAAAAAGATCGATAAATTTCGGTCAACTATTCGGAAATAATCGAGAATAAGTCGGCAATATAAGTATATACATATATATGTATGCACATATGCATATATATGCATGTATGCATGTGTATATATATAGATAAATGTATGTATGTACATACGTATATGATGCATGTAACTGTTACGGCCACAAGACATACAATCTTACTGAGTAAAAATGTAGGAAGAGAAGTAAAAAATAGTTGAGAAATAACATGAACTGTCCAGAGAAGTGGGGGCTTTGAGGTTTAGTGTGTATTAGAAATTTTATGTACATGGTTTGGTAAAAAAAGAGCAAGCGACTTAAAAGAGAAAAATCGTGAAAAATCGTGAAAAGTCATGAAGAATCGTAAAAAATCATATAAATCGCGAAAAAGCGGGATTAATCGTGAAAAGTCGTGAAAAATCGGCGATTGGCGTATTAATCGTGATGAATATTCGGGAGCCTATAACATCGTGAAAAATCGCCGATTTTTCATAAAATTCGGAGACTTTTGTTACTATGTCTGTGAGTATAATTGTTAAGAGTCTCCAATGCTCAATTACTTTTGACCTGGATGGCGTTATCTTTCAGGATCTGCGCATGAGGATGAAGATTGGTTCGGGCCATGAGGGACCAGACGGACTCTACTATTTGGATGCACCAAAGAAAAAGGCTTACCTAACTACTTCTATGACCGGCATTCAGTGGCACTACCGCTTGGGGCACCCTTCACCAGCAAATTTGAAGCATTTATTACCTGACATTTCTTAGTTAGTTTTTCATTGTGAGACATGTCAGTTAGGGAAACAAACTCAATCTACTTTTAATAAGAAAAATTGTATTATCTCAAAAGAACCATTTGATATTATGCACGCTGATATTTGGGGCCCGTGCTCTGTTGCTAGTATTTTTGGATATCGGTACTTTATGAGTTTTATTGATAATTTTTCTAGAACCACTTGGTTGTTTTTGTTAAAAGACAGATCTCACATACTTGACACTATTACAACTTTCTTTGATGAGATACGTACCTAGTTTGGTAAACCCATTAAAATCTTTCGAACTGATATTGCCCCTGAATTCATGCAAAAGTCAGTCAATCTATTTTGTACCAAAATGGGCACTATTCACCAAACCTCTTGTGCATATACACCCCAATAGAACGGCATTGTTGAGCGCAAGAATCGACACCTTCTTGAGGTTGTGCGTACTCTTCTCTATCATTATCATGTTCACCATACGTTTTGGCCATAAGTAGTGTCTACTGCATGTTATCTTATTAACCGCATGCCATATCTGTTCTTGGCAATCAAGTGTCTTTTCAGACTCTTTACTATGTTCACCATACCTCCTCGTATTTTTGGGAATATGTGCTTTGTGAAAAATCTGCGTACTGGCCTTACTAAATTGGATCCTCGTGCTACCAAGTGTATTTTCCTGGGTACTCTCGGACACAAAAAGGGTATCGCTGCTTTGACCCGCTTACTAAGAAATGGATGGTTTCGGCTGATGTTGTCTTTTTTGAACATATGTCGTTCCACTCTTCTACTGGATCTGCCTTGACGTCTGACTTATTGTCAGAAACACCTTTACCTCTTCCAGTTGATATTGCCACGTCAGATAATACAGCTCCATCTGCTCCTTTAAAAGTCTACCAACAAAGACCGAAGGCATTGATTCCCTCTATGGCCCAACCACGTCTTCCAAGCTCGTCAGCAGAACAGCCACCATCTCAAGTATTTTCTGACTTAGATATTCCTATCAGCTTACGTAAACGTAAGGGCACTCGCTCTTGCACGCAACATCCTATTGGGAATTTTCGCACTACTGCTATTCTGGGAAATAATTTTGCAAGTTTCACTTCTGCTTTATGTGTAGTTACGATTCCAAAGAATGTTGTTCAGGCACCCCAGCATCCAGCATGGCGTCAAGCCATAGAAATTGAAATGCAGGCCCTCATTGATAGACATACTTGGGATTTGATTGATGCACCCCCTGGTTGTTCACCAGTTGGTTGCATGTGGATTTTCATAGTCAAATATCAACCAGATGATACTATTGAACGACTCAAAGCTCGCCTGGTAGCCAAGGGCTACACTCAGACATATTGGGTTGATTATTTTGAGACTTTCTCTCATGTGGCTCGGTTGAATTATGTTCGTATCCTTATCTCTGTGGTCGTAGATTCTGATTGCCCTTTATTCCAACTAGATGTTAAAAATGCATTCTTGTATGGTGACCTACATGAGGAGGCTTACATGAAACAGCCTCCTGGCTTTGAGAGTCAGGGGGAGTCTTCCAAAGTCTGTCGCCTTCGCAAAGCAATTTATGGCCTTAAGCAAAGCTTCCGAGCCTGGTTTGACAAGCTTAGCTCTATTCTTCAAAAATTTGACTTTTGTCACTCTCAGTCTAATCACTGAGTGTTTGTAAGAAAACTATCTCTGATCTTGTAGTTCTCATTGTCTACGTTGATGACATTATCTTATCTGGAAGTGACTATGCAGGCATCCAGGCTACTAAGACATACTTGGAAAAATACTTTATTACCAAAGACTTAGGCAAATTGAGGTATTTTCTGGGCATGGAAGTCTCTCATTCATCCTCTGGTCTATGTTTGTCTTAGCGTAAGTATGCTTTAGATCTTCTATCAGAGACATGAATGCTTGGAGCTAAGCCAGCTAATACACCCTTGGATCCCAACACTAACTGGGATGACAACACTTCTCCTTATCCTGACCATCATCAGTATCGAAGAATGGTTGGAAAACTCATCTACCTTACCGTCACTGGGGCTGATATCAATTCTGTTGTTGGTCTCGTAAGTAGATATCTGGATAAGCCCTGCCAATGCCATTGGGATGTTGTCTGCCATATTCTGAAGTATCTGAAAAGTTCTCCTAGCAAGGGCAAGCTGTATAAGAAACATGGCCATTGTAATCTTATTGGCTACTCTGATTCTGATTATGCTGGAAGTAAGATAGATCGTCGATCTACTTCTCGATACTGCACTTTTGTAGGTGGTAACTTGGTGAAGCAAAAAGCAAGGTGTAGTTCTTCACTCAAGTGCTGAAGCAGAGTATCGAGCCATGGCTCACACCACCTGTGAACTTTTCTGGGTACGCAGTCTTCTGCAAGATTTTGATATTTCTGTTGCTCCATCCATTCCAATGCACTGTGACAGCAAAGTTGCTATCTTCATTGCCAGTAACCCCATGAACGCACCAAAAACATTGAAGTTGATTGCCATTTCGTTCGGGAGGTTGTCTTATCTAGTCAGATTTCTACTCCTTATACACCAACTACGGATCAGGTTGCAGATATTTTCACCAAAATTCTTCCGAAGACCAGGTTTACTACACTGATGGCCAAGCTAGGCATCATTGACAATTACGCTCCAGCTTAAGGGGGAGTATTAGTATATATATTTTCCTGGCTTTATTTTACCTTTATTATTGTGTTATGGGCCTTTTGTTTATTAGCCCACTAGCCTTTTTCCTTATTCTAGAATATTCTTGTTTCTAGATTATTCTTACTCTCTCCTATATAAGAGTCTCTTGTAAGTGTTTTTACTCATCTAATACAAACCATCTTGTATATTTTAGAGGCCACATATTGCTCCCATGTCATGTAAGTTCTATAAGACTTGTTGTATGAAACAACATACTCCTCATACACTTCAGGATTGACATAATGCATCATCAAAAACTTTGGAAAATGTTCTTCTAAATCTTTGGGAGATTGTTCCTTGGTTGCTGATATGGAGGGAGGTTGAGTAGAAGCAGGAGGAGGTGCCTATGCTTGAGGAGCTTTAGGTTGAGGAAAAGGTGGTTGTAATGGAACACCGGCAATAGGATAAACTACAGTATGCCCACCACTCCATGTTTGACCTCCAACACCAGAGTATGCTTTGATGTTCACCTGAAAGCATCCATAAGGGCTACGGACAGAGTATGCTTCGTGATATCCCAAACCTACTTCTAATTGTAATCTTGGTGGTGGTTCAACTTGATATCCAGAATACCCATGTTGAGACTGAGATGGGTATGGAAGTGTCTGCCCAAATAACATATCTCTGAATGAATGTTGAGACTGAGAGTCAGATATGTTCATGCTATCCATTGAATCAGCAAGATCAGAATAATAATCACTTTGACTCTGGTATCGTGGTTGTGGATTGGATGGGTAGGGGTATGGGCTTGTAGTTGTGGGCATTGTGGCATGTGGTGAAGGTGCATCGCTGTAATCTTTCCAAGTTCGAGTTTTTCTCCTTTGAAATGTTTTGTCAGCCATGGGATATTCCTGTTCTGGTGGACGTGCAACCCTAGTAACATAAGGTCGGTCATCATTTTGAGGATCAACAACTAGAGGATAGTTTGGAGAGTGGTGGCTGCGATTATCACCATCATTTCCACCATCATCAGACTTAGATTTGGAACCAGATGTAGAAGAGGAAGAATATGAGCTACCTACTTGTTCTTCTGCTTCCCTATTATTTCATATCAATATTTACATGTGCAACTTCAGGCTCAAGTTTTTCAGGCGGGGAATCAATAATAATATAATCACCATTATTTGCATCAAATTGCTCTTCTATATATGGATTTGGACATCCATCTAAATTATCAAGAACATGATGACCTATCTCATTCATCCATTCCTCTAAAGGATTTTCTGAATCTTCCTCCAGTCCTCTATGTCTTTCAGGGTTGAAAGTATATGCGGTGTCAATGGGATAGTGGACACATAGCAAAATCCACTTCCTTGTAGTTGGCATCTCGTATTGCTCTAGCCCTCAACCGCGTGTTGTAGTGAACGTAGATACGATCTCTCAACATGTTTGCCCCAAGCCTGTTCCTTCTCTTCGAATGTATCAGATTGAAAGTGCTCCAATTTCTTTCACAATCCCCTGCACATGTTGTTTGAGCAAGGATGTGAATAGCCACTTTTCTTAAATGGGGGGCACCTGTTCCATTCCAAGCCCACCACTCACAAGGATCACATGTCGCGCTATCAGCAACCGCATTTGGATGGCCAAAGCATCCAGTGCTTTCACGAAATTGGCGCAACTACAAAAATAATATTTACGGTATTGAGATGATGAAATCAAAGTAAAAACTAATGAGAAATTAAGAATGTAAGTTATATAGTTATATACCTCTTCCAGTACTACCAATCGCTCCTCTGGAGAGGTAATGAACTTGTTAGTGACATCTCTCACTGCATTCATTAGAGTTGCCATTCAAGCCCAACGTTCGTGAGTATTGGAACCTCGGATTCAAATAGTAAACTGCCACAAATTTAAATAAGTAAATAAGAATGACATTTTATTTGTAGAGTGAGTTAGACTAGTAACTTAGAAGTTAGAACATAATTGAGATATATACCTGCTTTATGCAATGGATGCAAAAGCATATTTATCCAACGATTCTCATAAATTTTTATGTCTTGCTCACTGGACCTAGGAGTTACTGCTTTGATATTGTCCATCATTGAGGTCATTGCATACCAGCCTCAATACTTTGACAATGGGTTCCATTATCCGCAACACTCTAGTGACCTTATCCCAAAAAGGTCGGATGGCAATCAACACCTCAGTTCTTCTGCCAACAGGGGAATTGTGCTCCTTCATGGAGGTCCACTCCACTCCATTGAAGAGCCTCCTAAGTCCATCCTTTTTGGACTTTTAACGATTGTAAGGGAAGAAAATTTATTGCAAAACTAGTTGCCCCTATTCTAATTAGATCACCTCCGCGATACTCAGGTCGCCTCATTGCATTTAGTAGAAAAGAATGGTTGTAGATGAATCATGTGATCAACCTACCATCAATGACAACATATTTGATGAAATCAATTGAGCCCATGTCCTTAAGAATGAGATCTATGCAGTAAGCAACACATGGTGTCTAGTAGACCGGATATTTCTTCATTATACTCTCGCCAGCCTTCTTAAAAGTAGAAGCATTATCATTAGCTATCTGCACCACATTCTCCACACCAACCTGCTTCATGTATGTCTTCATTAGTCTCTTTATGTACCTATGGTTACCGACCTCACCTGAAGCATCAACAGAGTAGAAAAATTGTGGATCCATGACAATGTGCAAGAAAGTTGATAATTTGTCTTCTGTTTCCACTAGTCCACCCATCGCACATAAGTGTGATGCCATATTCAGACCACATGTTTTTGGTCTGAAATCCATGCTTGTAGATCCTTGTTCTCTAGGGGAAGATACTTGTTCATTAGTTCATATGAACTGGGGGCCTTGATGCCCCTACCAGACTCCCCTATCACATCTACTATATGCTGCAAATAGGGTTCAGTTGCAACATGTGCAGGTATACCATGAGCAAAGAAGAACGTACCTATTGCCTTGCCAACCTTATCTTTTTCACCAGTGAACATTGATTTGAGGCTTTTTTGCCTAGCCTCAGGCTTCCTAACCCCTGGCTCGTCAACATTCCTCAATCTCACACTAGCAGAACGGAAATGTGTATCAATGCCACCTTTCTTCCTTTTACTATGACTGGCTCGGTCTTCATCGTCATCTAGGTCAACAACAGGAATTTGTGCACTCCCACTACCTCCACCTACACCAGATGGCCCATACCTCCTTGTAATTCGACCTGCCTCCTCCCTTTCCAACTCACTTCTACGAGATTCTCTGATAGCACGTCTATACATACAACATGAATAAGCTGTATCACATTCAGGAGGATATCCAATATGTGACGACCTGGTTTTTCTCTCTCATACGTTGTACCCTCTCTCATTAAACGGCCTCTTACTTAAATCCATGCCAATTTTATAGTATGAATGTGATGATGCTCTAATTTAGTGACATCAATGATCAATTGCACAATGTGTGACATCAACCTGCACATACATTTGAACTCAGTATCATGGTTTAATGCATCACCTTCTTGAGTCCAATATTGATACTCATCACTATGATCTTTTGGCTCCCTCGGATATTTCATGTTGTAGAGATCCGAATTACGACTCTTAACGCCTTCTTTTTTCTTCCCTTCTTAAAAGATCGGGTCTTTGACGTCAAATGAAAGAGTCTGAGTGCCATCCATCCGATCCAGAAAGTAAGGTCATTCCATTTCGACAACCCTTTTTTTCCAAAATGATCGATTTTCCGCAATTTTTTCCATCCCTCTGTGTAAATAACCCAATACGGGTTCACAGTCAATAACATCTTCACCATCAAGAGTAACAATTAGTCTTGAAACTTCCTCAGGACTCACTCAATGGCTAACTCTTTGCTGGCAGGTCCGCGGGATATCCCACGCTGACTCTAGCTTACTTGGGATTCACTTTTTATTTATTGGGAGAACCCAAGTACTCTCTTGCGGATCCATGAAACAACTCTCAGAAATCTTTTTCCTCTATTTATCATTCACTAATTCATCCTTGTCTATGCTGCTAACTCTCAATTTGGTCTTACTTATGTTTTATTTTGTTATAAAAAAGGGAGGGGGAAAGTTAGTGCCAAGGAATAGAAACTTCATGCAAATTTTTCAACTGAGTTTTTTCTAAATATTCTATCTAAATATTCAATTTTGTTCTTTATCTTACCTTGCAATAATCCATCACTAAGAATAAATTTAATTCAAAAAAGAATAGATTTAATCCAACTGGATTCTGAAATTGTGAAGCATAACTGTTTTGAGTACATTCAATCGAAATCTCACTTATCAGATTCCATTGTAGAGGAATCGCCCAGATCTAAATATTGTCTACTTTTTGTGAAAAAAGACCAATTGAGGGGGGGGGCTCAAAAAAAACAAGATGTTTCTTTTGCGGATCCATGAAACAACTCTCAGAAGGAAAGATTTGTTTGACCTATTTTTCCTAATTCACATCTTTGTTGAAAAAATTTCAAAATATCACAAATTGATCGATCAAACAGAGATTCCCAAATGAATTGGCTTATTCGAAAAAAGCCTTGTTTCCGCGGTCCAAATTCTTGTTCATTACTGAAGAAGAAAGACGAATTCGATTTTGGAAATGATCGACGGAAACTCATCAAGACGTTTTTCTTGATTTTTGACCCCGTCAGCTCGAATTCCAAAAAGTTCATAATAAGAAAAAGGACAAAAAACCCTATTATCCTATATAAGAATGCAAAATTCCTTTCTAATTTCAGATTTTGTAAGGAAAAAAGTGAAACCGAAGAATTAGAGAGTTTGCTCTGCTCCAGGAAGGTCAGGCCCAGAGATAGGATATTCCCCCCTTTCGCCCCCGAGGGGTTGGTTTGGCTAAAGCAAGAAGGTGCGTCTGGCCCTATGTATACAGTCAACCCATCCACCTCGATGTTCAACCAGCAGCACGGTTTGGGGAGGGGGTTTTTTCTTCCTTTTTTGGTTCTAAGAAAAAGTCAAGGAATTGAAATGAAGGAGAACCGACCTATCCATCTCAAGAAAGTTCCAAATCGGGGTTTGATTTCATTTAGAAAATCTTGATCTTCAGAGGTAGGATAAACCTAGACCGCCCTAGCCTCGTCAGTCGAGCAAGCCTTAGCTGCCTCCCTTCAATTTTGGATTAGCCAATCGGAGAATCTCTCCCCTTTTTTCTGATAAGAAAAAACAAAGGGTGCTCTAAAAATAATTCTAGTCAGAAAAGGGACAAAATCCAAAGTAATTATCCAAAAATGTTAATAGAATAGAACCCCGCAAAGATAGAAAAAAGGAAACAGACTGATGCGTACAATATTTTTGTTACAATATAGATTTTTTTTGGATTTGGAGAAGTGCCGATTTTCAAGAACGGGAATTGGAATAATTGTTGGAGACTCAAATGATGGATATGCAAGAATGATAACTTATTGAATTCAGACCTCGTAACCGGACTAAAAAATGAATCCTAACAGACCGAGAGATTTGAGGAAAAATATGGATTTTCATTTATTTTAACTAGAAAAAACTTTTTTTAATCCGCTTGTCCAACGGATTTTTTGAGTCCGAGATTCACATCTATGAATTGAAAGAACCGAATGATCTTTCGATTTTTTGGGTTATTTTTCATTTGTATTATTCCAAAACCGTATATGAGATCCTCACCTCATACGGCTCCTCTACGGCCACAAATAAATAGAAATGGTGATAGTTATTCTTTATATTTTGATTTGTCGACGGATGCTCCTATTACACTCGAATAAAGAGAAGTTCCCGTAATTGTTCGATCTCCCTAAAAAGGAGGTGATCCAGCCTTGCCTGCTAGGCAAGAGGATAGCAAGTTCCATTTACCGCCCTTCTTTTCATATTCCTTTCATCCTAGTCACTATGGACGTATTTGCCCAAACACAAAAATCACCTCAAACGGACCTTCAGAGCCCAAGTTATGAATATAGGAAGATTGGCTCATTTTGTACATGATTTAATTGATTTGTTTTGCAATTGAGCCTTATTGGGCCCTGTGAAGCAACCTGCATCCCCGTCGATACTATCAACAGGAAGTCGATGGTATCAAGTTTATCACAGCGACATAAGAGCGTCTGTCGATACCATCGACAGTCCTGTCGATGGTATCGAAAGTTGATCAGCAACGATCGACAATCCATCGACCGGTTCTATCTTTATTATGTTATTTGTTTTATTTACTGTTACTCTCTATTTTTCTTCTTGTACCACAATGTATTTCACCCTAATATATAAAAAGAAGAGAGACAGTTATTGCCCTCTTAGGGGAAGCTGCTCCTTGCAGCCGACAAATCTCTCGGTGCTCGTCTCCTCTCCTCCTCACCTCTTCTCACAGGCCCAAATTGATCGCGGCCCATCCGCTTGCCCCTCCTCCCCCTTCTGTTTTGGGAAAGAATCGTGAGGTTGGGAGGGTCATCTCCCAGCTCCAGCCATATCGGGTAATGAAGGGGGACCTCCCCATGAAGGACAACTCGCAAACCCTAACCCATCTTGCTCCTTTTAAACTCCCCTTAGTTCAACCCTTGCGTTTTTCTCCTTTCCTCAAGATCTGGTCGTTGATGCCCTTTTCCCTCTCCTTCTTCATTTTTCTGGATGTTGTTGCAGCATGGAGTTGCCACCTTGGCGGAGGTCGGCACCGCCCCTGAGCCTGAGGGCAGTTGGGCAACTGTGGGCGAACGGCAACCTTCATCGTCTCCCTTGTCCGTTTGGACCAACCAAGTCCTAGCCTTCTGCAACTACTCGAACAAAGGGGGAGAGATCCCCTGTTTGTGCCATGTTCTCACAGAGAGAAGCAGAGTTTGTGACCGAGTAGATCGCGGGAGCGAGCGCGGCGATGAACGGTTCGTGACCTCACGCCCGCATTTGATGGCGGCTGTGAGCGACCCGTTGTCGCTGGCGACCAGGCGCGGAGCGTTTGCTAGAGGTCGCCCATCTGATCCAACCAGTGCGTCGACGCAGGGGCAGGGTGGCGCAGTCAGCCGTTGGATCATCTATCAGCTGTCCTGATCAAGAGACAAATAATATGGTAACGTTGTAGCTTGTAACCCCAAGTTTGTTGGTGTAAATGTACAAAAATGCATATATCACCCATCCTAAGGCCAAATTAAGTGAAATTATATACCAAATTGATCAGCTCGACGAGATCTACAACATGGACCTACTTTCAAACCCTAATTCTTCTTCTAATTCTCCTGTTTTGCTGAAATACGAAATTTGACCTTGTTTGACCATGATTATGCTTGAGTATGCTAAATATATGAACTTTGATGCATCTCGACCCTCCTAACCATCAAATCAGTAACTTATAAGTTCTTATCGACATGTATCAAGCACCACATCACCCTTTGTTACTCTTAATGACACTAAATGCACACAAGTGTTGTTGCTTCACACATTAGTGATCTACCTTGCCCTAGATTGATAACCTTGCATCTAATATGAACTCTACTCTCATCTTGACGAAAACAATAGCTTTATGCTAACATATGGTGCCTATATCCATCCTTGTCTCCTTTTTGGCTATGGCTGTCTTTGTGGCACCTAATGCTTTGAATGTACACTTTCTATGTGAATGAATGGTTATACCTGTTTCAAATGCTATGTTTCACCTACTTGATGCATCAACCTATATTATATCCTTCAAATCAGTAACCTTGGGATGTTTGGTGACCTTAAGGCCAATGATCAACACTCTACTCTATGGTGGGGTTTGTGACCCTGTTTTCACCCAATGTGACCTGTGCGACTTGAAGTATGCTCATATGCTCTATTTCTTGATGTGGATCTTATCTTATACCTTCCCTTCTAAAATCAAGGTTTTTGCTAATCTTAACGACCCCTTTCTATATGGATGGTTCACCTAAGTCACATGTGAAATCTCTAAGATATATATATATATATATATATATATATATATATATATATATATATTGGAATGTTGAATATAATGATGACCCTTATGAGGCTAGAACTAGGTGACCATCCACCCATGGGTGAGATTGCTAATGTTGTCTTTACCTTGCTGATCTAAACCATCATCTATGCTTGGTCCTCAAGTCTTGTTGAATCTAGACCATGTTTACCCTATTATGAGTCTTATGACCTAATTATGTACATAAGTGGCATGAATCTTGAAATGATCATGTAAAATGCATGGAATATCGAAATGACTTGAAACGTGAACCATACCTCCTTGGTGAACCCTAAATCAATACAAGATCATTAAATGGACTAGTAAGCAGCTTTGAACCTAACTTGGCCAAAACCCTAAAACAAAGCTAGTTAGGGTTAATGATGAAAATCTAATGCATGTATGTAATCTTATGCTTAATCAGGTGTTTCTTGTGGCTAGATGGTCAAGGATAAGTAAGTTATAAATCTCTGAATCAGGTACGAGCTTTAATAATTATATGACTATGGCTTTCTTGCTTGAAATGTGATACATAGGTATGCTTGTTTACTTGCTCAAATATTGCCATGTAGTATTCTAGTATGCACTTGATGCTTGTCTCGTCTCGTCTCGTTGTTTTATAACTTGCACACATAATATAGAACTCCATTATACAAATGTTGAAATAGGATTTTGTTCAATGACGTTGGTTATTGAGGTCCCTCACGTATAAAAGGGTTAGCTAATCTTGAGCACCATTACGGATCCTTCCAATGGGAAGTTGATCAAAGGCCTTATGATGCATGATATTGATGGTATAATTGGAGAAAATGATATAGAATATGGTCTCTCTCTTTGCTAAGTACTTAACTTGTTTATTCTTGCTCGTTTACTTCCGCAAATCTTTTCAAATTATGCAAAGCTTATGTATATGTATCTTTTAGCCCTATACTCGGCACCTCGTGTGCTTGACCCGCTTTGTTTCACGTATTTAATAGGTTCAAACAAGGCTAGAAGTTAACGGGTCGGTGAGCTAATGTCAGGTGTGCTTGTTGTAAGATCCAAGTTTAGTGTACATGAATGACTTGTACCCTTGACTCACGAAATATGTAATGGAATTCATGAATATAATACGTCTTGTATAATTGTATACAAGTTGAATGTTGAGATTATGATTGGTGCTTTTATCTTGTTATCTGTTCATGTATGCTAAGTTGTACGCTTCCGCATTCGCGCATTGTTAATACCATGCTAGGGACATACGCCTAGGTCCTATCGCCATTGACTGTGTAGTCATTTGGAGTTAGGATTTGGGTAACAAACGGTTCCATGACACAATATTATTGTCTGATTAAGCAGAAGAACGTGTCGGCCTAACATCAAATAATGTATCTGTGTAAGCCCTGACAACCTCCATCTTTTGTTGTTTCTGTTTCTTTGCACCCATAAGTTTCTTGAAATCATCCCTAACACTTTGAGGACACCTCTGGCACATTGCCACATTTTTGTCAGCACCAGTAATGTGTCATTTAAATCTAGTAATCCCCCCTCCACCAATTGTCTTCTTCCAGTAATTGCAAATTATCTTTCCCTTGTTCCTGTCAAGAGGAGTGCAGTGATTCCATGCAAAATCCACATCCTTAGTTCCAACATTACCGACCCCGGCATCCTCACCATCCCTTGAAGACAGTCTCAAAAGTCAACACTGTAAAAAGATAGACAAACAAAAATTAGGTGTATGAAATCAATAACCCATTAAGTTGCAAGAAGTTAGTCTATTTTATGCATTATCGAATCAAAAATAATACGTTAAGTTTATAAATGTTAAATATATTTATAGAATCAAACACACTATTTTTTTAGATTTTTTTAAACAAGAAAAAAAGGGTTAAATAAAAAAATAAAAGTCTAAAATTATTTTAAAAATATATAAAATCTGATATTTATCTAGTATTAAGGAAAGTGATGTGTTACAAACCACTCATTCCACCTTACATAACACTAACACATCTATAGAAAAAAACGTATTTTTTATTTTCAACATTTTTAATAATTGAAAAAAAAATGAAAAATATAAATATTTTTACTATATTTTTGTTTGTATTTGTTCATATTAGTATGTGGTACAACTTCTTCTACTAAACCTAAGTTAGATACCTATTATTAATAGTACTTATTGTATTATTACGAATTTAACATTAATTAGTGAAATTATTTGATAATATTAATTAATTAATAGTAGTAGATCTAGTAATACATTAGTAGATCTACATAGTATAATCATAGATCTATTGTTAAATAGCATTAATCCTAATTTTTTTTAAGTAGATCTAGGATTTAGGTGTATTTAGAGAATTTTGGAGAACTTCTATGGTGAAAATAGAAGGAAATAGAGAAGGGAGGGGTTGGAAATGATGAGAAATGAAAAAAATTAAGAAAACATACCTTGATTAGGGCTGATTTGAGCTCTAAGGAAAGAAATCGCCAAAATCTCCAAGTTTCTTCACTCAAGCAGTAGTAGATCGTGTTCGCAAATAACGGTATGTCGGGGCGGCATACCGCAGATACCGCCCTTAAGTGGGACATTTTGCAGCAGCATCCCCGATATTCGCCGATATCGGGTGGTTTTACCGGTAAGTTCACCAGTTTACTGATATTTGTAATCCAAGCAACAGGTTTGTGTGAACCGATGACCAATGGCGTTGATATCGATACACCGATCATATCGTCGATATCTTATTCACTGGCAAGGGCATCTACCAAGTCCCATGTATGTTGTGTATGAAGCGCTTCCATTTCCACATCCATGGCCCGACGACATGCAGGATGAGTCAGGGCTTCAGTCACAGTCTTAGGACAAAAGATAGTGGAAAGAGTAGTAGTAAAATTGGCAAAAAAATTGAACCAAGATTAGTGTCAGAATAAAAATTACTTATAGGATGTGAAGTACAAGAGTGTACCCCTTTTTGTAAGTCAACCGGAACATCTAAGGCAGAAGGTACATGATTGGTGTCATGATTGCCGACGAAGATGGAGGATTGATTGAGGGAGGAGCCATAGAGGGAGTTGCAGTCTTGTGGCATCTTTGGTAATCCTTGAGAGGAACAGTAGTAGATTCTAGAGAATGTTGCGCAACAGGTACATGGAAAGGAGTATCAACCAACAAATTCGTAGATAGAGTCAAACTCACATCAAAGAAGTACAATGATCTTCAAAGAACACTACACCTGCACTAACATACCATTTCTTACTTGTCGAGTCATAAAATTTGTACCCTTTTTGAGTTCCGAAGTACCCTAAGAAGATAAATTTTGTAGATCTGGAGTCAAAATTGGTTAGCCCAGCTTGAAAATTGCGCACAAAACAAGTACTTCTAAAAATTCTAGGGGGCACGGAAAAAGAGGATCCTCAAGGTATAGAATACTATACGGGATTTGGTTGTTTAAAACAAAACGAGGGCATTCAGTTTATCTGAAAAGATGCAGTGGAAACAACATCAACCCAAAACTTCTTAGGGACATATAGTGAAACATAATTATCCGAGCAACTTCTTGAAGATGGTGATTCTTCCTCTCAGCAACACCATTTTGTTGAGGAGTGTAGGAACATGAGATTTGATAAATGGTACCAAGTTTTTTTAGAAAAGTAAAGACATAGTGTTGCATGAATTTAAGGGCATTGTTTCTTTGAAAGATTTTGATCGGCTTATTAAATTGAGTTTTAGTTTCAACAAAAAAGAATATAATAGAGGGCCAACCGTCCGATCCAAGAGGCGGTTGACCACGTCTAGGTCCAAATGGCCCAAAGCAACCACGGCCTCTACCACGGCTAGAGTCACCAGAACATATAGTGAGAGTCGAAGCCTCAGGGGTACTAGTAGGTGAAGACACCAATGGAAGGCAGTTTACCCTTTTGAGAACGTCAGACAGTTTGTGTAGAGGATCACTGCACAAGATTTGATCCACGCCTGTCGCAAAGGAGGCATGTAGTCCACTAAGAAATTGTACCAACTGCAATTCATTTAGTTGTCTTTGGATTTCAATAATGTCATATGACAGGGGATGGTAAACCTGAAACTCATCCCAAACAGCACTGCATCGGTTATAATAATCTTCAACTGAGGTATTAGCAGAAAATTATTTTTTAGCCAGATTTTGGAAGATTTCAAAGACCATTTTAGGGTTTTGTTGATGTCAATACACATGAGATAATTGATCTGATATGGCCTTAGCAATTCAAAGTCTTAGAAGTGATTGAATTATTTTAGGTTCTTCAGTATTCACCAACCAGGTCATTACTTATGAGTCATCCTTGACCCAAAAGTCATAAGACTGCTTGGTTTTCTCATCAGCATTTGTGGCAGGAGTAGTTGGTGCCTCAGCAATAAGGTGAGACTACCGGCATTGGGCCTTGACATACAACTCAAAAGAAGCAGACCACATATAGTAGTTAGAACCATCCAACTATATTGATGTGACAAAGTGTTCTTTATAGATAAACCAAGGCTTGTTTATTGAGTGAATAAAACAGTGTACAATGCAGTCTCTTATATAACAGAAGAGAATAGAGACTAAAGTAGAGGTGAGCAATATGGGACTAAACTACAGAAGTAAACAACATAAGTGAGGCACATGCTATGCACATGACACTCAAAAAAACATAACAGAAAACAACATATCTCTATACTCCCCCTCAAGCTGGAGCGTAGATGTCGAACATGCCCAACTTGTCAACTAGAGTTAGAAAGAGAGCTTTGGGAAGTATCTTTGTGAAGATGTCTACAACTTGCTTGTCAATACTGAGATATGGCGTGCAAATTCTGCCAGTGAGAACTGCTTCTCAAATAAAGTGACAGACGACCTCAATATGTTTCGTCCTCTCGTGAAATGTGGGGTTGCTCGCAATAAAAATGGAGGCCTTATTGTCACAAAACATAGGAATAGGGCTAGAATAAGATATGTCAAACTCCTGAAGGAGACTCTGAACCCATAACAGTTCGCAAGCAGTATGAGCCATTGCTCGGTATTTCGCCTCTACACTGGATCCGGCGACAACAGTCTGCTTTTTTACTTCGCCAGGTGACAAGGTTTCCACCCACAAATGTACAATAGCCTGAAGTTGACTTCCGATCAGAAGGCTTCCTACATAGTCTGAATCTGAGAACCCGGATAGGTTGCAGTGGCCATGTTTTTTATACATCAAGCCTTTCCCTAGAGAACTTTTAAGATATCTCTGAATATGGCATACATCATCCCAATGACATTGTCGGGGTTTGTCAAGATACCGGCTGATGAATCCGACAGCAGCAGTAAGATCAGCTAGTGTGACAGTCAAATAAATAAGCTTGCCTACCAGCCTCCTGAACTGGTGATGATCAGCATAGGGAGGAGAGTTTGCATCATCACAGTCCATATTTGGATCAAGTGGAGTGTTAGTCGGTTTGCAACCTAGCATGCCAGTTCCTACAACAGATCAAGTACATATTTCCTCTGAGAAAGACACAGCCCTGTAGATGATCTGGAGACTTCAATGCCTGGGAAATATCGAAGTTTTCCCAAATCTTTAGTGACAAAATGCTTCTCTAAGTAAGTTCTAGTTTCTTGTATGCCCACTGTGTCACTTCCAGATAACATAATATCATCCACATAAACAATCAGAATCACAAGTCCGGCCACTGTCTTGCGAATAAAGACTGAATGGTCAGAATGAGAACGACGAAAGCCAAAGGTGACTAAAATTTGACTGAGCTTGTCAAACCAGGCTCGTGGACTTTGCTTGAGGCCATAGATAGCCTTGTTCAGCTTACATACTTTGGAGGCAGACTCCCCCTGAGCAACAAATCCAGGTGGTTGCTCCATGTATACTTCTTCCTGTAAATCTCCATAAAGAAATGCATTTTTCACATCAAGCTGATAGAGTGACTAGTCTTTATTCACAGCTACAGAAATCAGAATGCGAACAGAGTTTAACCGTGCAACAGGAGAGAAAGTCTCAAAATCATCAACACCGTATGTCTGTGTGTAGCCCTTAGCAACAAGACGAGCTTTAAGACGTTCAATAGTTCCATCTGGCTGATATTTATAGTAAAGATCCAACGAAAGCTTGTTGTAGGGCAAGAAGAAGGGCGATCCACAAGCTCCCATGTCTTGCGATCACATAGTGTCTGCATTTCCTGGTCCATTGCCTTCTTCCAAGCTGGAATAGCAAGAGCCTCTATAGCATTTTTCGGAATACTGACAGCCGATAGTGCAGAAGTAAAGTAGGCAAAGTTGTTATGCAGATTACCAGATGTGCATAAATGACTAATAGGATGCTTAGTACAGGAGCATACACCTTTCCTTAAGCTGATAGGAAGGTGCAGATTAGAGGTTACCTCAATGTTTATTTGATCATCCGCAGACGCAGGAATTGGTTGAGGAGCCATGGAAGGAGTGCTTGTCTTCGTTCGGCGTTTGTACACTTGCAGCGAACATTCTTCAAGCTGGTCAGATACAGAAAGATTTTCACCTATGTCCGATAGAGGTGTTTGTGCCAACACATCAAGAGTTAGGCTTGCTCCATCCTCAGAAAAGAAGGGCATATGCTCAAAGAAGACAACATCCGCACTGACAAACCACTGTCTGAGTATCGGATCAAAACAGCGATAGCCTTTTTGAGTTCGTGAATAACCCAAAAAAATACACTTAGTAGACCGAGGGTCAAGTTTCGACATTCCTGGGCGCAGATTCTTAACAAAACAGGTACACCAAAAAATGCAAGGTGGTACAGGAAACAGAGGTGCATCAGGAAACAAGATAGAGTAAGGGATGCAATTTTGTAAAACAAAAGAGGGCATGCAGTTTATAAGAAAACAAGTCATAGTGACTGCCTCAGGCCAGAAATGGTTAGGAACTTTGTAATGGATAAGAAGAGTGTGAGCAACCTCTAAGAGATGGCGATCTTTGCGTTCAGCAACACCGTTTTGCTGAGGAGTATACGGACAAGTGGTTTGGTGTATGGTGCCATTATTAGAACAAAAAGAGGTGACAGACTTTTGCATAAACTCTAGGGCATTGTCAGTACGAAGAATTTTGATGTTTTTATTGAATTGGGTTTTTATTTCAGAGAAGAAAATACGGATATTGTCCAAAATAGTACTCCGGTCGTTGAGCAGGAAAAGCCAGGTAGCACAGGTATAATCATCAATAAATGTCAAAAAATACTTAACACCAGTTTGACTCGGGACACTGCATGGACCCCAGATGTCAGAGTGAACAATGTCAAACATATCTTTAGACCCAATATCATTCTTTGCGGGAAAAACAGACTTCATTTGTTTACTCAAAACGCAGGTATCACAAGAGAATTTATTTTCAGCTAAAGCAGGTGTGAAACACAAAGCAGTTTTGGGAAGCGTAGGGTTGCACAATGTGTGCACCCTCATATATATAACACTGAAACATTTACAGAGAGGTCCACATATAATATGGAAATAACAAAACAACTAACAGAATATATAAAACAGGAATATATATTAACACTCCCCCTCAAGTTGGAGCATAGATATCAATCATGCCCAACTTGTCCGTCAGTGTGCAGAATTGCTTCTTCGCCAGCAGCTTGGTGAAGATGTCAGCAACTTGGTCTTCAGAACGAGTGAAGGGAGTGCATATCTTGCCAGTCAGAATGGATTCCCGAATAAAATAACAATCTACTTCAATGTGTTTAATGCGCTCATGATAAACTGGATTATTCGCAATGAAGATAGCAGCTTTATTATCACAGTGCATAGGTATAGCAGAAGAAGAATCAACCCCGAACTCCTTTAACAGAGAGCGCACCCACAACAATTCACAGGCAGTATGGGCCATGGCCCTATATTCAGCTTCAGCACTGGACCTGGCCACAACATTTTGTTTTTTACTCCTCCAGGTAACAAGATTACCTCCAACATACGTACAATACCCAGAAGTAGATTTTCTGTCAACTCTGCTGCCTGCATAATCAGAATCAGAGTACCCTTCAAGAGAACAGTGTCCATGCTTCCTGTAGTGAAGTCCCTTGCCAGGAGACTTCTTCAAATATCGTAGAATCTGACAAAGAGCATCCCAGTGACACTGTCTGGGTTTATCAAGGTACCTGCTAAGAAGACCCACTGCAGTAGAAATGTCAGCTCTGGTGACAGTCAAATAAATGAGTTTACCAATCAGCCTCCTGTACTTTTTATGATCAGCAAAGAGAGGAGAAGAGTCATCATCCCAATTTACATTAGGATCTAGAGGAATATCAGCAGGTCTCGCCCCCAGCATACCAGTCTCCTGCAGTATGTCTAGGACATATTTTTGCTGAGACAACACAAGAGCATTAGAATTTCTAGAAACTTCTATGCCCAGAAAATATCTAAGCTTGCCCAAATCTTTGGTAGCAAAGTGTTTTCCTAGATGAGATTTAGTAGCCTGAATACCAAGAGAATCACTGCCAGATATGATAATATCATCAACATAGACAATCAGAATAATAATACCAGCTGAAGTCTTCTTGGTGAAAACAGAATGATCCACCTGAGAACGCATAAACCCAAAATCAATCATAATTTTGCTCAATTTATCAAACCAGGCACGAGGACTCTACTTCAGCCCATAAATAGACTTCTTTAACCTGCAAACTTTGTGAGACTCCCCCTGAGCAACAAACCCAGGAGGTTGCTCCATATAGACTTCTTCTTGTAAATCACCATACAAGAAGGCATTTTTCACATCTAGTTGCAACAGTGGCCAGTCAAGGTTAACAGCAACAGACAGAAGAATTCTGACAGAATTAAGACGAGCAACAGGAGAGAAAGTCTCAAAATAGTCAATACCATACGTTTGGGTGTAGCCTTTAGCAACTAACCGTGCCTTCAGCCTTTCAACAGTGTCGTCAGGTTGATATTTCACAGCATACACCCATCTGCAACCTACAGGTTTACACTGAGGAGGTGGATCCACCAGCTCCCAAGTATCTCGTTCAGCAAGGGCCAACATCTCCTCCTTCATAGCAGACAACCATCCAGTACTCTGTAGAGCATCCTGGATATTCTTTGGAACAGCAACAGCAGATAAGGCATATACAAAATTGCTAGAATGAACATTCAGATGATCAGTAGAAACAAACTGAGCAATACTGTGTGATGTGCAGGAACGAGTACCCTTTCTAAGAGCAATGGGTAAATCAAGATCAGAATGTACCTCAGGTGTAGTAGAACCTTCTGGAGGTGAAGATTGATTTCATGGGGGGTTTCTTGAGTAGAAGGTGCTCTGTTCCTGCGTTGATAAACTATAAGAGGAGGCTTATCAGCCTCAGTAGTGACTTTGTCAGTAGTATCAGGCACACAATCAGAAGTAACAGGTAGAGGTGAGGCAATAAGATCAGACTGTAAACTGTCACCACGAGTCGAATAATAAGGAGTATCCTCAAAGAAAACTACATCACTGCTAATATACCATTTTCTTGCAGTAGGACTGTAACACCTGTATCCCTTCTGGGTACGAGAATATCCCAAAAAAATGCACTTCTCAGCACGAGGAGACAGTTTATCAAGAGAACTTGAATAGGTATTTTGTTTCCAATCACAGATGATGGCATTCGATTTATCAGAAAACAAGCAGTCAATATAGCCTCAGGCCAAAACGAGCGAGGAACATGTGCATGCATCATAATAGTTCTAGCAACCTCTAACACATGTCTATTTTTACGCTCAGCCACACCATTTTGCTGAGGTGTATAAGCACAGGAGGTCTGATGTATTGTACCCACAGATTTACAAAAAACATCCACATCTTTTTTAACAAATTCCAGTGCATTATCAGTACGAAAAATTTTGACAGGCATACCATATTGTGTTTTTATTTCAGCAAAAAAGAACTTGATAACAGACAAAACTTTGGACCTACTTTTCATCATAAACAACCAAGTAGTCCTTGAAAAATCATCAATAAAAAGAATAAAATACTTATGACCAGATAGACTTGGCACATGACAGGGTTCCCATACATCAGAATGCACTATATCAAACATATTTTTACTACTAATCTGACTGCGTCTAGGATAAACAGCTCTAGTCTGCTTTCCAAGTTGACATGACTCGCACTGAAAACTACAAATGCCAAGATCAGACACTAAATGTCGAAGCTTTTCAGATGATGGATGGCCCAGCCGGTAGTGCCACTGTAATGCAGAAACTGAGGTAGATAATGCAGGAGTCACAGATGCTTTAGCTGCTTTTGGCAAATGATCCAGATAGAAGAGTCCATCAGCACCTTCATACCCCCCACCAATCTTCATCCTCGTGCGAAGGTCCTGAAAAACACATGAACCAGGAATAAAAGTCAGACTACACTGTAGGCTTCGCAATATCTTGCTGACAGACAACAGATTCAAAGGAAATCTAGGCACATATAAGGCAGATTTCAGCAGAAAGTCAGAAACAATATCCCCTACTCCAGACACCGCAGACTTGGAACCATCAGCCAACATAACAGATGAGGGTCTAGCAGGTTTAAATAATTTGTGAAACAGTGACCGATTTCCAGAAATATGTGAAGAGGCACCGGAGTCGATGACCCACTTAGTATTACCAGGAGTAGAAGAGGAGCTTAGGAAGGCAGTGTCATAACCAGAATAAGTGGCGGCATGAGCTCTACTAGTCGAAGCTTGAGACGACGCACCAGCTCGCTCAAGAAGAAGACGTTCCACCTCAGCACGGATGTAGTCAGCAGTCGCACCCGAGGAGGCAGAGTCAGTAGGTTGAGTCGTTCCTTCTGATGCAGTAGTAGTGGAGTCAGCAGCTGCATTGGCCCACGCCGGCTTACCATATTTCTCCCAGCATTTTTCTTCAATATGGTTGGACCGGCCACAGAAGGTACAAAGGCGCTGTCCTGACTGAGGACGCGCACCAGCAGTAGGGGCAGTAGAAGAGGCTCCACGACCAGGAGCAGCCCGTCCTCGTCCTCCACCCAGGGGAGGACGACTATCAGTAAAGCGACCACGGCCACGACCAGAAGCTGCAGCAAGAGCCGAAGAGTCCCCAACATCAGTAGTCAGAGACGAGGAAGACGAAGGCAAACGTTGAAGGCATTTGTAGGCACTCTGTAGTGACGGCAGAGGGTCACTGGCTAAGATCTGGTCCACAACTCCAGCGTAGGACTCGGGCAATCCACATAAAAACTGGACCAACTGAAGCTCCTGGCGCTGACGTTGCATGGTAGCCAGGTCCGTGGAGAGAGGGTGGTAGGATTCCAGTTCACCCCATAATCCAGTGAAGTCAGAGAAGTAATCCGCAATGTCCGTCCCCGTGAACTGTAGACGTCCCAGCTGCTTGGTGATGTCAAACACCTTCTTGGGGTTCTGACTATGCGAGTAAGTACCGACGAGTTGATCCCACATCTGCTTCGCCGTAGGTAGGTGAAGAAGTGTGACGCTAATCTTCTCAATGTTGTTGTTGAGAATCCAGGTCATCACAGTGGAGTCGTCACGAACCCAGTCGTCATACGCCTTCACATCTTTAGCATCAGCGTCCTCTGCGGGTGCTGGCGGACCAGCACGGGTAAGATGTGAGTACTTGCCCTGGGATCTGGCATAGATCGTCATGGAGCAGACCCAATGCGGATAGTTCTGCCCATCAAGCTTCACAGTGGTAACCTGACGGCGGAAGTCATCATGCGAGGACGCCATGGGAGCAGTAGGCACAGCAGGAACAGGCACGATCAGGCAGGAGACGGTCTACGCCGTCAGACAGGCACAGCAGGCACAAAAAACACGGAGAAGACCTCTCACATACGGTCTACGCCGAAGCGCAGAACAGAACCCGGTGGCACAACGGCCTACACGGGCAGGCAGGCAAGAGACCAAAAAAAAAAAACGGTCTACGTCACACCAACTTCAAGCCACCGGATCACTGTAGGACTTCACGGAGCCAACGTACCGGCGGCTAGGACCGTGGAGGCGCACCGGCCCCCTGCGGCGGAGTGGGCGCCCGGCCCCAGCGGCTGCTGCTGCCCGGCGCGGCCCGGCGCCCCGGCAGCTGCCGGCGCTGCCTGCTGCCCGGCGGCTGGGCGGCGGCCGGCGGCTGGGTGGCTGCTGGGCGGCGCGGGCAGGAAGGGGGGCGGCCGGCCGGAGAAGAGAGAGAAGGGTGGGAGGGTGGCGGCTGGATCTACTGCTCTGGTACCATGTGAAACACAAAGCAGTTTTGGGAAGCGTAGGGTTGCACAATGTGTGCACCCTCATATATATAACACTGAAACATTTACAGAGAGGTCCACATATAATATGGAAATAACAACACAACTAACAGAATATATAAAACAGGAATATATATTAACAGCAGGAAATAAAAGCTTCATCTTCGCAGAAGACGGATGACCCAGCCGAACGTGCCACTAAAGTCCTGAGACAGATGTAGATAAGAGAGTTGGCGTCGCAGGTGGTCCATCTAAGTAGTAAAGTCCATCTCGTCCTTCATGGCCCGAACCAATCCTCGTCTTCGTGCGGAGATCCTTCAAAACAGGGGGTGGTGGAGGCGGAGGGGTGGCGGGTGGTGGTGGGGTTGGGCGGCGACGGCGGCTGGGCAGTGCAGGTCGGCGGCGCTGGGGGGGAGGGCACTTCAGGGCATGGGGGCAGGGTGGGAAAGAAAAACGGGGATCGGGCTGGCTCTTGATACCATATAGATAAACCAAGGTATTAGAATGTGTGGCATTCAACCCAAAACCAATTGGCGATGGGTGAAGGGACCACACACCTTATAAGTCTAGGACCTTTCCCAGAGCTCAGCGGTGTGGGACAATTCTAACATCCCCCCTCAAGTGCAGCCACTTTTGTGTGCTTGCAGTTGTTCTTTTTTTTTAGGTAGGGTGTGGTCCTCACACTTGTCTCGTGGGGTCCGCTCTGATACCATATTAGAATGTGTGGCATTCAACCCAAAACCAATTGGCGATGGGTGAAGGGATCACACACCTTATAAGTCTAGGACCTTTCCCAGAGCTCAGCGGTGTGGGACAATTCTAACACAAGGCTTGTTTATTAAGTGAATAAAATAGTGTACAATGCAGTCTCTTATATAACAGAAGAGAATAGAGACTAAAGCAGAGGTGAGCAATATGGGACTAAACTACAGAAGTAAATAGCATAAGTGAGGCACACGCTATCACATGACACTCAACAAAACATAACAGAAAACAACATATCTCTATATTCTTAAATCATCATTAGAGGCCATGGTGGAATACAGTTCGTGCGCAACCCACATAACACACCAAAAAGGTGTCGTAGAGCAACAGATTAGAGAACCGGGACGTGTAGCATCACCCCAATAGCAGTAGCATCTTTGATACATGGGTAAGAAAGAAATAAGAAACCAACCTCACACAGTTAATTAGATATACATGTGACAAGGGCGGAAGAGAGGGAACAAATCCCTATGTTAAACTTAAGACGAACCGAGTAGGGGTTGATTATGCCAAGAACAGCCTTGAAGGGTGGATCAAAAGTGGTTCAAAGGGAAAGAAGGGCTTGTGGAAGGAGGGCGGTGTGGAGGATAGGATCACATGGTGATGGGTGGGAGCTATGTAGGTTTGGCAGGTGGGCAGAGTTGATGGGTGGGCTGGTGAGTGAAATTTGTGGTCTGGGGTGATCGAGGTGGACTAATGGTTTCCAATCGCGATGGGCAGGGACCTGGTGGCTGTTGTGGGAGGGGGTTGCTACCTTAGAGGTTTTGGGGAGCTCTGCGAGTTGTTGGCGACGGGGTGGGGGTGGGTGATGCAACGACGGCTGGGTGGGGATCTACAGGTGATGCATCGACGGGGTGGCGATCTTGGGGGTAGTTGGACCTTGTGGCTAGGTGGAGATATGCGGGGAGGGTGGTTGCGGGTGGCGGCTAGGGGAGAAGAAGACAGCAGCGGATAGGAAGGGAAGGGAGGGCGTTGGGTGGAGAGGAGAGAGAGGAAGGGAAGAAGGGAGGTGGTGGCTAGGTGGGCGAGGAGGGAAGCATTAGGGTTAGGAGAGGCTTGGGGGGTCAAACCGTTGTGATACCAAGTGAAGTCCAATATATTTAAATTATTGTGATGAATAAAACAAGCATAGACCCTCACTTCTTATATAGGATAGAAGTCAGTAAATACAGAGTTCACCAATATGAATATGGGACAAAACATAAGATACTAAAAATCACAAAATAAATAATAGAGACCTAAATATATTAACATATTTAAAATGACTTTTTCTTCGGTCATGTTGGATTCTTCTCCTTCTACAATCTACGTCAATCAAGCATGGTGTGAATCAATCCTCATCCACCACTGTATCAGCATTCTCTCTTTCCAGCATAGAGTTCGGAACCATGGAGCTGGCTATCTTTGAATGCATCACAATTTCATGATCTGAGAAAGGGATAGAATGCCCTCAATGATGGTGTCGGGGTCAACACCGAAGTCGATCTTCGTCTAATCCACTACGATACTCATAATCGTCGGATTTCGAACCCTATTCTCTGACCCTGTCGGGGGAGGAAAAATGAGAGGTGGTAGTATTGAGTTGGACATGGACTAGACCGAGACTCAAGGTGGCAGACCACCCAGCAAGGAGTGGGTACTCTGGCAGGTAGCAACCCAACCCGACGGATCGAGCGGGTCATTCACCCTCTCCAACGATCATCCTATCTGTTGTTTCAGTCGGGGGTCCTATCCATTTGTTATAGTGTCTGTCATGCGTACAGGTAAATGAATTTATTTTGTCTAGATAGGGAAGACATTATCCAAGAAAATGGAATAATTTATAACACTACTCATACATGCTATAAAGGAATAGTTTGTAACAACGCTCTAGAATTTATTGACCTATATGTGCTTTTTAAATAAAATTGACCCTATAAAGTATATATTTCTATCCAAATATATAGGATTTACCTTGGCAACGCTAATAGTTTGCTGCTCCATTGCTTCATGTATGGTTGCCCTGTCGTGTTCCCGCATACTACACACATATGAACCAGGAATTTCAAAATAAGGATACTCCGAACAATGCTTATAAATCCAGTATATAATATAGTCTTGAATGGCAAATTGATGGATTATGTAAAAAATTGGCAACCAGAAACAATATTGACTAGTGTATTAATTCATAAAGCTAAGTGATATTCATAATGTCTTGAACTTTTTGTGAAGAAAACTAAAAGAGGAAAACACTATCATGGATATCACATCAAACTAGGATATTGCAAGAAAAAGTAAGTGAACTTGATCAGATTTGACACCTATAAATTATCTCTTCAACCTACCCCACCCTGATTCAATTTCCAAGTTCAGATTATACATCTAGTTTCCATTCATAGTTGTTGACGTGCACTGGGGTTTAGCTTCCAGAGGAAATGACAACAGAATCTTTAAGGTTCTTCTTCAGTATATTTATACTAAGAGATCATTAGTAGTACTTACAGATTACTAGGCAAGTGGAATAACACTAAAGACACTAATATAAACAGACAGAATACCACCTCGAACAGCAGCGTAGATGTCATGAGATCCAAGCTTGTTATGTAAGAGCCTCACGTGTTCCTAACAATGGTACATGAAAAGACATGCCACAAATCCTTAGGTATCAATGTAGTAGTTGATGTGTGGGAGGATTGGAGAGGTGGAGTGCAGGTGGAAAAATGTCCATGGCATTTGCAAATGCATGGGAGAACACATGTGTGGGGAAGTTGTCACCGAGTTATACTTCCACTGTTGTCAGGGTGTTTAAACATAAAAAAATTATGTTGTTAACTGTTGAGAGTTATTTAGTTAGTGTTTTATTATTAGTTTGTAATATGGGCCTAAGTGTTCTGGCCCATTAGGGTTGTCTTCTGTCCTGTACGCTTCCTTGTTCTCCTATTTATAGGAGCAGGGTTTCTCCTATCTAATGCAATAACTAGCCGTCTTTTACTTTCTAAGATGGTATGAGAGCAGCCGCCCTAGGAACCAAAAACCCTAAGCAAGACAGAGAGAAAATCAGAAGCAAGGCCCCTTGCGGGCGGCCGCCGCCCTTGGCGGAGATTGGCTGCCCGCAGGGAAATTTCCCTGCTTGCATCATATGCTGCGTCGATGAAGCCCCTCTTCTCACCATTGCTCCGGTGCTTTGACCGCCCTTGCTGCAGCCCCTTGTCGGCGACACCCCTAGCCACAGTTGCTTGCATGCTGCCCAATCTGATCGCTGTCGTTCTTGGTTGCCCGCTAGGCAAAGAGTCGTCGTGCGCACAACTAACCAACGGACCCCCTTCTGCTGCAACACATCGTCGCCAAGTCCTCTCCTACGGATTGTATTCCTCTATCCAAATCTGATGTCCTTCATGGATTGCATAGCTGAACATCACCAAGTCAACGTCCCTGCTTCACTCCCTAAATAGCCGCATCCCTTCTTATCTGTGCTAATCACCGCCGCATCACCTCCTAACCAGCCTACTGTTGCTAATCCCCTGTCTGCCATGAACCCCTAAACCCGCCTGCTCCTACCGCTACGGATTGGCTAACCCCAAGCCTGCCATGAACCCCTCCAACAAATCCGCTGCCCACCACAACTACTCCCTCAACACCGCTGCCTCATGCCGCAGTACTGTCCTCGTCAATTCCACCTAGCAAGGACGCAAAAGGCATGTGCCCCACCTACCTAACTCCCGCTACTCCATCTAAGGAATTGCTATATCTTGGAGCTCTCTGCTGCATCTGAAATCTCCACGTTTACGGTATATGTGGCGACAAGTTGACATCAATTTTCTTGGATTGGCTAAAGCAAATTTGGATGGATTTTATCTGTAATATTATTAATCTTTATGAAGATTTGTGCTTGATTTCTCTTCGAAAATCATTGTAGACCTTTTTTCGGGGGCGCTGCCCCCGAGCCCCCACGAGGGGCGACCTCCCCTCGACCCCCACCCGCTAAGGGGCAACGGGACCCCCTAATTGGGGGGTTACGCCCCCCAAACCCTCCAGCAGTGCTCCGACCTATATTCCTTTCAAGGACGTTTCTTGTTATTGTCCACCCCAACCACTCCTGGTTCTTTCCGTGGTTGGCGCGAGGGGGAGAAATAGAGGAGAGAGATGCAGAACAGGAAGATTATATTCTACTGCTTTCTATTTTTGTGGATCTTGATGCACTTGTTGAAGACTTTTGGACTTCTACTATTGACGCTTATTGCTAGCTTCTTGGAGTGCTTTGTATCTGGAGCTTATTTCTGTTTATGTTACCCTTTGGTTTGCAGATGGTCTTCTATCTGGCTACGTCGTATCTACTTTCCACATTTTGTCGCGCTTTATTTATGTGTTGACACTATCTGTGCCTTGTGCATGTTGACTCTTTCTTTGTCTGTGCTTCATTTGCATGTTGACTGTTGTGACCCAACACTCTTTGGGACTTTGACCTGTTGTGCGCCAGCACTCTCTGGCATGTTCGTACCTTGTTTGCACGTCGACTCTCTACTTCTGTGTGCCAACATTCTCTGGCTCGTTCGTGCCCTGTTTCGCACGTTGACCCGTCCGTACTTTATTTGTACGTTGACAACTACTACTACTGTGATCCAGCACTCTCTGGGTTTTGTTACTCTGCAACTGTGACCCAGCACTCTCTGGCTACTACGATGACGACTTTGATGAAGACCTTGGTGAGCTATTTTATCTTTGCTCCAAATGATTGTGTTGCTGCTTATTTCTGGTCCAGATGATCGAGAAGCTTCTGCTAGCCTGCTTGCTTGGAGTATCTACATGAGGGGGAGTGTCTGAATGTTTGTTGAGGAGGAGAAAATTATTGTATGGGCTTGGTTTATCGTTTTATTCTGTTTCTTTGTTTTCTTAGTCCAACTCTCTGTTTGCAAGCTGATTTGGGATTTTCCCTAACTTTAGCTTGAGGGGGAGTGTTGAGAGTTATTTAGTTAGTGTTTTATTATTAGTTTGTAGTATAGGCCTAAGTGTTCTGGCCCATTAGGGTTGTCTTATGTCCTGTACGCTTCCCTGTTATCCTATTTATAGGAGCAGGGTTTCTCCTATCTAATACAACAACTAGCCGTCTTTTACTTTCTAAGATTAACCATGTTTGCATTTATCATATATGATCAACAATGCATAGGATACAAAGATATGGTTGGACATTTTGATTGTGGGAATAGATAGACCAAAAACCAAGCCATTGCCATCCCAGCAACATGGTTGTCAAGCCAACAGGGTTCTCTTTGCCATTGGCTACCACCTGGGTTAAGAAGCACAAACACGAACACGGACACCAACACGGGAAACAGCAATGTTCAAAATTAGGACATGGACACGGCATTGGACACAGCAATGTATATACATATACACATGCATACAATTCTAGACATGTATATGTATATAATTTATCTGTAAAAGACAACAAGATCCATAATTCTCAACAACAAGCATGAACAAAGATCACCAAAATA
This sequence comes from Alisma plantago-aquatica, assembly GCA_963693085.1. Lineage (NCBI taxonomy): Eukaryota > Viridiplantae > Streptophyta > Magnoliopsida > Alismatales > Alismataceae > Alisma > Alisma plantago-aquatica. The sequence continues at coordinate 989,592,627 of OY856410.1, read as the reverse complement.
CCCACATTATGTTATACAAGCACCTACGTACCCATCCTTCCAAGAATCTTTTGTGTTATACAAGATTTAATATACAGAATGTGAAACACAAAGCAGTTTTGGGAAGCGTAGGGTTGCACAATGTGTGCACCCTCATATATATAACACTGAAACATTTACAGAGAGGTCCACATATAATATGGAAATAACAAAACAACTAACAGAATATATAAAACAGGAATATATGTTAACACTCCCCCTCAAGTTGGAGCATAGATATCAATCATGCCCAACTTGTCCGTCAGTGTGCAGAATTGCTTCTTCGCCAGCAGCTTGGTGAAGATGTCAGCAACTTGGTCTTCAGAACGAGTGAAGGGAGTGCATATCTTGCCAGTAAGAATAGATTCCCGAATAAAATGACAATCTACTTCAATGTGTTTAGTGCGCTCATGATAAACTGGATTATTCGCAATGAAGATAGCAGCTTTATTATCACAGTGCATAGGTATAGCAGAAGAAGAGTCAACCCCGAACTCTTTTAACAGAGAGCGCACCCACAACAATTCACAGGCAGTATGGGCCATGGCCCTATATTCAGCTTCAGCACTGGACCTGGCCACAACATTTTGTTTTTTACTCCTCTAGGTAACAAGATTACCTCCAACATACGTACAATACCCAGAAGTAGATTTTCTGTCAACTCTGCTGCCTGCATAATCAGAATCAGAGTACCCTTCAAGAGAACAGTGTCCATGCTTCCTGTAGTGAAGTCCCTTGCCAGGAGACTTCTTCAAATATCGTAAAATCTGACAAAGAGCATCCCAGTGACACTGACTGGGTTTATCAAGGTACCTGCTAAGAAGACCCACTGCAGTAGAAATGTCAGCTCTGGTGACAGTCAAATAAATGAGTTTACCAATCAGCCTCCTGTACTTTTTATGATCAGCAAAGAGAGGAGAAGAATCATCATCCCAATTTACATTAGGATCCAGAGGAATATCAGCAGGTCTCGCCCCCAGCATACCAGTCTCCTGCAGTATATCTAGGACATATTTTCGCTGAGACAGCACAAGAGCATTAGAGTTTCTAGAAACCTCTATGCCCAGAAAATATCTAAGTTTGCCCAAATCTTTGGTAGCAAAGTGCTTTCCTAGATGAGATTTAGTAGCCAGAATACCAAGGGAATCACTGCCAGATATGATAATATCATCAACATAGACAATCAGAATAATAATACCAGCTGAAGTCTTCTTGATGAAAACAGAATGATCCACCTGAGATCGCAGAAACCCAAAATCAATCATAATTTTGCTCAATTTATCAAACCAGGCCCGGGGACTCTGCTCAAGCCCATAAATAGACTTCTTTAACCTGCAAACTTTGTGAGACTCCCCCTGAGCAACAAACCCAGGAGGTTGCTCCATGTAGACTTCTTCTTGTAAATCGCCATACAAGAAGGCATTTTTCACATCTAGTTGCAACAGTGGCCAGTCAAGATTAACAGCAACAGACAGAAGAATTCTGACAGAATTAAGACGAGCAACAGGAGAGAAAGTCTCAAAATAGTCAATACCATAAGTTTGGGTGTAGCCTTTAGCAACTAACCGTGCCTTCAGCCTTTCAACAGTGTCGTCAGGTTGATATTTCACAGCATACACCCATCTGCAACCAACAGGTTTACACTGAGGAGGTGGATCCACCAACTCCCAAGTATCTCGTTCAGCAAGAGCCAACATCTCCTCCTTCATAGCAGACAACCATCCAGTACTCTGTAGAGCATCCTGGATATTCTTTGGAACAGCAACAGCAGATAAGGCATATACAAAATTGCTAGAATGAACATTCAGATGATCAGTAGAAACAAACTGAGCAATAATGTGTGATGTGCAGGAACGAGTACCCTTTCTAAGAGCAATGGGTAAATCAAGATCAGAATGTACCTCAGGTGTAGTAGAACCTTCTGGAGGTGAAGATTGGTTTTCATGGGGGGTTTCTTGAGTAGAAGGTGCTCTGTTCCTGCGTTGATAAACTATAAGAGGAGGCTTAGCAGCCTCAGTAGTGACTTTATCAGTAGTATCAGGCACACAATCAGTAGTAACAGGCAGAGGAGAGGCAATAAGATCAGACTGTAAACTGTCACCACGAGTAGAATAGTAGGGGGTATCCTCAAAGAAAACTACATCACTGCTAGTATACCATTTTCTTGCAGTAGGACTGTAACACCTGTATCCCTTCTGGGTACGAGAATATCCCAAAAAAATGCACTTCTCAGCACGAGGAGACAGTTTATCAGAAGTAGGTCCAAGTAACCTTACAAAACAGGTACATCCAAAGATCCGAGGAGGCACAGTAAATAGCTGAATATCGGGTTCAAGAACTTGAATAGGTATTTTGTTTCCAATCACAGATGATGGCATTCTATTTATCAGAAAACAAGCAGTCAATATAGCCTCAGGCCAAAACGAGCGAGGAACATGTGCATGCATCATAATAGTTCTAGCCACCTCTAACACATGTCTATTTTTACGCTCAGCCACACCATTTTGCTGGGGTGTATAAGCACAGGAGGTCTGATGTATTGTACCCACAGATTTACAAAAAACATCCACATCTTTTTTAACAAATTCCAGTGCATTATCAGTACGAAAAATTTTGACAGGCACACCATATTGTGTTTTTATTTCAGCAAAAAAGAACTTGATAATAGACAAAACTTCGGACCTACTTTTCATCATAAACAACCAAGTAGTCCTTGAAAAATCATCAATAAACAGAATAAAATACTTATGACCAGATAGACTCGGCACATGACAAGGTCCCCATACATCAGAATGCACTATATCAAACATATTTTTACTGCTAATCTGACTGCGTCTAGGATAAACAGCTCTAGTCTGCTTTCCAAGTTGACATGACTCGCACTGAAAACTACAAATGCCAAGATCAAAAACTAAGTGTCGAAGCTTTTCAGATGATGGATGGCCCAGCCGGTAGTGCCACTGTAATGCAGAAACTGAAGTAGATAATGCAGGAGTCACAGTTGCTTTAGCTGCTTTTGGCAAATGATCCAGATAGAAAAGTCCATCAGCACCTTCATACCCCCCACCAATCTTCATCCTCGTGCGAAGGTCCTGAAAAACACATGAACCAGGAATAAAAGTCAGACTACACTGTAGGCTTCGCAATATCTTGCTGACAGACAACAGATTCAAAGGAAATCTAGGCACATATAAGGCAGATTTCAGCAGAAAGTCAGAAACAATATCCCCTACTCCAGACACCGCAGACTTGGAACCATCAGCCAGCATAACAGATGAGGGTCGAGCAGGTTTATATAATTTGTGAAACAGTGATCGATTTCCAGAAATATGTGAAGAGGCACCGGAGTCGATGACCCACTTAGTATTACCAGGAGTAGAAGAAGAGCTCAGGAAGGCAGTGTCATAACCAGAATAAGCTGCGGCATGAGCTCCACTAGTCAAAGCTTGAGACGACGCACCAGCTCGCTCAAGAAGAAGACGCTCCACCTCAGCACGGATGTAGTCAGCAGTCGCACCCGAGGAGGCAGAGTCAGTAGGCTGAGTCGTTCCTTCTGATGCAGTAGTAGTGGAGTCAGCAGCTGCATTGGCCCACGCCGGCTTACCATATTTTTCCCAGCATTTTTCTTCAATATGGTTGGACCGGCCACAGAAGGTACAAAGGCGCTGTCCTGACTGAGGACGCGCACCAGCAGTAGGGGCAGTAGAAGAGGCTCCACGACAAGGAGCAGCCCGTCCTCGTCCTCCACCCAGGGGAGGACGGCTGTCAGTAAAGCGACCACGGCCACGACCAGAAGCTGCAGCAAGAGCCGAAGAGTCCCCAACATCAGTAGTCAGAGACGATGAAGACGAAGGCAAACGCTGAAGGCATTTGTAGGCACTCTGTAGTGACGGCAGAGGGTCACTGGCTAAGATCTGGTCCACAACTCCAGCGTAGGACTCGGGCAGTCCACAAAGAAATTGGACTAACTGAAGCTCCTGGCGCTGATGCTGCATGGTAGCCAGGTCCGTGGAGAGAGGGTGATGGGATTCCAGTTCACCCCATAATCCAGTGAAGTCAGAGAAGTAATCCGCAATGTCCGTCCCTGTGAACTGTAGTCGTCCCAGCTGCTTGGTGATGTCAAACACCTTCTTGGGGTTCTGACTATGCAAGTATGTACCGGCGAGCTGATCCCACATCTGCTTCGCCGTAGGCAGGTGAAGAAGTGTGACGCTAATCTTCTCAATGCTGCTGTTGAGAATCCAGGTCGTCACAGTGGATTCGTCACGAACCCAGTCGTCATACGCCTTCACATCTTTAGCATCAGCGTCCTCTGCGGGTACTGGCGGACCAGCACGGGTAAGATGTGAGTACTTGCCCTGGGACCTGGCATAGATCGTCATGGAGCAGACCCAATGCGGATAGTTGCGCCCATCAAGCTTCACAGTGGTAACCTGACAGCGGTAGTCATCACTCGAGGACGCCATGTGAGCAGTAGGCACAGAAGTAACAGGCACGAGCAGGCAGGAGACGGCCTACGCCGTCAGACAGGCACAGCAGGCACAAAACAACAGAGAAGACCTCACACATACGGTCTACGCCGAAGCGCAGATCAGAACCCGGTGGCACAACGGCCTACACGGGCAGGCAGGCAAAAGACCGAAAAAAACGGTCTACGTCACACCAACTTCAAGCCACCAGACCGCTGTAGAACTTCACAGAGCCAACGTACCGGCGGCTAGGACCGCGGAGGCGCACCGGCCCCCTGCGGCGGAGAGGGCGCCCGGCCCCGGCGGCGAGCCCGGCAGCTGCTGCCCGGCGGCCTGCGGCTGCGGGGGGGGGGTGCGGCCGGCCGGAGAAGAGAGAGAGGGGTGGGAGGGTGGCGGCTGGATCTACTGCTCTGGTACCATGTGAAACACAAAGCAGTTTTGGGAAGCGTAGGGTTGCACAATGTGTGCACCCTCATATATATAACACTGAAACATTTACAGAGAGGTCCACATATAATATGGAAATAACAAAACAACTAACAGAATATATAAAACAGGAATATATGTTAACAGGTATTATGTGGGTTTATTTAATGTCCTACAACCTAAAGTATCAAGTATCAACCATGAATAAAGAACAACCTAATACTGCATAAAAACCCATAATGTGTCATATATTGCAGATATTGGTAATATAACTATTTTGTAGCAAAAAAAAAAGGTATGCTAGGCACCCGTGTGACCCTAGGTGCCCTTATTTCTATGTTTCATTGAAACAAGGGACTACACTCCCCTAAGCACCTTAATGGACATAACCACTCATTCCCATCTAGAGGCAAAAAAAACTACAGTGCTTAACTTTTTATACTGGGCACAAGATTTAGAGCAATATGAACCACCATCAGGTTGTAATCCATCAACTTCATGGAGCCAGATTTAATTGAACAAAGCTCTTGCAATAGATGTCAAATCTATTAGGAAGTGAAAAGTCTTTCTTATTGAACAAAGAAAGGAGTGCCTGCCTATTTATATAAGACTCACAGGCGGTCAAACTCCAAGTACACCATATGGGAATAAAGAAGTGAAAGAGAAAATACAGAAACGGGAGATATAAGTAATTATATACATATCTCAATACTCTCCTCAAGATATGGAGTATAGATATTAATCATGCTCTCTTAAACATAGATTATTGACTCATTTTTCGGTGAGAGGATTTGTAAAAGTATCAGTTGTTTGTTCCTCAGCAGATAGGAAAGGTGTGACAATCTTCTTGGATAACACTGCATCTCGTAGAAAATGGTAGACACTTCAATGTGTTTTGATTTTCATGAAAGTCTAGGTTGTTGGGAATTGAAGTTGATGCTTTGTTATCACAATACATAGGAACAGGAGTAGTCACATAATAACCAATGTCTGCAAGAAGAGATTGAATCCAAAATAGCTCACATGTATTATGTGCTACTGCATAATACTCAACCTCAGCACTGGATCTAGCTATTGCATTTTGTTTCTTGGTTCTTGAGGTAACTAGATTTCCCCCAATAGATGTACAATAAACAGATGTGGACTGTCTATCAGATCGACTTCTAGCATAGTCATCATCAAAATAACCTATAATGTTCAAGTGTCCATTTTTCTTGTAAGATAGTCCTTGGCCTGGAGATCTTTCCGGATAACATAGGACATGATATGTAGCATCTAGATGACATTGTCTGGGGAAATCCATAAATTGACTCAAAAACCCCACAGAAAAATAGATCTTTGTTCTGGTGACAGTAAGATATAGGAATGGCTTTGATGTATCTGACCATAAGGCGTGAGCTTGACCCATTGAAGAGACGATAGAATGGCATCCAAGCATCCCAGTTTATTCTAAAAAATCAAGAATATACTTCATTTGGGACGACGCCACACCAGTTAGACTATGTGCAATTTCAATCCCAAGAAAGTATCTAAGCTTCCCACAATCTTTCGTAACAAAATGTTTCAGAAGATGTGCTTTAGTAGCATTAATATCAGGAACATCACTATCGGATAATATAATATCATCCACATAAGCAATAAGAATGACTATTGCATCAGTCTTTTTGATAAATTTTGAATGAGCATAATGTGAGCGAGAGAAACCAAACTTGCTCAACATAATAGATAATTTGTCAAACAATGCACAGGGACTTTGCTTCAACCTTTATATTGTCTTCTTTAATAAGCAAACTTTCTATGAATACTCGCGTTGAGCAACATAACGTAAAGATTGCTCCATGTAACAGTCTCCTAAAGATCACAAAATAGGAAGGCATTTTTGACATCCAAGTTGATGTAAGGACCAACCCAGATTTGCAGCAATAAAAATAAGAATACACACCAAATAAAGCCTAGCAACTAACGAGAGGATCTCAAAGTAGTCAACTCTACCTTCTTGTGTACATCCTTCTGCAACAAGGAGAGCATTTACCCTCTAAATGGTACTATTAGGGAGATGCTTAACAATAAATACCCATCGGCAACCCACTACCTTATAGTCTCAGCGTATATCAACAAGAGTCCAAGTCCCACATGTCAGAAAAGCATTCATTTCTTCATCCATGGCCTTTCTCTAGCTAGAGTTGTCATCACAGTAGGAGTAGAAATAGTAGATACAACAGAAGCAAACTTTGCCATATTGGCACTTAAGTGATCGGTAGAAACATGTTGAGATACAATATTTGGTAGCAGACATGGGTGGTCTCCTCAGAGAAATAGGTAAATTTAAATCAGATAGAAATCATAAAATAGTAGGAATAGTATTGTTACCTTCTTCTATCAAAGGATCCACAATCGCAGGAGAGTCCATGGTAGGGGATACTTCAAGTGGAGGTTTTCAATTCCGCCACTTAATGTTTTGGCTGCTTATAAGGCTGCATATACTGTAAGGTTCACAGGCCTCCCAATCCCAACATATAGAAAATTGTCCCCAAATTGGACCTTGTCCGATTATGCAGCCGCATAGCTGCTTATAAGGCTGAGTAGTCAGAGATATTTAGATCTCAGCCCAAACTAGATCAGATTTTTATCGACAACATTCTCTTGATGTACTATTTTGTTGTCTGTTTTCTACACGAGTCGTATGATTATTTAGTGTTTTTTTTTGGACCTTTAGGACATGCAGGCATCTTTTGTAATTATGTTTTGGTTAGTCTTTATTGTTATGTACTTGTGTTAAACCATTTCACTTGTGCTTCATAGGAGTTTATGTTTAAATGATTCTAGAATGCATTCTAAATGGTGCTTTACTTTTCATTAAAACTTTATACTTGAATCTATCTCAAGTTTAGGGTCTAAACATGTAACTGTACAAAATAATATGCAATTGTGTGATTTGATATATAAAAAAACTAAATCATTGAAAAGAATCCAAAACTGCAATACTCCCACATATACTCCCGCATACCGCATATATTCTATAAGGTGACCTCTTCACATGGGTGTGTGTATGCGTGTGATGCATATTGTTGACTATAATCGTTGTTGTTATTGCTTATTGATATGTACACCCATGTCTTATATATAGGAGAGGAGGCAATTACAAGGAAGCAGACTAAACCCTAATGGGCCAGGGCAAACAAGCCCATGTACATAATAGACAAATTAATCAATTAACTAAATAGGCTAATACTTCTACCATTCCCCCTCAAGTTGAAGCATGGGGGAACACATGTCCGAGCTTGGAGTTACATGACTCGATTAAACGATGAGGAATAAATGATAAATGAAAGATAGAATTGTCATTCCCCATACAAAGATAGTTACTCCCCCTTAAACAATACTTCCCCACTAAAAACATATGATGACGCCTCTTTGAGATGTGTTCTGCAGGATAGAAATGCTCAAGCTTTGGAGAAAATCTTTCTTTTGAAGTGCATCTGGAATGAAGAATATATGAAGCAAACAATCATATATACCACGACTATGACATCTTCACTGGAGAGGAATGTGTGAGTAGAATAAATGCACATCAACATATCCCACGTACATTAGCGGCACGATTGCGGAGCAATATCTTCAAATCGTCTGAGAAGTGTAGCCATAGCGCAGAATACTACAAACGTGCATAACGTGGCACGAACACGCTGGATGAGGTGTCGAAGTGTCGTCTCAACACGTAGAAGTAGCAGATGCAACTTGGAGAAGACGAAACATAGTAGCTCAGTGAAGATAACTCTGGATAAATCCTTGCAGATACAAAATGTGCAGGCTAGAAGATAATGAATTTCAAAGAAATTTAATGAAGAAGCAACCCATCTGTCTCACCATTAACACCCGAGGGAACAAGATGCCAGAATTAGCCGCAACAAATCTTGTCATGTCTCATGAGAATGCAGTATGAATGATCAACTGGATCGTCATCAACACCAAAGGGAACTAGAGGCTGGAATTAGCCACAACAGCTCTTGTCCTGACATACATAATGTGGTGTGAACGTAAAAGACTTGGTGGCAACGTTGCAACTATGAGATCCTTCAATGATGTCTGAAAGTGGAGAACGGATGTGCGATGTGTTGAAGAATGAAGCTCGATGAAGATAGCCTAGAATATATCATCTCACTCATCTCTTGTCTCGCTCCTCAATATGCTCTCTCTCATGTTCTCCTCATACCCTCCTCTCTATCATACTCTCTCTCTCCTCTATCCCTCCCACACCAAATATGACGAGAGTGAGTAGATGGTATGGAAAGGGAAATATGATCGCCCCCTCCCACACGTTGAAGACGCATACATGATGGATGGGAGGGTGGAAAAGGGAAAAGGTAAAACGAGAGGTGCAATATGTAGAGAAGAACAAAAAAAATACTACTGGAATGAAAACTCGGTAGAAAGAGGAGAAGCACTACTGGAGTGGAACTCGGTAGGAAAAGTAGTGGAACTACTGGAATGGAACTCGGTAGGAAAGGGAGTTGCACTACCGGAATGGATCTTGGTAGAAAATCGATAATCGAATTCAATATGCAAAACAACCCATTTATAAGATCTGGATAGAAAGATTAAAATAATTTGGGTTGGGTCAAAAAATAATAGAATCCGATGATCATTAGGTATTGGAGAGATAGACCTTTGGAGGACGTCAACTCTGGAATTGAAAGTACACTGACTGCTTCAGACACGCCGTGTAGATTGTCGGGGGTGAGAGGCAGACTCTTGATGACACGCCATGTGAGGTTGTTGAAATGCCTTGTATCTCCTTCACTCGAAAAATGAATGACTCCTTGCAACACACCGTGTGCGGATCCTACATGCCATGTAGGATGTTGTAGGCCTAAACCAGATTTCCGTCGACACACCGTGTTGGATGTCAACACGTCGTGTAACTTGCGATCTGGGTGAACTCGAAGATGATAGACTACTGGAAACACGCCCTGTAGGTAGTGTGACTTGTGATCTGGACAAACTTTTGCGTCGTTGAGTGGATTCTGGATTGCTACACGCCATGTTGGTTGGCCAACACGCCGTCTAGGATGCCGCTGAAGCATGATTTTATGGGAATCAGCACCGTCAAGAAGACAAAGAATCCTGGGAATTAGCACCATGGGTCGACGGGAATTAGCGTGGCCTTTTTGTCCTCCTGTAGATCATGTGAAGATGAAAAGTGGAGGCTCCTTGCTTGACCACGACCGAATCCGGACAGGACTTCACGTCGTCCAAGGTCCCTAGAAGTGGTGTGGCGGTGGAGTGATGGACAGACATTGGCTGGGCAAAAGACGGTGAACATGGTGGCTAGTGTTGGAGATGATCGCTGCAGTGGAAGGCATATTTGAGTTGGTGTGGTTGTTTCAATGGTGACGGCTACGTATGGAGCTACTGACGAACTTTGGGAAAGTGATTGCTTGACGCAACGATGACGACCACGAGGGAGACTTGGTGGCTGCTTTGAATGTGGATCGAAAATGATAGACGGTCGGGAATGATGGCGCTGGCACATAGATGAAGATCTATGTGAACAAGAGGAGTGGCGACCATGGAGGTTGGGAGTTGCCTAGAGGGCGGCCGGCCTAAGCCATGGAGCCAGCAAGCGGTGCGCTCTCTCTATTGCTCTCTCTAGGAAGGAGAGGGGGCGGCTAGGGCAGCATCTAGGGTAGAGGCGAAAGAGGATGCGAGAGGCAGAGGCTAGGGTTAGATCCCCAGGGCACGCTCTGATACCATGTTGACAAGTGTGTGAGACACTGTAATCGTTGTTGTTGTTGTTTATTAATATGTACAACCATGTGCTATATATAGGAGAAGAGGCAATTACAAGGAAGCGGACTAAACCCTAATGGGCCAGGGCAAACAGGCCCATGTACATAGTAGACTAATGAACCTACTAACTAAATAAGGCTAATACTTCTAACATATACATATATACCTAAATATATATACCAATATATACCTAAATATACATACATATATATACACACACACCTATATATATACGCATATATACATGTATATGTATATATGCATATATATGGAATTAATAGAGGCATTCTCTCCCCCTCTCCCATGTCCGTGAGGAGGCTGAATGTCCGGGAGGGTGGTAAACCAAGGTGGCGGCTGGGATTCAAACCCGGGTCCTTTTATTAGGAGACATTGATATATATGTGCATGTATGTATGTATGTATGTATGTATATAAACACATACATGTATGTATATATACGCATACAGATACACATATATACATATATATGCATATATACATATACATATATATACCTAAATATATATATTATATATAGCATATATACCTATATACATACATAGAAATATATATATATATATATATATATATATATATATATATGTGTATATGTATGTAAGTATACACACATATATATACACACACATACATCTATACATTATATACGCATATATATTTTGCGTGTGTGTGTGCATTAATATATATGTATATATATGTATATGTGTATATATATGTATATCATCATCATCATCATCTAAGCCTATGTCCCAACTATGTTGGGGTCGGCTACATGGATCCTTCATTTCCATTCAGCCTATCATGGGCCATATTTTGGTTGAGATGTAGGGATTCAAAATCTCTCTTTATAAGCTCATCCCATGCTAATTTAGATCTTCCTCTTCTTCTATTTATAGTGCTTGGCCGAATAGCATTGCTTCATATAAGCGCATTAATCGATCTGCGTTGCACATGTCTGTACCATCTGAGTCGGCCCTCGCACAACTTGTCATCAATGCTCGCCACCCCCACTTTATTCCTGATATAATTATTTCTCAAGCGATCTTTTCTTGTCTTCCCACAAATACATCTCAACATACGCATTACAGCCACGTTCATTTTGTTGAGACCTTGTTTCTTCACCGCCCAATATTCACTCCCATAGAGCATGGTTGGTCGTATAGGTGTCCTATAAAACTTACTTTTTAACTTGAGAAGGATCTTCCGATCGCATAATACTCCAGTTGTACTCCTTCATTTCAACCATCCTGCAGTGATCCTGTGATAAACGTCATTTTGGACATCCCCATCTATTTGAATAATAGAACCCAAGTAACGAAATTTATCACATTTTGGTATATCTACTATGTCCAACTTGGCTCCATCATTCAAACTGCGGGATTGGCTGAAATTGCAATGCATATACTCAATTTTGCTCCGGCTAATCATCAATCCATTTGATTCCAATGCCTCTCTCCACCATTCAAATTTATCATTTAATCCATCTTTAGCTTCGGCAATCAAAACAATATCATCAGCAAATAACATACACCAAGGAATATCATCTTGAACATTCTTTGTCAGCTCATCCATAACAAGAACGAATAGATATGGGTTGAGTGTGGATCGTTGGTGTATCCCAACTGTGATAGGAAAAGTTGGTGTCTCTCCTCCAGGAGTTTTCACACTAGCAGTAGAGCTATCATACATGTCTTTGATCAAGTCAATGTATTGGATTGGCACATCTTTATTCTTCAAAACCTCTCTGGGTACTCGATCATAAGCCTTTTCCAAATCAATAAACACCATACAAAGATCTCTTTTGCTTCCTCTATACTTCTCCATAAGCCTCCTTATCAACAAAATAGCATTTGTTGTTGATCTTCCAGGCATGAAACCAAATTGGTTGTTTGATATTTGCGTTATAGATCTTAGCCTCTACTCAATAATCCTCTCCCAAAGCTTCATCATGTGACTCATCAACTAGATACCTTTGTAGTTAGTGCAGCTCTGAACATCACCTTTGTTCTTGTAGATGGGGGCTATAGTACTATTTCTCCACTCATCCGGCATCTTCTTGGTCTTCATGATCTTGTTAAAGAGTTTTGTTAACCACATAACTCCTTCATCCCCCATACTCTTCCATACATTAATGGGAATACCGTCTAGTCTGCATGCCTTTCTCATTTTCATCTTCTTTAAAGCATTCTTGACCTTAAATGGTGAAACTCGTCGTGTGTAAAAGATATCTCTGGTATTCATGTCATACGAGTCTCTAACATTATTTGCAGTATCTCCATTGAAAAGCTTATGGAAGTAATTTCTCAACTGGTTCTTGATATCATCGTCCTTCACCAACACCCTGCCATCTCCATTCTTAATGCATTTCACTTGACTCAAGTCTCTTCCTTTCCTTTCTCTTATACGAGCCATTTTATATATATCTTTTTCCCCTTCTCTTGTGTCCAGTTTCTTATAAATATCATCAAAGTGTCTAGACCTTGCCTCCTGAAAAACCTTTTTAGCTTCTTTCTTTGCTTGCTTGTATCTTTGAAAAGTTGCATCATCTCAAGATTTGGGCAAGCTCCTATAG
>OY856410.1:989461834-989574334 GCA_963693085.1 Alisma plantago-aquatica | reverse complement strand
TGTTGTAGCTGTCGTCTGCCGCCTTCCATGTTGTCGTCGCCGCCTTCCATGTTGCCTCCCTATATCTCGCCACTGCTACCTACCTCATTCATGCATCCACCCTTATCAAGACCTAATAATAAATCAAGGAAAAGATCTCATGTTTCTGCTAATATTGAGGATCTATCATCCTCTATTGCTTTGGTGGAGTTTCAAAAGATTTTCTCCACCATTTTTTGTTGTTTCTCGGACTTGCTGTTGACGGTTCGCCGCCGCAACACGACGTGTTGCTTTGCAACACAGTGTGTCGGCGTGCATCAGCTTCACAAATCTGTCATCACGATGCGAGACACGACGTGTCAAAATTTTGACATGGCGTGTTACTGCTTCACTGACAGTTCCCGCCGCGCAACCTACACGGCGTGTCAATATACGACACAACGTGTTACTGCCTTACTGCCCCGAGCTCTGTCAACTGACACGGCGTGTCGCTTTCGGGTCATTAAAAGATTTATTTATTTTCCAATTCAGATCTATGTAATCGGGCCATATTGCATCTTGACTCGCATTATCGGTTACCTCCTCCACATATTTGCCTACAGAACCCTACCTCTACCATTATTTTTGACTCTCCACTCCAACCACTCTTCATTCTTTTCGTAGTTGGCGTGAGGGGGAAAATAGAGGATGAAGATTAGAGGGAAGAGATGAGATGGAGGAGAGATGAAGAAAGAAGAAGTATATAGTTATGTTGCTATACAGATCTTCATTGTTGTTCTATGGATCTTCATGCTACATATACTATATGGATCCTTCTGCTACTAGTTGGTATTCCTTTTCTTCTATGTGGATCCTTCTATTGTTATGTGGATTGTTCATGATAATTTTGCTGCTATGTGGAGCTTTCTACTGCTATTATTGCTTATTCATCATCTAATTCGACTACTGCTTTGACGTTACATATTGGAACGTCATTGTTGCCACTTGCGCTATGATTAGCACATTTTACTTGTTGCGTTGTGCTTTTGCACTAATTGTTGTTAGTGCTCTGTTTTGCACATTGACTTTCTATCGTTAACTAGCACTCTCTGGCGTTTGACGTCTGCTATTGTGATGGATATTTTATAAAGAGGGAAGATGATAAAGATTTTTGTTGTTGATTTTACATGGAGCTTCGTCTACATTGAATATTGGAGTTATTTATTTGATTGCTACTTTGCACACTGGTCTTCTATCCGCCTACGTCATTGACCTTTGCTTCTGTGTACCAGCACTCTCTGGTTTTTATGTGCTTTAAGCACGTCGACTGTCTACTTGTCCATGCTTTCTGTGCATGTTGACTTTCTGCTACTGTGATCTAGCACTCTCTGGCTCGTCCATGCTTTGTTTGCACGTTGACTATTGTTGCTTCTTGTGACCTAGCACTCTCTAGGACTTGTGATCCAACACTCTCTGGCTACTACGACGACGACTGCGATGAAGATCTTGGTGCCTATCACTATTCTATCTTGTGCTCCAGATGTCATTATGATGATCAAGAAGCCTCTATGTCTGCCTAGATATTTGCTGCTTCGGAGTAGCTACTTGAGGGGGAGTCTTTAAATATTCGAGTGCTTGAGTGATTTATTGCAACATTGAGGGGGAGAAATTCTTGTATGGGCTTGGTTATATTTTTATTCTATTTAGTCTGTTTGTTTGCAACCTGACTTGGGATTCTCCCAAGCTCGGGGTTAGAGTGTCTACCAAGGAAGCACGGACACTTCCCCGGGGCAGCCGTGGCCGTCCTAGACACGTGTCGGACATGGACACGACGTGGACACGGCTGGACACGTTGTGGACACGGCTCAGAAGTGTCAACTCTTTTTTAAAGCTCGGACACGACATGGACACGGCTTGGACACGACGTGGACAACTTGGACACGGCTTTGACACGCCATGGACACGGCAAGCTCAAACTAATTTCCTATATAAAAGAAATATAAATTATATATCTTCTCTCTCCTTCATGTTATTCCAGCACACTACCATATGTCTAATCCCCATCCTTTTCCTAATGATTATTACATATTTATCTATTATACATCATACTTATATATATAATTCATCATTATATTACGAGTATTCTAGGAATTTGACATACAAATTGATTATATTCATGATTCTTCATTCATACTTGATTTCATATTGCAAATGTATTCTAGATTAATCTACATTGATCATTTATTATGTCATAATGGAAACATACTAGTGCTTTCTTATAAAGTATGCATTCACATCGTAAGTGAATTTTGGTTTGATTTATTTTTCTTTTATGTTTCTTTCTTTAAATCTCATGTAATCAGTTGCTTTACAGATTTGGATAGAAAGATATTATACGTTTAATTCCATGTTATGTGTACGTATATGTATATTTATGTACATGTATATATATACGTATATATTTGTCTATATATGGGTACAACTATATTTATACTTATGCATGTATGTATTTATGTATGTGTATATATATAATTATACATATCTATATGTGTATGTATACGTATAAATTTGTCTATATATGTATACAACTATGTTTATACTTATACATATATGTACTTATAAATACGTATATGTATATATATAATTATATATATGTATGTGTATGCCGTGTCCAACGTCGTGTATGTGTCATATATTTTTGAAAATTGTCGCGTCCCGTGTCTGTGTCTGTGTCCGTGTCGATGTTGTGTCCCATGTTTGTGTTCATGCTTCCTAGGTGTGTACTTAAGTGTTTTACTCTATTTACTTAAGTTGATTTAGTCTATTTGTAATATGTGCCCAATTGTGTATTGGCGTCCTGGGCCTGTATGCTTCCCCCTTATCCCATTTGTAGGAATGGGTGGCTGCCTCCTATCAATAAGAAAATTCTACACTAGGGGTTTTCCCCACTCATATCGTTTTTCACATATTGAATATTTGAGTAGATCGACACTAGTAGATCAATCTTGTGGATTTCATAAATTAATTTGTAAATCTGATCATCCGCATTTTTCAAAATTTCTATAGAAAATTTGGTCAATTTTTGTTTCCATGGCCGTCAAAATGACATTGAAATCAAAAGCTTTCTTCCTTGATTGCAATCAAATGGATTTAAGATCAGTAGAAGCAAACCTGAGTATAGTATATGCATTGCAATTTCAGCCAATCTACAATTGTAGATGGTGGGGTCAAGTTGGGTGGAGTGGATGTACCAAAATGTAACAAGTTTCGTTACTTGGGTTCTATTATTTAAACGGATGGTTGATGTCCAAGATGATGTTTGTCACAAGATCACAGTAGGATGGCTGAAATGTAGTGCAACTGGAGTAGTATGTGACCAGAAGATCCCTCTTATATTAAAAAGTAAGTTTTATAGAACAGTTATATGTCAGCCATGCTATATGGGAGTGAATGTTGGCAGTGAAGAAACAATGTCTCAATAAAATGAATGTGGCTGAAATGTGTATGTTGTGATGGATGTGTGGGAATACAAGGAAAGACCACTTGGGAAATGACTATACCAGAAATAGAGTTGGGGTGGCAAGCATTGAGGACAAGTTGTGTGAGGGTCGTCTAAGATGGTATGGACATGTACAACGCAGACCGACTAACGCGCCTGTTCAAAGCAACGCTATTGAGTTGAAGAACAATTAAAAGAAGAAGAGGCAATCCTAAATTAACTTGGAAAGAGCTTATAAAGAGAGATTTTGAATGTTTATATCTTGATCGGAATATGAACCATAATAGAGATGATTGGCAAGGAAGAATCCATGTAGTCGACCCCAACATGGTTGGGATTGAGGGTATACTAACATGTTGACATATATTTAAGTATTTTAGTATACATCGCCTATAAAAGAACGTCCATAAACCCGATTATTGATTAATTACTACATCAGCATCTGCAACTGTAACACAAACTAACTTTCTAAACCTGGTTTTTTTCGCGCCCTACTTATATTTTGCAATATTTTCTGATTTGTAATTGCATTTCAGCTGCTAAAGTTGTGCACAAAATAAAAGAAAATTATGAAGATTTGTAGATAACATTGAACACAAGATGACTATCCAATATTCCTAATTAAAAGAGGTTTTACAAGATATTGTGAAGAATACAACTTAGAAAGTTTCAGTAATGAAATTTGAAGGGAAAAGACGTAAGAAAAAAATACAGAAAATACCTCCATCTTTCACAGCAGTGACAGTTAAGCCTGCACTAGTGCTTCCAAGACCGGTAGTAATCACAGAACGATTACACAACTTAGCAGCAAACTTCAAAAATTGTGATTTTCCCGTACCTAAGGATATGGATTAATGATTTAACCAATGGCAGATCTTAATATTAGGTTAGATCCAAAATTACTGATTAAAATGTGGACAACATAAAGAAGAAAAAAATGTGACTATTACAGAAGGCTTCATGATCAGAGATAAAAATCGAGGGGGGCTGGGGTGGGGGGGTTGGGGGGTGGGTGGCTTACTTTGCTACCTCAACAAGAAATGAACATCAAAGGAACAACTAAGAGGAAACAAAGAACAAATCAAATTGTAGAGAAGTGAGACCACAGTCGTGGTGTTTGCCAATCCTTTTAAGGTGGGTTGTAATTTTCAATATTTAAAGACAAGTCCTAAACACATAGAGGTCCTTGGCATATAAAATGATAAAAAACAATAAAGTCAATCCTCATGCTACTTATAAATGCAAAAGAATCACAAAAAATATATTGTTTTGAATAATGTGTACAATTATACACAAGATTGCAATTGCATACTCAATAAGTAAAGACCACTGTTCCGAAATGTGGTATGCAGTATGCTTTCAGCTGCGGAACTGCATAAAGCATAAGCGGAATGCAGGAACATATGCGGGTCATATGCACTTTTGGAATTTTTTGTTAAATTAATTATATATGAGAAAAAATATGTATTAAAGTTTAAATATAACAATAATGTATATTATTATTTAAAAAGTATAATTTTACAAGTATAGTATGTTATGTATATGTAGTTATAGGTTAATTAGATCCAATACTTTATGCAGTATCCCAACCAAAGATAATGTAAATAACATTAAGAAAATGTAATAATACAGAAGGCTTCATGATCAGAGATAAAATTAGAGGGGGGTGGGGGCTTACTTTGCTACCTCAACAAGAAATGGAGATAAAAGGCACAGCTTTTAAGGAGCAAACAAAGAACAGATCAAATGGTAGAGAAGTCAGATCATGCTCGCGGTGTTCGCCAATCCTTTTAAGGTTGGTTACAAGTTCCAATATTTATAGAGAAGTTGTAAACACAGATCCTTGGCATATAAATGGAGGGAAACAACAAAGCCAGTCTCTATGCTAATAATAAAAGTAAAAGAATCAAAAAAAATTGTTTCCGGTAATCTCCAAGTGGTGTACAATTATATACAAGATTGCATACCTGATAAATAAAGACCAATATTCTGAAATGTTGTATGCAGAATGTGTTTGGTTGGGGTACTGCATAAAGTATATGTGGAATGCATGCACATATGTTGGGCATAAGCATTTTTGGAATTTTTAGTTAAATCTGTGAGTACAAAATTATATATTTAAAGTGTATATATTACAATAATGTATATTAATATGTAAACATATAGTTTTACAAGTATAGTATGTCATGTATGTGTATATATAAGTATAAAGCTATGCATATGTGGGTGGGTGCTTGTGTATAAAAGTAGTTTAATAAATAATTCAACAATATAATTCACAAAAAACCATATCTATAGTCTATATGCAAAAAGCGGGCGCATATGTGTAGCATATGGCTGCATATGCGGTTAGGGCCACATATTGAACTGCAAAGCCAAGTGTGGTTCAAAGAGGAGGCGAACCACATGTGCAGCCTCATGCAATGTGTGATAATCTTGTAGCTTAGTTAAAGTAACTAGAGTTACAATGATTCATATATATAAACTCGACTCAAGGTATGATGCACAAGCAGAGCATTAGTAGATAGACGAGATTGACGCTAATGGGCTTAAGTGGGAGAGGCACATTAGTCTTATTGTTATCACATCTAATTTACTAATTACACTAGCACTCCCCCTCAATCTGGAGAGTAGACCGTGTATTTTTGACTTGATACACATGTAGCTGAAAGAGGAAGGTGGAAGCAATTTGGTGAAGATATCAACGGTATGATCTCTAGTCTTTACATTTGACATGACAATCTTCTTTGCACGGATCAGATCTCACACAAAATGACAATCAACCTCGGAGTGTTTAGTGTGTTTATGAAACGGGATCGGTGACAATATGAATTGCATCTGGATTGTCACATTTGAGAGTGGCTGGAGAGGAAGCAGGAAGGCCGTGTGCGCAAGGAATAAGGTATCCGATTTCGATGCCGTTTCGACAGCATGGAAACCGAAATTTTTTGAAATTTCGACAAAAATTTCGATAGATGCAACCGTGCCCGTTTCGACGCCAAGATGAATGAATTAATTTATGAAATTTTACAGGTGTGATCACTACACCTAAATGCATCGTTTTATGCAATAAAATTTTATGTGGGGGTAGGTTGGGAGGGTGGTCCTTGATGTGGGAGGTAAGGGAACTGTCCTGTTTCTTGAGGATTTCGATGAAGGGTTTCGATGAGAAAATGTAGGAATTAACTTATGCAATTTTGCAAGAATGAGCTATATACATGCATGTATTTATTTGTGTTATAATATAAGATATTGGATATGTAGGGCATCCCCACACATTTTACTTGGGTTGATAGTTTGTTGTTGATATGGACTCAATAGTCAATCATTTCATTGGTTCCAAGAACACTAGTGCAATGTTTCGAAGCTAAATCATTATTTGTTGGTGTGGTTGGCTTCGTAACACCTTCATTGTCTAATAAACCACCACCAGGATACATGTTGTCCACATTGTAGAAACTAATAAAGCATGCATTGAATAAGTATTTAATAATTTGAATAGCAAATATTAGGGAAATGCAATGCAATTATGATATACTATAAGTATATACTATGTATAAGTACTAAATGATGAAATAACTCCAATCCCCCCTTTGCTCCTCTTCAAAAAGCAATAATAACAACAAGGATTGCAATTATCGAAATTTTCATCGAAATTTGGCGAAATTCATCGAAATTTGGCGAAATTCATCGAAATCATCGAAATTTGGCGAAACTCATCGAAATCATCGAAATCGGACATAGTCGCACGTTTCGGTACCAGATCCCATCGAAATTGGTATTTTGGGGCGAAATTTCGATGATTTCGCCGAAACCTCATTCCTTGCGTGTGCGCAGAGAACTATTGTTACCCGTTCAATCTCACATCAAACATGTGTCATGGTGATGTGGAACACATCATGAAGAAGAAGAAAGAAGAAGATAAACGACAAATTCTCAAAATTCAATTCATATTCAACTGTCTGGACAATGGCCCCAAGGCTGGCTTTTATAACACTACGTGACTTGACCCACAAGCAATGGAAATAAAAACCTATTTAATAAAATTCGGAATTAAATAAAACCTAAAATAAAAAAAGCATAAAACATTTACGACTAAGCACATAAACTAGATAATTTGCGCTTAGGTCCCTAAATATAAAATAAAGCAAAAAATAAATAAAAATAAAGCCTAATATGTCCTACATCACATGGCCTGGTGTTCTAGGTTAATACTTGAACGAGCAACTATTGATTGTTTTTTTAAGCCGGGAGTTGATTTCATTCATCCCACGCTCCTCATTGTGGGCTAATAAAGAAGGAAAGATTACATCTATCCATGGCACATGATTCATCACATCATGCCCAACCTCTCAGACACACAACAAAAAATAGAGATGCATCCACAATCCTCCCCTCAAAAAACCATCCATACCTGGTGCACAAAACGTGTCCCCCCGTATCCACCGTTAAAAACCAACAAAAAGGAACTATGCAAACAAAAAACCAAGCTATATATCTTTCCATCTATGTATATTAGCCAGATGGGATGATTTTCCAGCTATTGATTGTTTATTATTCAGCCAGGTGATGGGATGACTTTGAAAGAGAAAATAAGTCGGATGTGTATATTCTGTAATTGGCATCCCCAACCCAGCCAGCATTAGTATAGAAGGTTAAGGAAATGTCTAGGGAAGAGGGCTTTTATAGAGAAGGTCACGTCCTAGTGCACTCTTAAGATAGCATACAATTTTTTGTACCCAAATCCAATGGCATACAAGAGGTTGTGCCAACTGTTGACTGATTACAGTAGCTGCAAAGGCAATGTCTGGATGGGTAATTGTGAGATAGATCAGCTTCCCAACTATCTGCTGATATTGCTTGGGATCCTTTAAGGACTGCTCCTCATAAATGGCTTTGGTGTTGTTGTCCATTGGATAGGATACATGCTTGAAATTGAGCATTTAGAACCAGCAATCATGTTTAAGACATACTTCCGCTTAGAGAGAGAAAGATGCCACTTTTGGAGTGAAGGATTTCAATGCCCAGGAAGTAGCATAATTGGCCCAGCTCCTTAACGTGAAAATATGATTAGAGGGAATCTTTTAGAGCAGAAATCTTGATAGTTCACTGCAGTAATGATAGATATCATCAACATAGACCGCTAAGATGATGATGCCAAATGCAGTCTTGAAGATAAGGGGTTGTAATCACTAGAAGATCTAGAAAACCCCAGTGTCAAGAAATTCACTCAGCTTGTTGAATCACGCCCTTGGTGATTGCTTGTTTGAGGACATCCAAGGATTGCTTGAGTCTGCAGACTCGGGAGGGATCCCCCTTAGCAGTGAAACTCAAGGGTTGTAGTATATAGGCTTCCTCCTCCAGCTGAGCACGGAGGAAAGCATTTTTATGTTGAGATAGAGCATGAGCCAATCCATATGAGTTGCGAGAGACTGAGGCAATACAAGTCACTGGTGAGAATGCTTTAGAGTACACCCCATAACTTTGGGTGAAGCCTTTGGCTACAAGACGTTCTTTGAGGCGTCCAACGAATCCGTCAGAATTGAACTTAACAAAGAATATCTAGCAACAAAATTGCAATGTTTTTGTTTAGAGTTGGAGGGACAAGATCCCAGGTATCATTCTCATGGAGAGATGTCATTTCTTCAAACATCATAACTTTCCAACCAGGGTGTAACAAGGCCTCACGGTAGTTTTAACATTTTGCATGGAATCTAAGTGTTGAGCAATAGTTTTAGCATTGCAGGATAGCTTAGAAAGATAACTGGTACGAGAAATAGGATTGTGTAAGTTGCAAGTAGGTATACCTTTCAAGAGTGCCACAGCGTGTTAAATCCTTAGAGTTGAACGAGAGTGACAGGTCCTAAAGTTGAGGATTCATCTTTGGACGTCCATGATATACCTTCGCAAACTCGGAGATAGTAGTTGTTTGAGGAGGAACGTTAGGACATGGTGCAGGATTGATGGAAAGAGACTCCACAGATTGAAAAGATCAAGTTCAGCAAACTCGTCTGGAAGCGAGAGAGAGGTGAGTTAGGCCATAGAAAATGTCATATTCATGAAATGTAACATCCACCGAGACATATGTATGTTAGTTTCTTGGACTATAACACTTGTAATCTTTTTGAAAGGAGGAATAGCAGGGAAAACTGTCTTGATCAAGCTTGGATCGAGTTTGTCTACCTTTAGATCAAAGTTATAAACAAAGGCAATGCACCCAAAGATCCAAAGAGGGAGATGAAAAACCTTATCCTCGGGAAAAATAATTGAAAAAGGAATTTTGTTCTAGACAATAGACAATGGTTGACAGTTGATTAGGTAGCCGGCTGTGAGGATGGCTTCTGATCAGTAGGATCTGAATAATTGAGCTTGAAAGATAAGTGCTCAGGTAATGTCCAATAATTGGTGATTCTTGCACTCGGCAATCCCTCGTTGGAGGTATGAGAAAAAGATCTTTGATGAACGACTTGATTGTTAGAGCAAAAAGATGATATGAAACCAAAGATATATTCCAAAGCTTTGTCGATTCCAAAAAAATTCATGGATTTATTAAACTGAGTTCAAATCATTTTATAAAAAGTTTTAGAAGTGCCAAGAATCTCATCACGAGATTTCACCAAGTATATCCAAGTCATACTAGGGAAGTCATTGACAAATATAGCAAATTCTAAATCCATTAAACTATTGGTTCCAAAAGGATCACGATGTCATTGTGAATCAAATGAAAAATAGCTTTCGAGCATAATAAAGTTTAGTAAGGAAGAAAAATCATATGGTGCTTCCCTACTTGACAAAAATCGCATGGAAGGCTTTTTAAACTAGATAAGGATGGATCCAACCGTTTGAGTTTCTCTAGAGAGGTAGCATTGATGAAGCTAGAGATGCGAACAAGCAAGAAGAGCAAAATGCAAAGCGACATCACTGAGTAGTATAAGTCACCTGCTATACAACACTCAAACCAATTGTCTTTGTGTTCGAAGAATCATGTAATGCAAAGCCATGAGTGATGAATGTTACTTTACATTTAAAAGCATTAACAAGTTTAGCAATGAACATTAATTTAAAGAGGAAATGAGGGATACAATGCACGGGATCAAGTTTAGGATAGGTGAAAGATTCACATTGTCGCATTGTTTGACTGTTTGATTGGTCCATCAGCAAGTGTCACAAGAATTGGGAATAGAGGATTCAAGAGTCAAAGGTGTCTCACACCAGTTATGTGTAGTGCGACCCCAAGTCAACTATTTAAGGAAAATTTGAGGCTACAATTGGGGTGCCTACATTACCTTAGTTGGAGGCCAGATGCGTAGAAGGGGTTGCATCAAGTTGCATAGTCATGGAATCTCCGAACCTATTCGGGTTTTGAGATGCCTGCAAAAGCAGCTCATATTTTGTCAAAGAGATAATGACAAATGAGTTGTCTGCAATTTGAACAACATGGGTAGTGCCCGCTCCACATCCTCGCTCATAGGGATAACCATGTTTTTGGTAGCACTTCTCCTCGAGATGACCTAGTTTATTGCAGAAAATACACTTGAGTTTAGTGGCATGTCCACGTCCTCGACATCAAGCTGCATAAGCCATGGCGAGTTGCGAGTCTAGTAGAATGGTCGAGTTGGGTTGTGTGCGGACGTCTGATTTTTGTAGACAAGAATGTGCATCCTCCAGGGTAGGAAACTGATCTGGCACCAACGTAACACGGCAAATACGAGCAAAGGCTAAGTGCAGATTGTTAAGGAATTTTGCAGTGATGTTACAGGCCCACTCCTCGATCTATTCATCAGAGCTGACAAGTTGGAAGAAGTCGAGTTGCTTTGATAAGGTGACAATGGCGTCATAGTATTCATCCAGCAATTTGTCCCCTGGTGTTTAACAAAAGGCTTTTCTCAGATGTTGTAGATGTGCATCACACTTTTTTTCCTGAGTGAAGTGGCAATGAGCTGCTTCTCACAAGTCTTTAACGTTCTTGTGGAAAATGTACTTAAGGCAATAGAGGGGTCCATATTGTATCATAGGCAATTCTTGGTTTGGTTGTTTTCCCATCTCCACTTAGGGGTGTCCTCGGTAGGATTCTCAATGAACTTCAGCTTTTCTCTAGATTCAAAAATAGTTTATATTGAATTCATCTAGAGTAAGTAGTGGTCTCTTTTTAATTTAAGAATGGAGTTTGGAGCACTTTTGTTGTAGACGATTGTCATGGCAGAGCATCTTTACCATCATGCATGATTGGAGATGTATCGTCTAGGAAGCACAGATACGACCATGTACCGGAGACGGGTACAGGTACAGGGATACTGCAATTTTCAAAAATATAGGATACGGGTACGTCATGGATACGTCATTTTTTAATATATAATTTAATATTTTTAAAAATAACCAATATATTTATTTTAAAAATAGATGAAGACAATCAAATTTCATTCAAAAATCACATAATATTTCTAAAGAAAATGGAAGCCAATACCATAATATCAAACAATGATATAAAAAAGGATCTTTCATTCATATTAATGTGAGAAGTTACAGAAAAAATGATAACATCATATTCTAAACCTCACATTTCATGTATCATGTAATGTTGTGTTGTAAAGTGAGTTGTGTCATCTGTGATACCAAACTATCTTCTCTCATGTATGGCTAGCTATTATGAAGCAGGAATATAGATACAGAAATGGATATGGGTACGAGTACGGTACTGGGATACGACAATTTTTGAAAATATAAGATGCGGGTACAACGTGGATACAATAGTTTTTTTAATGTTTATTTTAAAATTTTAACAAAAAATACCAATTTCATTCTCAAAGCACAATACAATAGGGGGAGTCTAGAGTTGGAAGTCGCATGGGATTTTGAGGGATCACACGAGTGGGGTGCTCCCTTGGCTGCTAAATGGGTTGGTTGTATCTTGGCTGCATTGAGGTCATATCCTGCTAATAAAAAAAGGAATACCAGTTAAGAAGTATCTGGTATGTATTAGAGAGTATCTAGGGAGTATTAGTATCATATATGTATTCAAAACTGGTAGGACACCTATTTTGGAGTATCGGTGCTTCATAGGGGGAGACAGAAGGATGGTGATACAATGATTATCTTCAAAGGATATGAAATAGATATTGTCTAGATAGAAATCTGAAATAAATCACAATGGATTTACTCACCAAAACAAGAGGCATGTTAACCAACGATACTAAATTGAAACCTTTCATAGAATATGGAGGACATCAACGTGCATAAAACTTGCACCTTAGCAGGGAAAGCATCCGCAAGTACCATGTAAAGGAGAATGAATTGGTTTGCAATAAAGAACAAACAAAAATCCAGATTACATATGGAAGTTCTTTAAAAGTGAAATCCCAAAAAACAAAGCAGGTACAAACAATAAAGAAACAAAGGAAGATTGGCATTTAGCAAGAGGAATGGTGACTAACCTTGAACTACTTTAAGGAAGCAACTGTGACAGCCTTGCTGCAAGCTACTACTTATCAGAGAGGGTTGAGACAGGAGTTGGTGTCAAACGCTAATCAAGCAATGTCATGCCCAGATTTTTTTTCTAATTTTTACCGACTGGATACGGCATGGATACGGATTAGGAGTATCTGATACGTATCCAGAAGTATCCACGGAGTATTGGTATCTGATACGTATCAGATACGGGTACGGCACCTATTTTGGAGTATTCGTGCTTCATAGTGTATCGCATAGATCGGGTAGTTGTGGATCACGATAGAAGGATCACCAGTAAGAGGCATGGTGATGGAAGAATGTTGGTAAGATGTGTGCCTATGCACAATCATAAGAAGGAAGTGTCACGATAGGAACAATGATAGAGCCCCTTCTAGAATAATGAGAAGAATTGTATTCAGTGAGTAAATAGCATATCTCTTTACTCCCCCTCAAGTTGGAGCATAGTTGTTGAACATGCCCAGTTTTTCCACTAGAGTCTTGAAGCAAACGTTAGATAGAAGTTTGGTGAAGATGTCTGGCATTTGGTTTTCAGTATTGAGATGTGGGGTACAAACGCGGCAAAAAAGAACAGACTCCCGAACAAAGTGGCAATCAACTTCTATGTGCTTTGTTCGCTCATGAAAGATCGGGTTGCTCGCAATAAAAATAGATGCCTTGTTATTGCAGAACACTGGAATAGGTCTAGAATCAGTTATATCAAATTCTTTCAGAAGACTTTGCACCCATAGAAGTTCACAGGAAGTGTGATCCATTGCTCGATATTCTGCTTCTGCACTTGACCTAGCTACCACGGTTTGCTTTTTGGCACACCAGGTAACTAGGTTGCTACCAACAAACGTGTAGTATCCAGAAGTGGATTTTCGATCACATTTACTTCCTGCATAATCAGAATCAGAGAAACCAGAAAGACTGCAATGACCATTCTTCTTGTATAACAGACCTTTTCCTAGAAAGCTCTTAAGATATCTCAGAATGTGACAGACAGCATCCCAGTGACACTATCTAGGTTTATCTAGGTATCTGCTTACAAACCCTACAACAGCAATCAGATCAGCTCTCGTGACAGTAAGGTATACGAGCTTATCAACCAATCGTCTGAATTTGCCTAAAAAAAACCAATCGTCTGAATTGGTGGTGATCAGCATAAGGTGGGGAAGTTTCATCATCCCAGTCAGTGTTTAGGTCTAGAGGAGTGTTTGGAATAGGTTTAAAATCAGTGATATCAAATTCTTTAAGAAGGCTTTGCACCTAGAGAAGTTCACAGGCAGTGTGAGTCATGGCTCGATATTCAGCTCCTGCACTGGACCTAGCTACCACTGTTTGCTTTTTGCAACGCCAAGTGACTAAGTTGCAACCAACAAGGGTGCAATATCTAGAAGTGGATTTCCGATCACATTTAGGTTGCGTTTGGGTGCTGTAATTAGGGGTGGTATTGTAGTTCAATTAGGTATTTTAACTGTCGCATTTATAAATACACCGTTTGGCCAGATACACGTGATTTCTTGACTTCGGTGGTTGGAATGCGGCGTTTATCCCCACTTACATTTCACGGACTTCCCAAAATACGCCAATATCGGCGTCCTTTCTAACCGCAGAGACGAGGGTTTCGCCCCGATCGCCCCCGACTCTCCCCCGGACTCTCCCCCGACTCTCCCGATCTCTCTCGCCTCCTCCCCGGCGATCTCCTTCTCCCGTTCGCCTCCGCTTACCGCATCCAGTGCCCCCCCGGTCATCGGGGCTCCTCCTTTCTGGCCATCTCCTTCTCCGCGATTGACCCCGGCGGTTCTCGTGCGGACGAAGCGAGCTTCTGGCCATATCCTTCCCGGACGAAGCTGTAGCTTGCTCGCGATTAAAGGCCCAACGGTTCCCGTGGTCACGGTTGAAGGCTCGATCTGCTCGTGATAGCAACAGCCCTGATTTGACGATCTAGGGTTCCCCGGTCTCAGCTTGAGCGGTAAGGTTTCTTCCCTCATGTCCTCTCCTTCTTCCTCGCTCTTCTTCCCCGATTGTTTCTGCTATCTGCCTGCTGCTGGATGCACCTTGATATCCACAGTTGTGCGTGTGCACACAAAAGATGGGTGTGTCTGGAAATCCGAATGGGGATTGACGCAATGTCCGGACACTTTGGGAAATGTCGGCACTGCTTATGGCAGTTTCTGCTCCGATGTCCGGATTCCCTGCTCTGGTAAAAACTCTGGATTGTCTGCAGCTGCTGGTGGTGCCGGTGCATGATTCAGGGTTGTTGGTTGGTTACTACTTACCGATCATGTTCACAGGTTACAGATGGTGGTGAATACGAAATGTATTGGTGGAATACGGAACATTAACCATAGTGGTGTTGTACCTGGCATCGTAGGAGCATACCCAATGGATTCACACAACTATTAAGTATACGAGCTTTGCTTTTCTGAACCACACACACGAACTGAATTCATGGAACTCTACACCTGCATATTCATCTGTTGTGCAGCTAGTAATCAAAACATAGGGGGTAGGGGTCGGCCCACTTTGTTAAATTTATTTAACTGCACATGTTTTCATGTGGAACAGACCCGGTTAGTATAATGTTACACATTTATACTAGTTCCCACTGATATATAGATATCTCTTACTTGGAAATCAATACACATTTAAACCCGTCCACCTCCAACATAGTCACGCATACCCACCTCAGTAGCCCCGCCGTCCAGGCATCTACTGTAAGTTAATAGGGTAAAACAAACTAGAGCTTATTATGTTTGAGTTTGTTTAATCCACACTCTCATGTCTTGGAACACAGATTCAGTAATGAGATATAGACTGATAAGAGAGACCACATTTGCTGTGGATTGAAAGCCCCCCAATTTCATCATCATCTTAACTAGACAAGCACAACTTTTGTTTGGGAGGTGTTGTTGTTAGACTATGTTATCTGATTAGTGATTATCCACCCCACCCAGCCTGCATTCATGAGCTGTCTGGCTACTTAGCTATAGCTGGCTGCCTAGTTTGTGGTAATAATAACAAAACGTACACAACCTTACAAACTTTTTTTTCAGTATTGCTGCTTTAAATAAACGGTTTAGACACAATCTCTCATGCCCACTCAACAACCCCACCACCGAGCTAGCTTACATGTCAGTAGATTTCTTCTTCTTCAATGGATATGCCTTCCCTTTCACTGCACCATTATATATTTTTGTTTCATTGAAATTATTTGCAATGGGTACAAGGGTAGGACATGGAGGCAGGGGTAGTCCCCTCCAATTTTGATCCCCTCATCTTTTTTCCATTCAGTGTCCCTGCTATAATTACTAGTTCCGACTTTTCTCTATCTTCTTTATTGATGGTCCGTTCTAATTGCTAATTGCCATTCTAATAATAACTTTTGATGAATATGTTATAGTGTTTGATATGGATTCACATGGAATGAGTGAGTTATTAGAGCGTCTTCGTAGAAAGAGAATGATGGATGAGGAAGATGAGAAAGAGAATGAAGAGGAGAGAAAGAAAGTCATTGTTGGTGTTATGAGCATGACTGTGACCAGTGTGGCAGCATGGTACCATGATACTTTTATGGTGAGGGATCCTCCTACTGATTGGGATGATGTAAGGAAGTGCTACTTGAATAGATTATACAATGGTACAGATCATGACTGTGTTGAACAATTGCGAGTGAGCAAAAATGGATTCCATAGGCTATGTGAAGTATTGACAGGGATTGGGGGTTTGGTTCCCACAAAGCATGTTGTAGTTGAAGAAGTCGTTGCAATGTTCTTGCACATCATATCTCACAGTCTCAAGTACCGGGTAGTAAGGTTTCATTATCATAGGTCCAAGGAGCGATTAGTAGACAGTTTCAAGCAGTCCTTTGCGCTGTTATGAGAGTGAGCAAAGAATATATTAAACTACATGACTGCACTCTCAATGGGACTGATGTCTTGAGATGGAAGTGGTTTGAGGTATATATATTTATTACAATATTACTTAAATATAAATACACGCGTACTTTTTTCTTACAAATGGTAACTTTTCTTTTGTTTAACTAGAACTGTCTTGGTGCACTTGATGGAACTCACATTCCTCTAAGAGTTCCAGTCGAGAAGCAACCTTCCTATCGCAATAGGAAAGGAATCATAACCACCAACATGTTGGGGGTCTGTGATCCCAACATGATGTTCGTATACGCACTTCCGGGTTGGGAGGGTTCTACAGCCGATTCTAGAGTTTTGAGAAATGCGTTGTCTAGAAAGGACAATCTTTGCATTCCAACTGGTAAATATTTTTGTCTAAAGTTCTTATATAATTATGATATAAAATAATTACATGACTTATAATTTGTGATGATTATGGTGTAGGAAAGTATTATCTTGTGGATGCGGGATACATGAATGGTCCAGGGTTCCTTGCACCATATCGAGGAGCAAGGTATCACCTGAATGAGTGGGTGGGGAATAGGCCACAGAATTATAAGGAGCTATTCAATCTCCGCCACTCTAGTGCCAGAAACGTAATCGAGAGAGCCTTTGGACTATTAAAGAGTAGATGGAGTGTTTTAAGGACAAGCTCCTTTTTTGGCCTCAAGACACAAGTGAGGATAATAAATAGTTGTTGTATGCTACACAACTATATCCTACTTGAGAAACAAGATGATCCTGTGCTAGAAGCCCAACATAGAAGAATTCTTGATGAAGTGGATAGGGAGATCATGGCACAAACAGCTGTTGATGAGCTAATTACACATGTAGAGGTGATTGGTCAGTGGACAGGATTTCGAGATGCTTTAGCACAAGGCATGTTTGAAGATTATCTACAAAGAGGGACTGTTTGATGTACTAGAACTCATGTATTTCATGGTGTAATCTTTTATCAAATGTACTAGAATGCATGTGTAATTCATGTGTTATCTTTTCTTTTATTGTGTATATTGTATAGAGTTTTGGAATGGCTTCAAAAAAAGGGAAGGAAAAGGCTACATCAAAAAATGACTACTTCCGTTGGGACTTAGCCAAAGAAAGGGCTTTAGCTAATATCCTAAGAGATCAACGGAGTCTAGGTCGTAAGGGAGATAATGGGTGGAAAACAGTTGCCCTAAATACAGCTGCAATGTCAATCAATAGCACATTTCACACTGAACTCACAGTCGCTAATGTGAGAAACTGTGTGAGAACATGGAAGAAGATCTATGCAGATGTTAGTGATATTCTCGCACAAAGCGGATTTAATTGGGACGGCACAAAACAAATGGTCAGTGTGGATAATGAGGATGCTTGGAATGAGTACATCAAGGTATATTTTGTCTTTAACTTTTCAACCTTTCACCATATAAACTCAAAACTATTTTTTGTATCTATTAACATAACTTTATTTAATAGTCACATGAGGATGCCAAGAGATACCGCTGGAAGGTCATTCCAAACTGGGATGACATTGTGGACTTGTGCGCAAAGGATAGAGCCACTGGGGAAGGTGCAGAAACGGCTGCTGAAGCGAATGAGGTGATGGACTTGGAGTCGGTGGATGAGATGGATACGGCAAGCATGGATGATGATACAATATCTACCAGCTCAACTGAAAAAAGAAAGAAGCCGTCAACTGAACGTACACCCTCAAGGAAGAAGGGAGGTGGTACTTCAATTGCTGCTGCTGTGGACAAGATGGCTTCCAGTTTTGTTGACTACATGAAGGCCTCATCGGATCCAAAAGGTGTTGACCCAAAGGCTGTGTATGAGGAGGTGTTTGCTGTTGACGGACTTGATGATTTCCAGAAGATGAAGGCATGCATGTGGTTCATGGACAATGAAAAACAGTTCTCTCTATTGAAGTCTCTTCCTATGGAGAGAAAGAAAGAGATGATTCTCATGTTAATCTAGGTATGATTCGTGTTGATCTTTTATTATACCTTGATCTAATGGTGTCTTCTGCTATAGTATTATTACTGATATGTGCCCCCACATCTTTTTTCAAACTGCAGGTGATTTTAGTGAAGATGCACAACAATTGCGGCTAAATGCATCTAGGTATGGTTGATTGATCTTTTCTTTTTTGTACTTGGTTCTAGTACTGTCTCATTATTGGTACAATGATGAATGTGCAGCTGAATGTTTCATTTGGGTGGTTGGATTACTGTTGGGTTGCATTTGTCTGGGTTACTATTGGGTATTATGTGCAGGTGGTGGTCGAGCTGGTTGTGATTGGGTATGTGGAGGATGGTTGTTGCAGGTGGAAGTAATTAGGTTTGGTGGTTTGTTATGTGCAGGTGGTGGGAGCAGAAACTTGCTGCTGTGCTTGGTGTTGAATGGTGGAGGTTTGTGGTGGTGGTGTGGGTGATAGTGGTGCTGTGGCTATCGTGATGGATGGTATTGTTTGGTGGAGTGAGGTGGTAGTTGTTGGGTGTTAGTTGGTGGTGATGGATAGTGTTGTTGGCTGTTTGGAGGTGGGGGTGTTATGTGTAGGTGTTTATTGCAGCGTGGAAGCAGCAACTTGCTGTGGGTGATGGTGGAAGCTGTTGGTGGATGGTGGTGGATGGTGGTGGTGTTGTTGGATGGTTGGCGCTGCTGGTTGTTGTTGGTTGGTGATGTTGGTGGTGGTGGATGGTGGTGTGGGCTGGTGGTGGTGGCGTGCAATTTGAAGATGGGGTGTGTTGGTGTGTGGAGGATGTGTGGAGCAGCAATTTGCTGCTGCTGGTGTTGTTTTGTGGATGGTGGAGTGCTGGTTGGTGGTGGTGGATGATGGTGGTTGGCGATGTTGGTTGTTGTTGGTTGGTGTATGGTGGTGGTGGACATATATTTGTATATCTTTGGCTGAATGTTTTTACTTGCATATCTTTTTTGGATATTTATTCGTTTGTAAACGGTTTATTTTGTTTTCAGGAACAGCCACTTGCACTTCGCAACTAGTTTGGTTCGTTTGTCTTCAGGAACAGCCACTTGCACTTTGCAACTAGTTTTGGGAAAAAAGGAAGAACATGGAGAAGTATGAGCCACTAGTAGTGTTGACATCCACATATGAGTATTCATGCTTAGAGCTGATGTGATTAGTGTTGACATTGTGTTATGCGTCTTCATAGACATATGAAACACTATTGATGTAGTTCATGTTAGCTTTTGAAACAAAGTGTTGGAATGATGCTGACAATGGGTTTTGGAGTGTGCTTTCATGGATTCGTTTTGGTATTGTTGTGATGTTTGACTATGTCTTGAGACGTGTAATTGTGGTTTATGTTAAATAGGCTCAAATATGTCAATGTCACTTATTTATGATCAATTAAGCAAGGAAACGTCTATATATTATGGTTTATTTTGAACAGGCTTGTTTTGTGTCTGATGGGCTTATGCTTTGTCCATTAAACAATGATCTATATATACTTTGATATGATTTAAGCATATAAATGATGGGATTAGGACAAATGCTGCATTCTAAACACATTTCGGCCAAACGATGTGATTAAAAATGTAGCATTTGTAATTACTGTATTTATAAATCCGCAGTTACCCAAACGTGGTAATTAGAAATTGCAGTATTTTACACAGCAGTAATCAAAATCCCATCAGTTGTTAATTACAGCAGTAATCACAAATGGTCCACCCAAACGCAACCTTACTTCCTGCATAATCAGAATCAGAGAAACTAGAAAGATTATGGTGCCCATGTTCTTGTGAATCTTGCCAATTGGGCAAAAAAACCCCGTTATGGTACTATTGAATGCCTGAAAGCACGCCTGGTTGCAAAAGGCTACACACAGACCTACAATGTGGACTAGAGACATTCTCTCCAGTCGCAAGGCTTAATTTTGTTCATGTTCTCATTTTTGTTGTTGTAAACAAAGATTGGCCTTTGTTTCAACTGGATGTCAATAATACGTTTCTCTATGGATACTTGCAGGAAGAAGTTTACATGGAGCAACCACCAGGCTCGTTTCAAGACTCTAGTGGACAAGTTGGGCATGTTCGACATCTATGCTCCAGCTGAGGGGGAGTAAAGAAATATGTTATTTCTGTGTTATTTCTATGGTTTACTTGTGTTTTATCCCATATTGCTCAGTTTTACTTATTGCTCTATTCTCTTGTCCTATAAAAGAGAATGCATTGTAAACTCTTTTACTCACTGAATACAAGTCTTTTCAACTTCTATAGGGATAATGGTGGTAGGATGGGTGGAAGGACTGTTTGTGGTGGTGGATGGGGATAGAGGATGTGACAGGTGGAGGATAGGGGATGGCGGACGGTGCAACAAGGCTGCTGGCAGCAGCACCGGCGGCAGGGGGGTTGGTGGGCAGCTGTGGAGGAAGGGAGAGAAGAGAGGAGGGAAAGAGGAGGGTTGGGGCGGCGGTTGGGAGGAAGGGTTGAAGGAAGAAGGGTGGTGTGGTGGAAGGAGAGAAGGTGGGGGCGGCGGATTGGGGGCTCCTACAAGAGAAGAAGGGTTTTTTTTTTTTTGGAGTGGGGGGGGGGGGGGGGGGGGTAGAGGGAAAGGGGAGGGGCTGGCTGGTGGGGAGGAAATGTGAAACATTCCTCCCTATAAGGCCCATGAAGAATTTGTGTGTGTACACAAATTCTTGAAGTCAGAGTACAAGACGGTTCTCACATGGTTTAGTTATTAATAATGTATATACTGCACCAGCTCATAATACTGTTCTTGAGTCAGATCCAAATAAAAGGGACGAGCGAGATACATTCTAACTTGGGGAGAGCTAATGATGACTCCATACGTCACGATGAGAATATGACCCATGTACCGCACCAGCTCTTAATACTGTTATTGAGTCAGACCCAAATAAAAGGGACAAGGGAGATACATGCTGACTTGGGGAGAATTAATGATGGCTTCATACATCACAATGAGAATATGACCCAACACAGCTGAAGGGGAAAGAAGGATTCATGTAACAAAAATCAACATCAATGAAATTGTGTTCTAGATGATGTGAGATCATACACTAATTTTTAAACAAGAACAAATCTGGAAATTTGTTACTATGGCAACAATGACTTGCTCACTGCAGGATCCGACACCTCAGTTGATGACTTGATAACAAAGAGTGTGGATTGCCGCCTATAGTTGGCACCCAAAGGGCACCTGTAGCAGCCACGAGCCATATTGATGAAACCACGTCTATTGCAATTGTTCAAAGATGATTAAATAAAGAAAGTATTCAAAATTTTGTTAGAGTGGAGTGGTGTAGAACATTCAAACAGAGTGTACCTTACTTTATCTCATGCATGGAGTAATGCTTAATAGATTAAGAGTCTCTCTATCAACTACTAATACACAATCCAAAATGCACATGTAATATTAAGTAGTATAGAAGTATCATTCTCACAGAATGAACTTATTAATAATTAGGTCACCATCTTAAGCTTTTAAGCAAGGCTACAAAACTTAGATGAAGTTATGCAATTAAAAGAACTGAGACTAGCTACTTAAGTAAGAAAATGCAATTTCAGATATAATTCGATCCCCTTGGATGAGCTCAAAATGTGAAAGAAGTGAGCGATTGTACAAGTGTCATCCAATGATGGGAGGGTTGATATTGTCGATAATTTGGTTTCCTACTTAAAAAAGTCTCCCAAAGTAGTTATTGTCCTCTATTGGTGATCCAAGATAGTGTCTAAATTGAAGATTCATGCTATGTCGATAAGTAGTTTAATCCAGACCCATTAAGCTTGGCATTGTATTATAGATCCCTCAAAAGAAATATCCCTGCTCTCCTGGTTATACAAGCATTCTTCCCTCTTCCCTCAAGCCTTCACCTGAATGCCCAAGTGGTTTAATCAGTTGGCCAAGCACAACTTTTTTATTATAAAAAATCATAGATTCATAGAGAGAAGTAATAGAAATCCTAATTGAGTGGATGGAACATTAAAGTCTGGACTTTACATCATCATTGAGCTACCTTACATGCTAAAAAAGGAAACGACTTGTCCAAATCAATTTTATACATGATAGGTGTGACGTCCCCGGATTTTCTAAAACTTATTCTGATGTGTGACGTCCAAATTGAAACCTCACCTCAGCGAGCATCCCAATTTAAACACCCCACACTAGGTTAAGAAGAAGAAAATCAGAGGAAGTCAAAAGGACAACAACAGTAGCACATGCACATGAACAATAATAAAACCATACAACACATGTTCACCATTCAACATATAATTACAACATGAATTGTTACAACATTTGATATTACATATTGAACAACAAACTTATACACATGCATGTACTACCACTAAACTACAGGATCTTAAGACAACAGGTCCACCTATACATCAGCTCGCCACACAACTCTCAACTATCCTGGATCTTCAAGATCATATGTCCACATCACATAAACAAAAGATTGCATGTGGTACACGTCAGCACAATATTCAAGAATATTGTACTGAGTACTCGTACGTGTCTTTTATATACCTCTCATTACTAAGCTTGGCAATAAGATAAAACTAAAACTTGGCAGTTATAAAGAAATATAAGAAAAAGCATATACTTGTTCATTAACAAAAGAGAACATATATTTTAGGCACATTTTCCATCATATATCTCGTACATCTGCCACCAAGGACTTTGATGTTTTTAGGCCTTATGATCTACTACCAAAGAGTTTGAGATCATTATACATGTAATCTACTACCAAAGAGTTTGAGATCATTGATGCATTAAGGCCTTTATGATCTACTACCAAAGAGTTTGAGATCATTTACACATGTGATCTACTACCAAAGAGTTTGAGATCACTTCAATGCACTTTTAGTACTATCATATGATGGATCAGATATCTTATGTTTCATGTGTTCATATCCATAAGTATTGAAAATCAAGCAAGATATCATACAAGAACAATCATTCATCCAAATATCATATGCCAAGTATTTTACTACACATACAACACAAGCATATTGTATAATAAGCCAAGTAAGAGGTAATGGTGTACCTTGGTCACTAATAAACCTAATTATCAGAAATCCTTAATGTCAACTATAACCTTGGTCAAACCTGATTAAGACAAGACCACATATCACCATCAAGTTCTCATCATCTCAACCCTAATTATATCCATTTTAGGGTTGCTTAACTCATTGGTATATTCCACTTTTACTTGTATTCTTGTCTTAGAATTATCTTACTGATGTCGTTTTCCAGATTATGGTTCACTATCTGAACATTAGGTTCCATATCCTTTTTGTGCACATATTAACCGTCTATATACATTATTCAAATTACGGTTACAACCCATGTATTAAGGGTCATCTTCATATAACATGAATTACATATATCATCGTGATCTCATAATTGAATATGAGGTTCCAAATAATGATATGAGCTTACTCTGTAAAATTCATCATTTACTGAGCATGTATGTATTTATTGCATTTTATTTAGGGTTAATGGCCCTAATTAGCCATAAGGAGTAAATTACATGATTTCGTGCATCAACATCATAATTACTTACATCAGATGGATTATAAGCATGAATATGGATTTACTGACATTTTATCATAATTTTATATCATTGTTTGATATTTATTATCAATGAAATACGCATAAAGCATCTTACATGATATCACTATTATTAGTGCATCAAAAGCCTGATATTATACTTTTATAATGTTCTACGTAATTTTTTGAGAATTTTGGTACTTTGTTTGTATTTTTCTGATAAACGAGCTATTTACTATGATTTATCTAAGATCTGTATATATATTGAAGTTTTACCTTTCTTCGGCCAATCAGATGGCGCCACGTGTCAATTGTGGGGGTGTGACCCCTTGCTCCTGCTTGCTGGTAGAGTCGGTCGGTTCAAGGGAGCTTGGACCCGGTTTAACACCTCCAGATCCGGTTCACGACTGGGTTTGGGCGACTGGACCAGGGTTCGTTCCTTCCCCTTTCTCGTGTGAGCGTTGGGACGCTCGACGCCTGCGTCCGCTCCATGTTCTCTCTCGCACGATCAAAGTTGTCCCCGTCAGAGCCTGACGCCTACGTGCGTCATCCGTTCTGGCGTGCGTGGGCGCCG
Source organism: Alisma plantago-aquatica (assembly GCA_963693085.1). Classification (NCBI taxonomy): domain Eukaryota; kingdom Viridiplantae; phylum Streptophyta; class Magnoliopsida; order Alismatales; family Alismataceae; genus Alisma; species Alisma plantago-aquatica. The sequence continues at coordinate 989,549,426 of OY856410.1, read as the reverse complement.
CCTCCATTGGGGATCTTTGGCAAGAGATGCCTCACGATGGAGCCTCCCTCTCCTGCTCCTTCAGCGTCGACATGTGGCTATAGGTCTTCCTCCTCACCACCAGAGCTCCTCCAACATACAACTCTGCCTCTGGCAGCAACTGTTGTGCGGATGAAACAGGTGTCAAGCCTTTCCGCCATGGTTCTCTGATCTCAGGTTTTAGGAAGCGTCGCACGGGTGGTCTTCTGCGGATGCACTGGGACGTTGTTGGGGCTCTGTCTGCAAGCGCCATCTTCCACGCCATTCTGCGAGGTGGGGTCTCTTCTCCAGCCGCCGCCATGGTTCCACAACAAGAACTGGTGATCGTTGGGGCTAGATCTCGCCAGATCTCCTCTACGCCAAAGATCCTTCTCCCCTTCATGATCGCAGAGGCGTTGTGGTTTCGCTTTTCCATAGCGTAGCCGTCTGACGCGAGTTTGCATCCTCAGTTCTCCTTGCACAAAGCCACCGCCACGCTGGTCCCCTCCGACGAGCTAAAGGGTCTGTTCTCCTGGCTCGAAGCCATAGACTCCAGAATCTCCTTCAACTCATTCCCTGCTACAACTAGCAAAGGAAGCCATGGTGTGAGGGCCTCATTCTCTCTCTCGAGTCCTACATATGCCCAAAAGACAGTTCTATATGTTGGTCTCCCCAAGTCCAAGAAAACCGTCCACAGTTCCTACTAACTCAGGCTACGTTCACGACATGGGAAACAACGGACGTTGGTTTGTTTCTCATGGTAACACCTACAATGAAGACGAGATCCGCATTTGTTTGATATCTCATCTGCGGTTGAGATGAAGAATATCCAACCTTGATTCTGTGGCACTTGAGTCCCTCACGTCTGAACTAGTCACATAAAGCAACCGGGTCAAAGGCTAGAAAAGGGTCACGCGTCCCACTTAAACCAATTAGCCGCGTGACATATTAATCTCTGGTCAAGTTTAATATATCCAAAACTATACTCCTCAACTAAATACCTAACATTTAATTCCTCAATCTTCAAGCATATACATCTTCACATAAACATCATATGAATATGAAACTTCAAAGATAGGTCCACAATATCGTACATTCTCGCCAACTTTGAGGTCTAAACTCCAAATTGACACATATCTAGGTACATGAAACATGATATCTACAAAAACATAAAAGCCTATAGACTGAAAAGTCATCCAAATTCTTAAATCCATGTTTCACTTATCCAACTGGATGTCCAAAACCCTAAAAGTTCACTCCATCACATCCTTCACACCTTAACAATAATTTCGTCCTCGAAATTAAGCCAAAAATCCGGTCCATCACAATAGGTATTGAAATTGAAAACATTCATACTGGTCACGTATACAAGGTCGATGCTTCCCCATGCTAGTTCGCAATAATTGTACTAAGCTTTAGGATCACAAAACCTAGACGGTCCATCCTCTCACTTCTCTCTCTCGTAGAGTCATAGCCCTTGACAAGGGCCAAGAGAGAGCACCAAAATCTTCACATCAGCGAGGCAATCCTGCCTCTCTTTTTCTCCCTGCTACAATATCACACTAGGTTATCACTTATCAAACCAAAGTCCAAGCATTGTCTAGGGCACGCATTCCGTAGCATTGTTGTTGCCGTCAAATCCTTCTCCCACCACTGGTCAATTAGTATCAGTGATTGTTATCCCATCACCAAGAAATCTTCGGTCGTTGTTCCTGCGCTCATTACCTTCATCACTGCAGGCCAGCTACGCTCCATGTGTCTCTAGGATACCTATCCATCATGCTAGCATTGATCATGTAGTTTGATGGGATTCATCAGTCTTTCTATGTCGCCTGGTCATCAATATAAGAGTTGCTACAGCTGTTTCTCTGTGGATATGCAACCATTAGATTCAGTAAGTCGTCCTTGGTGACAGGAAGGAAATGCCAATTACTGGTCAACAACCGACTCTACATCAATATTGTTAACATATCTCTTTATTATATGTATTATTTATTTGTCATTTCCTTAATACTGTTGTACCTCTATGTAATTTACCCATCTAATTATAAATAAAGAGGAGATGTCTCTCAGCCATCTTACGCTGCCCTACGCAGCCCTTACGTAAAACAACACGATGTATCAGAGCCACTTCTACCCTAGCCGCCGCCAACAGTAGCCGCCCCGGGCAACGCCGCCACCGGCAGCAGGGACACGAACCGCCGCCACCGGCCCCAGTGGCAGCAGCCGGCGCCGCCACATCAGCAGCACCGCCGCCGCTGGAGTAGCTTCAGCTGTCCAAGCCCAGAGACAACCGTAGTTGCTGTTTGGAGTTTTTCGGTTGATCCAACGGGTGTATAAAACCTAAACTGAAGGACTCGTCACCTCCAGAGTGTGGTCCTAATCACATCTCCTCCATGTGTGATTAGGAAAATTGATTGAAAGTTGTTGATGCGTCAATAACGCATCTTTCTGTGGTGTGACGTGTATCTCTCCGTCACTCAAGCTTTCACTGTGACGCGTATCTTTCCGTCACAAAGTCCCATTAAATCATGGTGGATACCAAGATGTCTACTATCTACAGCGAGATGTCTCCTATCCCCTCTATAAAGTTGAATGGGAAAAATTATCTTCTATGGATGAATGTTGTCCATACAGTTTTGGAGTCTCGTGACAAGGCGAGACATGTTGACTCTGTTCCTCCTGCTGCTACCGATAAAGAATATGCTGAGTGGAAGCGACATGATAGTCTTGTGAAGACTTGGTTCTGGGGGAGTATGGAACCTGCGATTGCTGCAAGATTCATGTTTCATTCTACAGCCAAGGAGATATGGGACGCAGTGAAGAAGCATTATTCCCAGGAGAAGTATGCTCTTCGCCATTTTATGATCTATGATCGTCTTTTTGCAGAAAGACAGGGTGACAGGTCACTAGAAGAATATTTTAGAGCGATTCAGGCTATTGCTCAAGAGTTGAGCTATTATCATCCTGTGTCAGTTGCAGAGCAGGTCAAAGACAGAGATGATTTGATTACTGCCAAATTCTTGTCTGGACTTAGCTCTTCCTGCAGTTCTGCCCTGAGTGTTATCCTTGCCTTTGATAAATTGCCCAGCTTCGAGGAAGCCTACTCGAGGATTCAACAATCCAACTTTGAGTCTGTTGATCCTACACCGGTTGTATCTTCTGGAGAGTCTCACGCATCCATAGTTGTTGTCGTACGAGGAGGACGCCCTGGTATGGGAAGAGGACGCGGAACACGTCCCTGGAGTACTTTCTGTGACAAACCAGGACACACAGTGGAGAAATGTTGGAAGAAACATGGAGACCTGCAGCTACTGCACCACCAGTGGGAGCAGCAAATTATGCCACTACTACTGAGCCTTCTGCATCTCCAGTTGTGAGTTCTAGCTCCTCAGGCATTACTCTCACCCAGGAGGAGTATGACCGCTTTATTCTTGCCACTCAGCACATGAATCTGGGATCGTCATCTTCAGCAAACCTGGCATCTACTGCGGGTAATCAGGCTACATCTCTTATAGCTTCTGGTTCTACTTCTTCTTGGGCGGTTGACTCTAGCGCATCGCAGCATATGACTGGTATGAGGAGATTGCTCCACTCCATTGACTCGTATATTCCCCATCAATCTGTTACATTGGAAGATGGTTCAGTAAGAAGGGTGTTAGCTAGTGGATCTGTTCCTCTAAAACCTAATATTAATTTTAAATTTGTGCATTTTGTGCCTGAGTTTCCTTTCAATCTACTTTTTGTTGCAAAATTGATTGACACTGTAAAATGTACAGTAACATTTGGGCCCTCTTGTTTTTTTTTACAGGATCTCAAGAGTATGAGGACGATTGGTGGGGGCCTAGGAAAGGTGATCTCTACCTCTTCCATGGTGATAGTCTGCCTCGCCAAGTATCTGATCCTGCTTCAGCCGTCCTGTTGAGTGGTTCCCCTTTACTATGGCACTACAGATATGGGCATCCGTCATTGGAGAGCCTACGGAAGTTGGAACATGAGTTGTCCCAAGTGTCATCTTTAAAGTGTCAGTCGTGTCAGTTGGGAAAGCATCATAGATTGTCTTATCCCAGTCATGTCAATAAACGGGCATCGTCCCCCTTTGAGTTGGTTCATAGTGATGTATGGGGTCCTGTTAAAGACCAGAGTTATAATGGTTTTCGTTATTTTATTTCCTTTTTGGATGATTTTTCCCGTATGACATGGATTTATTTACTCAAAAGTCGGGAGTTTGTGCTGTCTATTGTTAAACATTTTCATAAAGAAATTCAGGTTCAATTTGATTGCATCATCAAAGTTTTTCAATCTGATAATGCTTTAGAGTATGTTCAAAAAGCCATGTCTGACTTTTGCAGTTCTGTTGGCATGATTCATCATACATCTTGTCCTCACACCCCTCAACAAAATGGGGTGGCTAAGAGAAAAAATCGCCACCTTCTTGATGTTGCCAGGTCTATCATGTTTCAGTCCAATGTACCCAAGAAATTCTGGTCTGAGACCCTTCTCACTGCCTGCTTCTTAATTAATAGACAACCCTCCTCTGTTCTCAAAGGGCGCACTCCTTTCTGTGTTACGTCCCACGGATCAGCCCTTTCCTATTCCCCTTAGAGTGTTTGGCTGCACCTCTTTTGTCCACAACTTCGATCCTAAGGCTGACAAGTTATCCCCTAGCTCGATTAAAACCTTGTTCCTTGGGTACTCCGGTACTAGCAAAGGATACAAGTGTTACTGTCCTAGTCTTCGCCGCATGTTTGTGTCTAGGGATGTTACTTTCCATGAGACTACTCCATATTTTTCTGATGCCATGAGTAAGGGGGAGCATCTGAGTGAGGGAGTGCCACCATCTTTTCAGAGTGAGAGAGTGCCACCCATCATTCCTGATTATACTATAATTCAGGAAAAGCAGGTAGCTGATGAATCTGTAATTGAGCATTATCTACATGTTTATAGCAGGTGAGGTAGACAGAATCCAGGAGAAGTAGCGACACCAGTCTCTGTGCCTTCCCCATCGTCCTCTACTCCAGAGATTCCTGCATCTGATCTTGACATGTCTATTGCTGTCCGGAAAGGTACTCGTTCCTGTACTATTCGACATCCTATTGCGAATGTGTGTTGTTTGTCCAAATTATCTAAACAGGCTCGCGCATTTGCTATTGGGATTGATTATGTGGATTTACCAAGGAGTCATCATGATGCTATGAAGGACAGTGGCTGGAAACAGGCAATGCAGGTTGAAATGTCAGCCATATTACATAATGGCACCTGGGATCTTGTTGACCTACCTGCAGGTAAAAAGGTTGTGGGATGTAGATGGGTATTCATCATCAAACACAATCCATATGGCTCAGTTGAAAGGTTGAAAGCCAGATTGGTGGCTAAAGGCTATACACAGACATATGGGGTCAACTTCTTTGAGACTTTTTCCCCTGTAGCTCGTCTAAATTCTGTGCGGATTATTATTTCTCTGGCTGCTACCTTTGATTGGCTTTTGTTTCAGCTGGGCGTAAAAAATGCCTTCCTTCATGGTGATTTGCAGGAAGAGGTCTATATGGAGCAACCTCCTGGTTTTGTTGCTCAGGGGGAGTATCAGAAGGTGTGTAAGCTAAAGAAGGCCATATATGGACTGAAACAATCTCCTAGAGCCTGGTTTGACAAGTTCAGTGATGTGGTTCTTCAAATGGGCTTCTCTCGTTCTGTGACTGATCACTCATTATTTTATTCTACTTCTTCTGTGGAACTATAATTATTGTTGTGTATGTTGATGACATAGTGATTACTGGTAGTGATTCTACAGGAATATCACAAGTTGAGGAAGGTTTGCAGGGACACTTCCAAACAAAGGATCTGGGTAAACTGAGATATTTTCTGGGCATTGAGGTGCTTAGATCTCATGCAGGTATCAACCTATCTCAGAGGAAATATGTGTTAGACTTATTACAGGAAACAGGCATGACCGAGTCCAAGCCAGTATCTACTCCTATGGACTATCACATCAAGGAAATGGTTGATGATGCAAAATATTCAGATCCAGGATATTACAGGAAGATTGTTGGTAAACTGATATATTTGACTGTTACACGGCCTGATATTTCCTTTGTTGTAGGGTTGGTGAGTCAACATATGAGCTCACCACTACAGTCACATTAGACAGCGGTCTGTCGAATTTTGAGATACCTGAAAAGTGCTCCTGGCAAGGGAATCACTTATTATAAACAGAAGATGCATGTTTCTACGTTGGTTCTTACAGGTTATGCAGATGCAGATTGGGCTGGAAATCAAACTGACAGGAGATCTACATCAGGATATTGCACCTTTCTAGGGAATCATCTGATCACCTGGAAAAGTAAAAAGCAAAATGTTGTGGCAAGATCTAGCACTGAGGCTGAATATCGGGCAATGGCACATGCATGTTGTGAGTTACAATGGGTAAAATTTGTTCTTTTTGAGTTAAAGATCCATGTTTCATCTCCCATGGAACTCAAGTGTGACAACCAAGCAGCTATACACATTGCCAAGAATCCTTTCTTTCATGAGCGCACAAAGCATATAGAAGTTGATTGTCATTTTATCCGAGATCAGATCAAGAATGGTGTTGTTGTAACACCATATGTCAAGTCTGAAAATCAACTGGCCGATATTCTGACAAAACCATTGGGTCCAGCAGTATTTCACAATCTATGTGGCAAGCTGGGCATACACAATGTGTACACTCTAGCTTGAGGGGGAGTGTTAACATATCTCTTTATTATCTATATTATTTATTTCTGTCATTTCCTTATTACTGTTGTACCTCTATGTAATTTACCCATCTATTATAAATAAAGAGGAGATGGCTCTCAGCAATCTTACGCTGCCCTACGCAGCCCTTAATTAAAACAACAAATATCATTACCACTGGTCAACCAACTCTACATTCAGTGAATGTGGTTTCATGCTTCACAATAGCCTTTTCTCAGTAGGTTCATCCTTGTTAAAGGATGGGATCTATGGCATATGCCTCCCAAACCTTCAAGGTTGAGATACCATGCTGCCATGTTTCACTGATGTCAATGAAGTTGACTTTTTTGTGTATATTTTTGTCTCAACTTCTTCGGCGTTGTCGAAGTTTCCTCAAAGTTGGCGAAGTTCGAACGAAGTTGATACGACCCATAACATTAATCTAACTAGTGCCCTAAAGGTCATATAAGGCATAAGTGTCGCCTTCAACCCTCTTCACAACTTCTAATATCAAGTCCAATGTTGGTTGTTGCAACTCTTTCCTAGACAGGGTGTTGTGACTAATGTTTGATCGTATATTGTATAGAATACATATGGTGAACTGTATTTGTATTTGTGTATTGCACATTTGACCATTGCAAGATACGCATTGTATTATCAATTTATCTAGGGCTAGAGGGTCGTGAATCATGTTTTGTGTTAAATTAACATATATAAGATAAAGGTATAACATAATCAGAAGGTTTCAATTAAAGTTTTCTTCAAATTCACATCATTTTCTTCAAAACAAGGCATCAAAGTTCATAGAAGTTTGTGTCTAAACTTCCTCGAAGTTTCCACAAACTTCCACTTCCACCCTTGGCGAATTCGACACAAAGTTGAATCCCTGCACCATGGGTGAAACCCAATCATAGGATTTATTATTCACATCATGCAATATCTATACACTAATTTTCATCTCATTTGGATACTTTTAGCCAACTATCTAACATGTATAAAAATCAGCATTTTAATTAGTCTCAAGCCATTGATTTGGTGATGTGCAGATGCAAGAGCTATACTTGTCTGAATTTTTTGGTGTGACTAGTTTATTAATATAGATCAACACTATCCTTTTAATCCCCTCATTAGATGTTTATTTTGGTAATTACTAGCATAAGAAGAAATTGATTCTACAAATAATAGATTCTTTTATTTATTATTATTATTGCATATTGTTAGCGGAATACGTAAAACGGAACAGCCGCGATGTGTGTGTTGCGCAAGGCAACGTGAGAGTTCCCAATAGGGCTCTCCTCTTTATTTATATAAAGGAGTAAATTGCACATAGGTACAGCAGTAATGAAAAATAGAAAATAAAGACATAAAGAAAGATATATTAACACTCCCCCTCAAGCTGGAGTGTACACATTGTGGATGCCCAGCTTGCCACATAAATTCTGGAACACTGCTGGACCTAATGGCTTTGTCAAGATGTCAGCTAATTGATCCTCAGACTTGACATATGGTGTCACAACATTGCCATTCTTTATCTGATCTCTGATGAAGTGACAGTCAACTTCTATATGCTTTGTACGCTCATGGAAGACAGGATTCCTGGCAATATGTATAGCAGATTGATTGTCACACTTGAGTGTCATGGGAGATTGAATCGAAATCTTCAACTCAGATAAGACAGATTTGATCCATTATAATTCACAGCATGCATCTGCCATAGCACGGTATTTAGCTTCAGTACTAGACCGCGCTACCACCTGTTGTTTCTTGCTTTTCCAAGTGATCAAATGGTCACCAAGGAAAGTGCAGTAGCCAGAAGTAGATCTTCTATCAATCTGATTGCCAGCCCAGTCTGCATCTGCATAACCTGTCAGAATCAAAGGTGATGAGGAGCTCTTTGGTTTGTAGTAAGTGATTCCCTTTCCAGGAGCACTTTTCAGATATCTCAGAATCCTGCATACAGCTGTCCAGTGTGACTGTCGTGGTGTGCACATATGTTGACTCACCACTCCTACAGCAAAAGAAATATCGGGTCTTGTTACAGTTAGATAGATTAACTTCCCAACTATTTTCCTGTAGTGTCCTGGATCTGAATACTCAGTGTCATCATCCATCTCCTTGGTGTGATAATCCATAGGAGTGGATACTGGCTTAGAATCAGTCATGCCTGTTTCCTGTAGCAAGTCCAGCACATACTTCCTCTGAGATAGGTTTATACCTGCATGGGATCTAAGAACCTCAATCCCTAGAAAATATCTCAGTTTCCCCAGGTCCTTTGTGTGAAAGTGTTTGTGTAATCCTTCCTTCACACGTGATATACCTGTAGAATCGCTGCCAGTAATCACAATATCATCAACATAGACAGCAATAATGATAGACCCACAAGAAGAGTTTGAATAAAATAGAGAGTGATCAGTCATGGAACGAGAGAAACCCATCTGTAAAACAACAGCACTAAACTTGTCAAACCAAGCTCTAGGAGATTGCTTTAGCCCATATATAGCTTTGTTCAGTTTGCACACTTTCTGACACTCCCCCTGAGCAACAAAACCAGGTGGTTGCTCCATATATACCTCTTCTTGGAGATCACCATGAAGAAAAGCGTTCTTGACATCCAGCTGAAAAAGAGGCCAGTCAAAGGTAGTAGCAAGTGATATAAGGATCCGTACAGAGTTCAAACGAGCAACTGGAGAAAAAGTCTCAAAGAAGTCAACTCCATAAGTCTGTGTGTAGCCTTTTGCTACCAATCTAGCCTTCAGCCTTTCAACAGATCCATCAGGGTTGTGTTTGACTGTGAAAACCCATCTGCAGCCCACAATTTTCTTTCATGCAGGTAAGTCGACAAGATCCCATGTGCCATTGTCTAATAGAGCAGATATTTCCACCTGCATTGCCTGTTTCCAACCACTGTCCTTCATAGCATCTAAATAATTTCTTGGTGTCGTAATTGAGTCCATCCCAACAGCAAATGCACGAGCCTGTGTAGATAAGTGGGACAAACAACACACATTGGATATGGGATGTCTAATAGTACATGAACGAATACCTTTCCTGACAGCAATAGGAACATCAAGATCAGAAGCTTCTGCAGGAATCTCGTGAGTAGAAGACGATGGAGGAAGCTCAGAGACTGGTGTTGCTGCCTCATCTGGATTCTGTCTACCTCGCCTGTGATACACCTGTGAATACGGCTGAATGACAGGTGCATCATCATGCTGCATGTCCTGAATAATAATGGGTGGCACTCCCTCACTCGGCACATGTGGTGCCACTCGCTCACTTTGAATTGGGGTGGCACTCTCTCACTCAATTGCTCCCCCTTGCTCATAGAATTTGCAAAATATGGAGTGGTTTCATGAAAAGTGACATCCTTAGAAACAAACATACGACGCAAACTAGGACAATAACACTTGTAACCTTTACTCGTACCAGAGTACCCAAGGAACAAGGTTTTAACAGACCTAGGTGAAAGTTTGTCTTGTTTAGGATCAAAATTATGAACGAAGGATGTACAACCAAACACCCGAAGAGGAACATGAAAAGGTTGATCCATAGGGCGTAAAACAGAGAAGGGAGTGCGTCCATGCAAAACGGAGGAGGGTTGTCTATTAATCAAAAAACATGCGGTGAGAAGGGCTTCAGACCAGAACCGTTTAGGCACATTTGATTCAAACATGAGGGATCGAGTAACATCTAAAAGATGGCGATTCTTTCTCTCAGCAACTCCATTCTGCATAGGGGTGTGAGGACAGGATGTATGATGAATCATCCCAACCGAACTACAAAATTCATTCATCGCTTTCTGAACATATTCGAGAGCATTGTCAGATTGAAAAGTCTTGATGTTGCAATTAAATTGAACTTGAATTTCTTTATGAAAATATTTAATGATGGAAAGCACAGACTCACGACTTTTCAACAAATAAATCCATGTCATGCGAGAGTAATCATCCACAAAGGAAATAAAATAGCTAAAGCCATTATAACTTTGGTCTTTAACAGGACCCCACACATCACTATGGACTAACTCAAACGGACTAGTAGCCCGATTATTGACACGAACAGGATATGACAATCTATGATGTTTGCCCAACTGACACGATTGACACTCTAAAGAAGACAAATGAGCCAGATCTGGTTCCAACTTCTTCAGGCTTTCTAAGGATGGATGTCCATATCTGCAATGCCACAGCAAGGGGGAACCACTCATCATGACAGCTGAAACTGGAGCAGGAGGTGGATGGCGAGGTAGACAATCACCAGGGAAGAGGTAGAGATCACCTTTCCTAGGCCCCCCACCAATCATCTTCATACTCTTGAGATCCTGTAAAACAAAACAAGAGGGCCCGAATTTTACTGTGCATTTTACAGTGTCAATCAGCTTGGCAACAGAAAGCAAATTAAATGGAAATTCAGGCACAAAATGAACAGATTTCAGATCAATATCTGGTGTAAGAGACACAGATCCACTAGCTACCACCTTCCTCACTGAACCATCTGCCAAGGTAACAGATGGATGAGGAATATATGAGTCAAGTGAACGGAGCAATCTCCTCATACCAGTCATGTGCTGGGATGCGCCAGAGTCAACCACCCAAGGATTTGCAGATCCAAGAGCCATAAAGGATGTAGCCTGATTACCCGCAGTAGACGCAAGGTTGGCTGCCGAAGCAGATGACGCGCCCATGTTCCAGTGCTGAGTTGCCTGAATAAATCTGTCGTATTCCTCCTGAGTAAGAGTGATGCCATGAGTACTAGAACCCACAGCTGAAGATTCCGAGGTGGCACAGTTTGCAGCTCCAACAGGCGGGGCAGCAGGTCTCCCATGTTTCTTCCAGCATTTTTCTACAGTATGCCCAGGTTTGTCACAGAATGTGCATCTAGGACGAGTCCCACGTCCTCTGCCCAAGCCAGATTTGTCAGATGGTGCAGGTCGTCCTCCTCTTACTGCTGCTGCAATAGAAGCATGAGAATCTCCAGAAGGAACAACAGAAATAGAATCAGCAGACTCAAAGGTGGACTGCTGAATCCTAGAGTAAGCTTCTGCAAGGCTTAGTAATTTGTCTGAAGCAAGGATCACACTTTTGGCCGAACCGAAGGAGGGGCTAAGTCCATAGAGAAATTTAGCAGTGACCAGGTCGTCTCGATCTTTAATCTGCTCAGCAACTGTCACTGGATGATAGTAGCTCAGTTCTTGAGAAATAGCTTGAATCACACCAAAATACTCTTCAAGTGGCTTATCACCCTGTCTTTCCGCAAAAAGACGGTCATAAATCATAAACTGGCGAAGAGCATTCTTTTCTTGAGCATAATGTTGCTTCACGGCATCCCAAATCTCCTTGGCTGTAGAGTAAAACATGAACCTAGATGCAATTGTAGGTTCCATGCTGCCCCATAGCCAAGTCTCCACTAGGCTGTCCAGACGTTTCCACTCGGCATAGTCTTTGTCAGTGCTAGCTAGGGGTGCAGAATCAACGAACTTTGCCCTATCTCGGGACTCCAAGACGGTATGAACAGCATTCATCCATAGCAGAAAATTCTTCCCGTTGAGTTTGATGGGAATAGGCGACACCTCTCCATAATAGGTGGACATCTTATTCTCCATAATGCAACGAGGATAGGTGACGGAATGATACGCGTCACAAGGAAGGCTGGATTGACGGGAAGATACACGTCACGTGACGGAGAGATACACGTCACAACTGAAACTGGATAGAGGATGCGTTACTGACGCATCGACAGCCTTCAAGAGAGAGAGGTTCCTAATCACACATGAAGGAGATGTGATTAGGAAGGCACTTTGGAAGAGCCGAGACCTCCGGTTAGAGCTTTAGATGTCCGTTTGATCAACCGGAAATCCCCAAACAGCAAATTCGGCTTCCGAAAATTAGCCGAAAAGTTGCTGAAAAAATTGCCGAAAACGTAGACGGAGCTTCGGTTCTTGGCTGTCGGGCCTACGATAGCATGGAGGAGACTACCAGAGGTCCAGAGATAGTAGACGGGCGACGGAAGCCCTTAGCCGACGGGCTGCAGCGCCGGCGGTGGCGTCTGCCCTGCCCCTGCTGCGGCGGCGCCCTAGGTGGAGGACGGCGGCGGCCCTGCTGGGATGGAGGAGGAAGGGCGGCGGCGCTGGAGAAAGGAGAAGCGGAAGCGGCCGATCACACTGCTGTGATACCATGTTAGCGGAATACGTAAAACGGAACAGCCGCGATGTGTGTGTTGCGTAAGGCAACGTGAGAGTTCCCAATAGGGCTCTCCTCTTTATTTATATAAAGGAGTAAATTGCACATAGGTACAGCAGTAATGAAAAATAGAAAATAAAGACATAAAGAAAGATATATTAACACATATATTATTAAATATATTTATATATATATATGCATATGCACACATATTTTGCACACACATACATATATGTACATATAATACACAAATACAAATATGTATATGTATATACATTTTTATACACACATGTATATACACTTGAACAAAGTCGGAATCTTATTGGTGGCATCAACTTTTTCAGCAATTATTGTGACTATGATTAGTGGCATGAACCCTTCTGTAGTAGCCTTTGAGTCAGATGATCCATTAGAAGTGTGAAAGACGATGAGACTTGGAGAGCTTAGGGTTGCATAATGTGTGCACCATTCTATTTATAGAAAAGTAACAATTACAGAAAGGCCCAGATATAATGGAAAATAACATAACATAAATAAAGCAACACATATATTAACACTCCCCCTCAAGTTGGAGCATAGATGTCAATCATGCCCAACTTGCCCATCAAAGCGCTGAAATGCTTCTTAGGCAGCATTTTGGTGAAGATATCAGCAACCTAGTCTTCAGATCGAGTAAAAGGTGTGCAGATCTTGCCAGTAAGAATAGATTCCCGAATAAAATGACAGTCGACCTCGATATGCTTGGTGCGCTCATGATAGACAGGATTGTTGGCAATAAAGATAGCAACTTTATTATCACAGTGCATGGGTATAGCAGAAGAAGACTCAACACCGAAGTCTTTAAGAAGAGAGCGTACCCAAAGCAGCTCACAAGCAGTATAGGCCATAGCCCTATATTCAGCTTCAGCACGAGATCTGGCAACCACATTTTGTTTCTTGGATCTCCATGTGGCTAGATTGCCTCCAACATAGGTACAATAGCCAGAAGTGGATTTCCTGTCAATCCGACTCCCTGCATAATCAGAATCAGAATACCCTTCTAGAGAGCAGTGCCCATTTTTCCTATAATGAAGTCCCTTGCCAGGAGACTTTTTTTAGATATCGCAGAATATGACATAGTGCATCCCAGTGGCACTGTTTGGGTTTATCTAGGTACCTGCTAAGAAGTCCCACAGAAGTAGATATGTCAGCTCTAGTCACAGTTAAGTATATCATTTTACCAATCAATCTCATGTACTTTTTATTACCAGCACAAGATGGAGACGAATCATCATCCCAATTGACATTGGGATCTAGAGGAGTGTCAGCAGGTCTAGCTCCAAGCATACCAGTTTCCTGTAAAAGATCTAGAACATATTTCCTCTGAGACAACACTAGTGCATTAGAGGTTCTGGATACCTCTATGCCCAAAAAATACCACAGTTTACCCAAGTCTTTAGTAGCAAAGTGCTTGCAGAGATGGGCTTTAGTATCCTGAATAGCAATAGTCACTGCCAGAAAGAACAATATCATCCACATAGACAATAAGAATTACAATGCCAGTAGAGGTCTTCTTAGTAAAAACAGAATGATCCACTTGAGATCTCAAAAAACCAAAAGCAATCAGAATTTTGCTTAATTATCGAACCAGACACGAGGGCTCTGTTTGAGCCCATAAATAGACTTCTACAACCTACAGACTTTGTGTGACTCCCCCTGAGCAACAAATCCAGGGGGTTGCTCCATATACACTTCCTCTTACAGATCACCATACAGGAAAGCATTCTTAACATCTAATTGCAGCAGAGGCCAATCCAGATTAATAGCAACAGAAAGAAGAATTCTGACTGAATTAAGGCGGGCAACAAGAGAAAAAGTTTCAAAGTAATCAATACCATAAGTTTGTGTATACCCTTTTGCAACCAAGTGTGCCTTCAGTCGTTCTATAGTACCATCAGGTTGATATTTAACAGCATATACCCATCTGCAACCTACAGGCTTACATTGAGGAGGTGGATCCACCAACTCCCAAGTTTGTTTGTCAGTAAGAGCACGCATCTCTTCTTACATAGCAGAAGTCCAGGTTGTACTTTGCAAGGCATCATGAGTATTTTTCGAAATAGAGACAGCAGATAAAGCACAGACAAAATTGCTAGCATGAATACTCAGATGTGCAGTAGATACATGGTTAGCAATGTTATGAGAAGTGCAGGAACGAGTTCCCTTTCTAAGAGCAATAGGTATATCCAGGTCAGAAATCACCTCAGGTGTGGCAGGACCTTCTTGAGGAGGAGATTGGTGTTGAGTGGGGGGTACTTGTTCAGGTGGAGGCATGTTCCTGCGCTGATAAACAATAAGAGGTGGTGTCGTATTCTTAGGTGGCATTTGATCAGAATTCTTAGACACACATTCAGTAGTAATAGGCAGAGGGGAAGCAATAATATCAGGCTCCAGACTATCTCCGCTAGATGAGTAGTATGGGGTATTCTCAAAGAAGACAACATCACTGCTGAGAAACTATTTCTTTGCAGTAGGACTATAGCATCTATATCCTTTTTGTGTACGAGAATACCCTAAGAAAATACATTTCTCAGCACGGGGAGATAATTTATCATGAGTAGGACCAAGCAATCTCACAAAACACGTACAGCCAAAAATCTGAGGAGGTACGGTAAATAAGGGTGCATCAGGTTGTAGCATTTGGACAGGTACTTTATTTCCAATCACAGAGGAAGGCATTTGATTAATTAAGAAACAGGCAGTCAATATTGCTTCAGGCCAGAACAATCTGGGTACATGATAGTGCATCATAATAGTTCTAGCAACTTCTAACAAATGTCTATTTTTCCTCTCAACTACTCCATTTTGCTGTGGTGTATATGCACAAGAAGTTTGATGTAAAGTGCCAACAGAACGACAAAACATTGCAACATCTTTTTGGACAAACTCAAGTGCATTATCAGTACGAAAAACTTTAACAGGCAGAGCATATTGTGTTTTCACCTTAGCAAAAAAGAATTTAATAGTAGACAGCACTTCAGACCTACTTTTCAACAGAAACAACCAAGTGGTTCGAGAGAAATCATCAATAAATAGTAAAAAGTATTTGTAGCCAGACAAATTAGGCACATTACAAGGACCCCATACATCAGCATGAACAAGATCAAAAAAGTTTTTGCTACTACTCTGAGGACGTTTAGGGTAAACAGCCCTAGTCTGTTTCCCTAACTGACATGATTCACACTGAAACTTATGAGTGCCAACACTAGAAATGACATGTCTTAGTTTTTCAGAAGAAGGATGTCCAAAACGGTAGTGCCATTGTAATGCAGAGACTGATGCAGATAATGTCGATAAAGTAGAAGCCAATGCAACCTTATCCAGTCTTGGCAGATCATCCAGATAAAAGAGGCCATCAGATCCTTCATGCCCCCCACCAATCTTCGTCCTCGTGCAAAGGTCCTGAAAAACACACGAACCAGGTATAAAGGTCAGGCTACATTGCAGGCTGCGTAAGATTTTACTAACAGATAATAAATTCAGCGGAAAACGAGGCACATATAAAGCCGACTTCAGAAGAAACTTAGATATAATGTCTCCAACCCCAGAAACTGCAGACTTAGAACCATCAGCAAGCATGACAGAAGAAGCAGTAGCTAGTCTAGATAAATTTCTAAATAAAGCTCGATTTCCAGAAATGTGAGACGATGCGCCCGAATCGATAACCCATTTTGTATCACCGGCACTAGAAGATGGAGTACTGAGGAAGGCAGTATCACAACCCGAGTAGGTCGCAGCATGGGCTCCACTTGTAGTGGCAGTAGAAGAGGAGCCAGTACGCTCACGTAGTAGGCGCTCCACCTCAGCACGAATGTAATCCGCAGTGGCAGTACCCGAGTCATCAGACAGAACAGGCTGGGTAGGTGTCTCTAAAGTAGCAGTAGTATCACTGGCCGCATTGGCCCATGCAGGTTTACCATACTTTTCCCAGCACTTGTCTTCAACATGATTAGACCGGCCACAGAAGTAGCAGAAGCGTTGGCCAGTCTGAGAACGAGCAACAACAGTAGTAGATCCAGAGGATGCTCCACGACCCGCAGAATTCCTCCCCCTGCCAGTACCAAAAGGAGGACGAGCATCATATGAACGACCGCGTCCACGGCCACGACTACGACCAGACATCGCAGCAAAAGCAGTCGAATCCCCAGTATCAGTAGGAGTCTCAGATGACGATGCAGGCAAGCGTTGTAGTCTCTGAAAGGCAGTCTGAAGAGTAGGCAGCGGATCACTGGCGAGAATCTGATCCACCACCCCGGCATAGGAATCAGGTAAGCCACATAGGAACTGGACTACTTGCAACTGTTGTCGTTGTCGTTGCATAGTAGCCAGATCAGTAGACAAGGGATGGTAGGCTTCCAACTCCCCCCACAATCCCTTGAAAGCAGAGAAATAATCCGTCAGATCAGAACCAGAGAAACGCAGACGGCTGAGTTGCTTGTTGATATCAAACACCAGTGCTGGTAGTTTCGCCCATCCAGCTTCACAATTGTCACTTGACGTCGCAGATCTTCATGAGTAGACGCCATCAGGAAGAAACAGATGCAGACGTAGAGTTACAGCCAGGCAGCAGCAGTCAGGCACAGGCTGTAGAAGTCAGCAGTCAGAGGCAGAAGTCCAACACATGGACTAGTAGTAGAAGGTAGAAGATCCACGCATGGATCGTAAAAAAAACCCACGTAGGGGCAGCAGAGAAGAGAAAAAACCTACGCCAACATGGAGGATCAGTCACTCCACCATGAGGCGCAGGCAGACAGAGAGGATGAAGCCCGTTATGCCGTCAACGTGCCAGAACTGGAAAGTTACCGAGGCTGTCCGGAGATTTCGGAAAGAGAAACGGAGCTAGACGGAAGGGCCTGTGGTGGATTAGGCCACAAGGATGGAGGTTATTAGGGGATTAGAGGTGGATGGAGGGTTGCAGAGGGGAGGACGGCGTTACTGTAGTGGCGGCACTACTGTAGAAGTACTGTAGCGGCAGAAAAAAGGAGATTTTGGAGTGTGGCGGCGGCTAGGGTTGGTGGAGAGAGAGGGATTAGGTTTAAGGTGGATCGGCCCGCTCTGATACCATGTGAAAGACAATGAGACTTGGAGAGCTTAGGGTTGCACAATGTGTGCACCCTTCTATTTATAGAAAAGTAACAATTACAGAAAGGTCCAGATATAATGGAAAATAACATAACATAAATAAAGCAACACATATATTAACAAGAAGCTAGTAATTCTTTTAATAATTTACCAACTTCCTTTAATGAAAAGCAAGCAGGCATGTACTTTCCTTCCCATCTCTAACATCCCTTTTCATGCTCAAAAATGTGTTAATCATGGAAGGCATGTCTTCTCTGTCTTTTGTCTCCATCCATACTTTAGTGTCATAGGCCTTGAGTCGACAGGGTCACGAGCTACTATAGAGGGGATATCTTCCTTGAGATACAATCATACATGGCTCTCATTCCATGCCCAACTGGAAAGCCATTTGTTGGTTGGGGTGGATTTTTATAGTGAAAGTTAGCCCTGATGGCATAGTTGACAGGCTCAAAGCATGATTGGTTGCCAAGGGTAAGACACGAGACAATAAAGAGGATTACTTGGAAACATTCTCCCTCAGTGCGCATAATCATGTCTTTTGCTGCTACCTTTTCATGGCTCCTGTTCGGACTAGACATTAAGAATGCATTTTTTTCGTGAGAATTTTTGAGATACACATGGAGCAACCATCTTAGTTTGTTGCCTTACCCACATTGGTTTGTTGCTTTACGGGGAGTTTAGTGTGGTCTTTAGGGTGTAAATTCATATCTGGTCTAAAACCGTCTCCCAAAGCTTGGTTTGGCACATCATGCTTTTGTTGAGTTTGGTCCTCAGAGATGCAACATGGATCTTTTTGTTTGCTCGTGCATGGTCATTATGATCGCATTCTTTTTGTTTGCTCGTGCATAGTCATTATGATCGCATTCTCCTTATTGTCTATATGCATGATGTTCTATGAGTGATGATCAGCAAGACATTCATAGTTGTTCTTTCTTTAGGGGCAATTTCAAACCAAAGATTTAGGCAATCTAAAACACTTTTTTATTACAAAATCAAACGATAGGATTGTTATTTCAAACAGAAATATAGATTTAAAGAAACAATAATGCTAGGAGACAAACCAGAAGAAGATCCTATGTATCCTAAAGTCAATTTATTTTTGAAGCCAAGAGATCCGCTTAAAGATCCATAAAAATACAGGAGAATTGTGGGTAAACCAAACTATTTTATGGTGAATAGGTCAGACATCGCATTTGCCACTACTACTAGTTTTGTCAGTCAGTTTATGGAGATCCTTGCTCTACCCAACTTGAGACAGTTCGTGCATTGTGAAGTACTAGACAAGAAATTTAGGGAAAGGTATTTTATATAAGAATCACAATCACCTAATTGCCTAGGGATTTTGTGATGCAATTTGGGTAGGTTCTAGTATTGTTAAGAAATTCATTCTTCGTTATTGTGTATTTTAGAGTAGAAACATTTTTTTGTTGGAGCAAGAAGCATGCAAGTGTAGCAAGATGAGATCCAATGATGTGTCGCATTATAGCGCCATGGCACTTGCTACTAGTGAACTACTTGGGCCAGCTAACTTAGAAGAATTGGGCTTGTTACAAATTGGTCCTATGGAGAGGAGGTGCAAAACCCCGGATATTGTCAACGCTTTTCCAGATAAATTTCATGAAAGGACAAAGAATATAGAAGTGAATTGTCACTTCCTTGGGGAAAAGCTTAAAGAAGGGTTCAGCCAGCATAACCTAGTCAGACCTAAAGATCAATAAGCACATAAGCTTGGCACATATGATATGTAAGCTCTAGCTTGAGGGGGAGTGATGTTTATCAGTGCACAAAGGTGCATACAATTGTATATATGTGTGAGGTCCCTTGAAATCTATCTATATAAGTCAACGCATACCATCAAAATATGTTAGGTTGACTGTTTGCCATACTAGTTTGTAACAATATACATACACACACATATACTTACACATTTGTATACATATAATCAATGTGAATACGTATACATACATATTATACACACACATGTCAACTATATACACATGTAATAATATTACACATGCATTATTCAGATGTTTACATCTAAAATAAATGTAAGTGCATATTCTACATATATACATATTATACACACATTTTTTATATATACACATGTAATCATATTACACGTGCATATTCAAATGTTTACATATAGATAAATGTAGGTGTATATTCTACAGTTTGAATGTATAGCTTTATATGCTTCACATGTTACATTATTCTTGTGTATAGGAGGATGAGATGTGGATTTCTTCAGATAAGTGAAAAGATTTTTATTACTGGTCATATGGGTTGTAGCACCGGAATCAACAAACTAATCTTCTTTTGTCGAAGATGAAGAAGCTTGAAGACAAGAAGGATCACCTGAGTGTTGAGCAATATTTGCCTGAGGCGTGGTAGTAATAGCAGTGGCGAGATCAAATGAACTTAGAGTTACCATCTGAGGAGTGGTTCCACTGGAGGCATATGTAGATTCTCCGTCAACATCAGCAGTAGAGACTTGGTTTGCCCATTTTGGTTTTCCATGCTTCTTCCAACATTTGTCTTCGGTATGATTATTCTGTTTGCAGAAGTTGCAGAACCAAGACTGAAGAGGAGAGGACCCTCTTCCAGGAGACTGATGAGAAGAGGACCCTCTTCCACCATTGTTGAGACCTTTGCCCGTCTGCGAGTAGAATTACCACGCCCTCATCCAGCCACAACTAGAGCAACAGGTTCTTCATTAGTAGTAGAGGACACTGAGCGAGATAGTCGGAGATAAACATCGTCTAGAAGGGGCAATGGTTCATACGCCAGGATTTGTTAACGAACCGCTTCATAGCTAGGAGGCAGAGATGCCAAAAACTGACATAGTTGAACTTCATCTTGTTGTTTTTGTAGATTAGAGAGATCAGTAGACAAGGGATGATGGAGTTTGAGCTCTCCCCCAATACCTTTGAAGGTATCAAAGAGTGAAGCAAACGATGGAGTATCTCCAAATCTTAGAGAATGCAGACGTTTATAGAGTTCAAAAACTCGGGGGACATTTCCCTTGCTAGAATAGACCTGAGCAATATGAACCCAAGCTTCCTTGGTTGTATCAGTGAAAAGGAGATTGGTGGAAACATGGGATTGACAACTATTTAGAATCCAGGAGAGGACTTGAGAGTCACACTCCACCCATTTCTCGTACTGGGCTTTCTTTTTGTCTATCGTTTCATCTTTAGGAGGAGGAGATTTTGTGAGATGTTCAAGCTTTCCCGAGGAGTGTGCATAATTTTGGAAAGAAGATGCCTATAAGATATAGTTGGACCTGTTGAATTTAATAGAATTTACATATCTAGCATGTGTCTCAAGGGTCTCGGCAGCGGAAGAGGGTGAAGCCATGATTTCCAAAAGGATAAAAACAGCAGGAATAGGACATGCACACAACGTGTAGATAGTGCGCCAACAGATCCTAAGTAGTGACGCGGCATGTCAAGAAAAAGACACGGCGTGTCTAGAGCAGACGGAAGTCTCCAAAAGCAGTGACACATCGTGTCCAGAGTTGACAGAATTATCCAGAAGAAGTCACACAGGCGTGTGATTTAGCAGCAGGAAGCAACAGAGAATCGGCAGCAGAAGGAGACACAGTGTATCAGGTATCAGGTTAGTTCGCCTATGGAGGAGCAGATGGCGGTGGGAACACGCTGTGAGTCACAGACACACAGTGCGGCGGCGAATCAGCAGAACAAGGTCACAACATACCCAGAATAAATGGCAAACATTGTGGTTTACCAAGAAGAAGAGTGATATGTTGGATAGACCCAAATATAATCAATACCAAGATGGATAGAGCCAATTTAATAGGTGATCATAGATGACCACAAAGATTTGTCGAAGGGTTTTTCAAAATAGCAGTCTTTAAGGTACAAAACCATTGGAAAGACAGTCGGTCATGTCCCTAGATCGTCTTGTTGGAGAAGAGGATAGGGTTAGAGAAGGGAGTAGATCCCCTTAGGAGTGATCAGCAGTGGTGACAGAGAAATGAGAAACTAGACAGAGGAGGAGATGGAAAGGGAAGAGTGAGCATGGCGGCGGCTTGCAGTGGGAGGACCCAAACTAGGTATTCTGCTTTGATACCATGTGGAAGTGTGCCGTCTTTCTAGATTATGAAAAGAGAGAACTCACTCCTATAAATGGAGGAGGCAGTACAGGGAAGCAAACAGAAGACCCTAATGGGCCTCTTATACAAAGGCCCATGTTATAGGATACTTAAGTAAGAAAGACATAAAACACAAAATAAAAGACAAAAGTATATCGTAATAGAAACCCGATGAGGGAAGATACCTGGATCACCAACTAAAAGCAAATGGGATTCTCCCCGGATCTTTGTTCCAGACACATCGACATGTTGAACTCCTCCGATAAGTGTTAGTGCAACTAGAGAACAAAATTTTATATGAGCTTTGTAAAAGATTCACATTGCAGTAGGCAAATGTAATACCAAAAATTCACTTGAACCATAAATCTCATTACAATACCAGCCAGTTTCACAGTAAAAAGTCCAAACACTTGCGGACATATTCCACGCAAAATGGCATTTCTCCCTATATGAAGATTGGATAAATGAAAACAAGTATACATGTAAAATGTTTCATTGGAAAGAAATACGAAAAGATCAAACTATAACACCTTTCAGTGGCATGTCCCCAAAATCAGACCAGAACTGCTCAAATTTCCTTACAACATCATCAGGGATATCAATGTCAGATTTTAATTCATTGGTTCTCCTGACAATTGAATAACATTTACCACTCAAGGTTAGCATAATGACAAGAAGTACAATGGATTCTAGCTGTAGGTGTTTCTAAATTATGCAATTGACTATAAGGAGAAGAATGGTTATACTGTCCATATATCTACCCTAGCTTTTAATAAACCACACAAAGTGAAATTAGTCAAAACAGAAGTTTTTACCTCACATAGTTAGCAAGCAATAGAGGATCAAGGTCACAGCGTACATCCTTTAAATCTGAAGACCATTTCGCTGATAGGATCCCAGTCACAATTACATCATCTGATTCACAGAGTGGCAGCACTTACAAAGTTAATATCATGCCCAAAGAATTAAGTACATTGCACCAGACAATAAGTAACATACCCTAGATAGTAGCATACAATAAGTAACATACCCTAAATAGTAGCATACAATAATGTAAATTTGGAGACCGAAACTTTCATTTATGCCATATGTTATAAGCAACTTTATTTGGTCTATAGCTAGAGGAAAGGTTGGTCGTTCTAATATGTAAAGAATAAGAGTAAGAGGGAAGAGAGAGATACCTTAACAACTTAATATATTAATGTAGACCACACAGGTCATTGAACTGGTGAGACTACATATTCTCATTTAACCACTTCGACATGTGGTGGGACCGGTTCAATCGGAGACACAGTAACGATGCAATAAATGTTTAATATGCTAAGACTAGAGACAAAATAGAACTACTTTAACTATGATACAACTAAAACAAAAAGTCATATCACCCACAATAACAAGTCATGATCGCATAAATCACAAGGCACAATAGTGCCATACAAAATGATAGTCAAAACAAAATTGTATACTCGAATACAAATATAAAACAGTGAGTGAGTTGCAGATAAATTTCTAAGATCTTAATATGTAACCATGGCTGTCAAATAAGGATGACTATGTTTGAGGAATATTTATCGGTACTTTAGTGGTAGTAGTTTGCAACATGGCATGGCGGTAAATGTTCACAGGTCAGCAGTTTGATTCAAATATATTGAGTGATAGTCGTAGTAGTGTTATCATAAACAACCTAAATAAATTAAATGATAGTAACAAATAACAGGTATAAAATCAATAATTGAGTCAGAAGGTGTTAGGGAATGTTTCAGGTTCCCACATATGCCTATCATTCGGATAGGAACCACATATCACAATGATTTGGCCGATTCTGGTTACCCAGACTGTTCTACCAGTTAACCAGTTGGACCTGCTAGCCGTCCAGTTTTGGCCAGTATTTTGGCACTTTCAGAAACTAGAGGCTAGTTGAGCCAGTACCATGACCGGTTCCATGTCCAGCTGGTCCAACCTGGCTCTGACAACACTGATATAGAGTGAGAGATTCATGAAAGACTCCATGGACTGACATAAATAATGAGTACCCGGCCCAATCACACTGCTAGCACATACATAAATACATACTCCACTCAAGATAGAGCAAGGATGACAACTCTTCCTATATTGGACTTATAAATCACTCAAGACCAAATAAGACGAGCCAGAAAACAAATAATGACAAAATAAAGGTTCTCTTACAATAAAAGCTCAAACTCACTCCCCAAATTAATTACACAGTAACCATCCACGATGAGATGAAGTAGTATGCCTAGAAATGGCAAAGGCTAAAATTGATAAAGTTAATTCTTATCTTGGTTGGCAGCATATGTATAATATGTGGCACGACATGAGGCATCACCGTTGGCCCTGATTCCATGAACAATGAGGGAGAGAACATGTTGCAAACTTCCAATGTGCCGTATAAGAGTATGAATAGTTACCCACCTGCTCGTACTTTTAAAGAATTTTCTTTATTAAGTGGGGTCAACAATGTTTTAAAAAACGTTAAGCGGTAATCGTGCGGACAGCACCTTGTAACTGGTTAAGCGGTAAGCGGCCGATTTTTTAAAAAACGGGTTTTAATTTTCTATATAATTTTATACAAAATTACATATATATGTATATAAATACTAATACTCTTTGAAACTTTTATATATATCTAAAGATTCTAAACACTCTACCCAACAGTAAAAACACCCAATTAGCTTATAAGATAGCTATAAGACAATAATTATAGCCATAATATAATAAATAATAGATTTGACATAGATAAAATACCCCACATATATGATTCAGAAATATTTTTGCATCACATGTTTACATAGTTAAGCAGTAAACAATAGACTCATTATTGGATACCTTTCTAACTTGTTGTTATATGTGCATATCATCAATTAGTCATACATTACAGCAGTACAATTAACTAAAGTATGCATTCTAAAATTAGATAATAGTTACATATATTTTACTTGTATAAATTACACTTTACAACAGTACCCTATTATCCCAACTTGCATACAGTAAACAATAGACTCATTATTGGATACCTTTCTAACTTATTGTTATATGTGCATATCATCAATTAGTCATACATTTCAGCAGTACAATTAACTAAAGTATGCATTCTAAAATTAGATAATAGTTACATTACATATATTTTACTTGTATAAATTACACTTTACAACAGTACCCTATTATCCCAACTTGCATACAAGTATGCATTCTATTAGACTAGGCTTATCATAGGATATTTAAGTTTAATATATTATAGTCACTAATACTTGGGACCATATAGTTTATATAAAGTTACAGGTGTACAGCAAAATTTTAAAAAAACGGACAAAAAACGGCCAAAAAGCGGGAAAAAACGGGCAAAAAAACGGAAAAAATGGGTGAAAAACGGGAAAAAACGGCCGATTAATTACAAAAATATTAAACGGCGATTTTGCCAAAAATCGAACGGCTGGGCCATTGGGCCGATTAAACGGCCGTTTAATCGGGCGCTCAGCCCGTTTTTCATTTCACTGGGGGTCAATCATATTCAACCCACACCCCACAAGCAGGCCAACCAAATAGATCTAAATGGAAGTATGAAACGAAAATCAGAACCACCCCCAAGACACACGGCAACACTTAAGTTAAAGCAGCCACCTACCTCTATACATCCAAAGAAACCAAACAGAGAAAGTAGCAGCATGGTGTAGCTTATAAAGATGATGTAGGGTTTTAGGGGAGACAGAGAAGGCAGCGGAAACAAAAATTTCTTCTCCCAAACACAGAATAAAGGAATCGCGTCAATGTCTATACAATAGGAAGGATGGTTTGTGGAAGCGTACCTTGTACCGAGACTTGCTCGGCGACGTTACCTCGCGGTTGCGCGGTCTTCACCTCCGGTCTTGGACGGTGTCTGTGCAGCTCCTAGTCTTATCGGGACTGTCGGGATTGACAGCTGTCCTCCGAGCGGCAAAAGTCTCCCGCCTCTGCAGTCGTCCACACGGACTGCCTGGAACTCCGATCTCCTTGTCCCACAAGGAATCGGAAGGAGTCGCACCCTCCTGTCGGTGTACTAGTCACCGACACACTCTCCTGCAACCAGTTGCCTTTCTGCAGTTGTCTTCCCTTGTTGTGCCTCCCTTATCGGGTAGCACTTGCTCGGGCTCTCTCGGTTACCAAAACCAGAGAGAACGACAACTTTACAGAGCAACTGGTGTTCTGAGTTGTACTTTGAGAAACACCAATACCCCTATATATATAGGAGGGTCATTGGATAGGGTTCTCTACCCCGGGCAATGCGGGACTAAATACGAGTAGAAGGGTTCGAGATTTTCCACAAAACAACCAACTGCGCCAGCTGAACCGGTCGTTTCAACCTTGAAACGATCATTTGGTGACCTCAACCGATCGGTTCACACCTGAACCGATCGTTTGGGGCCCCTGAGTCGATCGGTTCGTGGTCTTGGTCCAACTCAAATTGACTTTCATATTTGTTTCCAATTAATCAAATATTAATCTTTATCCAAATCGAATTTATACAAGTGAAACAAATTGTATTTGCAAAATCGACTTTCCAAACGATCTCTGTTGGTCACATGAGTCGATCGGTTCAACAATTGAGTCGATCGTCTCATTGCACATGAGTCGATCGTCTTACCAGTTGAGCCGATCGGTTCACCAACCTGAGTCGATCGGTTCATCTCATGAGCCGATCGGTTGGAAGTGCAGATTGTACAAAATCAGTCAATCGCAGTTTCAATCAATCTGATACTCTAATCAATTGGTCCAACACCTTAAACACTATGATTTTGAGCTATCAATCAACTGAGTGTTTAATTGAACTACTAAACTCCCTTAGTAATCAATCTAAACATCATTTGTGGATAAACTCCTCTTCCAGGTTAAATCCTATGTGTGTGACCCTGCAGGTCCATTTCATGTTGGCAGTGAAAGTCCATAACACTTATGACTTCACAAGCAAAGAGCGGTGCCTAGTCACACATCAGTGCTACCCAAGTGAAATAGAAAGTTGGAGAACAACTTTCAATCCTACAATCCGTGAATGGTGTTACAGCGAATGTATAATTCCTTTGTCACTAATGTCCTGAATGAACTCAAGGCATGGTACAGTCATCCTTTCAACGTTCATCCATTTCCTTGATCTCAGAGCAGACTGGGTGAGATGTGTGTGACATCAATATCTCATATCGATTCACACATGCATGTGCATGCCTTTCTCAATCCTACTCATCAAGTGGCCATGGACATTAAACTCCTTTAGGAGGGACAAATCCCATATCTATCACTCACCCCTCAAAAGCCCCATGTGTCAAAGTCACCCAATCATCACCTTTATAACAACCCATGTTTCAGGACTGCGTTTGATGATGTCAAAGTGTACCCAACGACATGTGTTGAGTGTAGTGATTTTAGGTCGAAGAATCACATTCACCACCATCACTGTGAGAGTTGACTGTGACTACCAAATCATGGTTCCATGTGTCACTCTTACGGTGGGTCTATCCGGTACACTTGTTCTCTAACAAGTACATATGTGTTTGGTTTGATATCACTATATCATGACTAATGAGATTTTGTCATCAACCAACACACAATCTAGCCTTTAGTGTTATTGATGTCTATGGTTATTTCCACAATAACAACCGACTAAGGACTAAACAAGAATGTATACTCTTAACATCCGTATGATCTCATCGTTTAGGTCCTTAACCTAAAAGCATATGTCATTGAGTAAAATAATTCTTTAGACATCTATCATGTTATACTATCATCTCAGAAACAGTTAAACATATAGATCGGAAATTGCCTTTATTATTATTCAAATCATTTACAAAGTATCCCATTACAATCATCACATGACTTGCTCTATGGGCATACATACCAACAGACTCCCACTTGCACTTAGAGTCGGTCACCTAGGAACCTCAGTCCTTGCGACCTAGCATGACCATCATGCTTCTGCTGAGAAAGGACCTTAGTTAGTGGATCATTTATGTTGTCTTCAGTTGGTACTTTGCAAATCTTCACATCCCCTCGTTGTACGATCTCTCGTATGAGATGGAAGCGTCGCAGTATGTGCTTGGACCGCTGATGTGATCTGGGCTCCTTAGCTTGAGCAATAGCTCCATTAGTGTCACAATAAAGCTCAATTGCATCACAGCTCCTGGGAACTACACCAAGTTCAGAGATGAACTTCCTGATCCACACAGTCTCCGTTGCTGCATGTGAAGCAGCAATATACTCGGCCTCTGTAGTAGAATCGGCAACTGTTTCTTGTTTGAAACTCTTCCAGCTCACAGCTCCATTGTTTAGGCAAAACACAAATCCTGATTGCGATCTGTAATCATCTTTGTCGGTTTGGAAGCTCGCATCGGTGTAAACCTTTACAACCAGTTCTTCCTCGCCGCCGTATACAAGAAATTGATCCTTAGTCCTTCGCAAGTACTTGAGGATGTTCTTTACGGCTGTCCAGTGAGCATCCCCGGGATCTGACTGGTACCTGCTCGTCATGTTGAGGGCATACGAGACATCTGGGCGTGTGCACAACATAGCGTACATGATGGATCTGATGGCTGATGCATATGAGATCCCATTCATGCGCTCCCTCTCTTCACAAGATTGGGGACATTGAGCTCTAGAGACGGTGACTTCATGTAGCATGGGGATGTTGCCTCTCTTTGAGTTCTCCATGTTGAACCGCTTCAGCACTTTGTCAATGTACGTGCTTTGACTTAGTCCGAGAAACCTTTTAGATCTATCTCTATAGATCTTAATTCCTAGAATGTAGGATGCTTCTCCTAAGTCCTTCATTGAGAAAGTATTCCCAAGCCATGTCTTTACCTTCTCTAAGGCTGAGACATCATTCCCCATCAATAGTATGTCATCTACATACAATATGAGGAATGTGGTCGTGCTCCCACTAACCTTCTTGTACACACAAGGTTCATCTTCATTTTGAATAAAGCCAAACACGTTGACTTCCTCATCAAATCAAAGATTCCAACTCCGAGATGCTTGCTTCAATCCATAGATTGACCTTTGTAGCTTACAGACTTTATTAGCATTTTTTGGATCTACAAAAGCTCCAGGTTGTGTCATGTACACATCCTCATTTATATTCCCATTAAGGAATGTGGTTTTAACATCCATTTGCCAAATCTCATAGTCATAGTAAGCCGCAATAGCAAGCATGATCCTGATGGACTTAATCATGGCAACTGGAGAAAATGTTTCGTCATAGTCAACACCTTGAACTTGTCGAAAACCCTTTGCAACCAATCTGCCTTTATAAGTTTGCACATTGCCATCCATGTCGGTCTTCTTCTTGAAGACCCACTTGCACCCTATGGGTTTTACCCCTTCAGGTGGTTCTAACAAAGTCCATACTTTGTTGGAGTACCTGGATTCCATCTCGGATTTCATGGCCTCAAGCCATTTCTCAGAATCTGGTCCCTCCATAGCCTCTAGATAGGTAGTTGGATCATCATCTATGATCAACTCACCGCCTTCCTGAATCACAAGGTATCCAAACCTCTCAGGTTCAAGGCGTGTCCTACTAGATCTACGAGGTCCTTGTGTTACTTGAGGAGACTGAGATTCCACAACACCTTGTGAATCTCTATGTTCCTCTTGTACATCTATTGGTTCAATGTTTTCTTGTTGGGCTTGAACTTCTTCAAGCTCTATTTTCCTCCCACTGTTTCCTCTGGAAATAAATTCCTTTTCTAGGAACACAGCATCCCTGGCAACAAACACTTTGTTGTCAGTTGGGTGGTATAAGTAATATCTCTTGGTCTCCTTAGAATATCCAACAAAATAACATTTATCAGATCTAGGGCCTAGCTTGTCAGGAAACATTTTCTTGACATATGCCTCACACCCCCAAATCCTCATAAAAGACATATTGGGATGCTTCCCAGTCCATACCTCATATGGTGTCTTTTGAACCGATTTAGATGGTACTCGGTTAAGTGTAAACGTGGCGGTTTCAAGAGCATGACCCCAGAAGGAAATCGGAAGATCAGCAAAACTCATCATTGATCGCACCATATCCAGTAAAGTGTGATTCCTTCTTTCAGACACACCATTATGCCGTGGTGTTCCAGGCGGAGTCCATTGTGATACAATACCATGGGCTCGCAGAAGGTCCTCAAACTCCTGGCTCAAGTATTCTCCGCCTCGATCGGATCGAAGTGCTTTAATACTTTTACCAAGTTGTGACTGTACTTCATTCATGAAATCCTTGAACCTTTCAAGGGTTTCTGACTTATGTTTCATCAGGTACACATAGCCATACCCATGGAATGAGGTTTCGTCGAAATCATCGAAATGTCGCTCGAAATTTCGATTTCGATGTTATCTGGTACCGAAACGTGCGACTGTTTCGATTTCGATGATTTCGATGAGTTTCGCCAAATTTCGACGATTTCGATGAATTTAGCCAAATTTCGATGAAAATTTCGATAATTGCAATCCTTGTTATTGTTGATTTTTGAAGAGGAGCAAAGGGGGATTGGGGTCATTTCACCATTTAGTACTCATACATAGTATATACTTATAGTATATCATAATTGCATTGCATTTCCCTAATATTCTCTATTCAAATTATTAAATACTTATGTGATGCATGCTATTTTAGTTTCTGCAATGTGGATGACATGTATCCTAGTGGTGATTTATTAGACAATGAGGGTGCTAGGAAGCCAACCACACCAACAAATGATGATTTAGCTTGGAAACATTGCACTAGTATTCTTGGGACCAATGAAATGGTTGACTATTGAGTCAATATCAGCAACAAACTATAAACCCAAGTAAAATGTGTGGGATGCCCTACATATCCAATATTTGATATTATAATACAAACAAGTACATGCATGTATATAGCTCATACTTACAAAATTGCATAACTTAATTCCTACATTTTGTCATCGAAATCATTCATCGAAATCCTCAAGAAACAGGACAGTTCCCTTACCTCCCACATGAAGGAACCCCTCCCTAACCTACCCCCACATAAAATTTTATTGCATAAAATGATGCATTTAGGTGTAGAGATCACACCTGTAAAATTTCATAAATTAATTCATTCATTTTGGCGTCGAAACGGGCACGATTACATTTATCGAAATTTCTGTCGAAATTTCCATAAATTTCGATTTCCATGTTGTCGAAACGGTATCAAAATCGGATACCTCGTTCCTTGGCCATACCTACTGATACCCATTTCTGGCATTAGTTCTAAAAGGCCCACATACATCAGTATGTATGAGTCCTAATAGATCACTAGCTCTCTCACATTTACCTGAAAAGGGAGTCTTGGTCATCTTGCCCAACAAACAAGATTCACATGTCTCAATTGATTCATAATCAAAAGAGTCTAGATAACCATCTTTATGGAGTCTAGAAATGCGCTTCTCATTTATGTGCCCTAGACGACAATGCCAAAGATACATTTTGTTTGAGTTGTCGAGTTTTTGCCTTTTGGTGTTTACGTTGTATACACTTGTCTCTAGATCTATCAAGTATAGACCATAAGACATTGGGGCACTGCCATAAAAGATCCAATCTTTTGAAATGGAGCACTTTCCATTCTTAATAAGAAACTCAAAACCATCCTTGTCCAAACAAGAGACGGAAATGATATTCCTATTTATGGCAGGTACATAATAGCAATTCTTCAACTCCATTATTAGCCCACTAGGTAGAGTTACCTCATAGGTTCCTACGGCACTGGCGGCAACTCTTGCCCCATTGGCAACACGTAGTTCAACCTCGCCTTTCCCCAAAGGCCTACTTCTTTTAAGATCATTCACATTTGAACAAATGTGAGATCCACATCCGGTATCAAGTACCCATGACAAAGAAGTAGTAAAGTTAATATCTATCACGTATACACCAGAAGTAGAGATCTTTATCTCTTGCTTCTTCTTCCATCGTTCCTTCCATCCTCTCCATGTTTTGAGCGCAGAAGATTCTGACATTCGTTTGGCGAGAGAACCCTTCTCTCCCTCATCTTTGTCCTTGGACTTTGTTCCATTGATCTCTATCAGTGAACTATCCTTCTTTTTAAGCGCACATAGAGTGGATTCAAAGGCTACCGGTATATCTGGATTGTGCAGAACACTTCTCACAATCCTCAACCAGTTATGGAATTTATTCTCAATTAATTTGCCCATTTTAAAAGATGATTCTTTTTCCATTCTACAAGAGAAAATTGCATTTGTCAAAACTCTTTTGATTTGATTTCAATAAAATTTGACAGTAGTTAATTAGGCCTTTAATTAATTACCGCTCCCACTATTTTGATTCAAATTGACAGCCCTCACCATCAATTCGGAAGATTGCAGCGTACAATCTCCTAGTGGGTCAAGATCCGTATTTCATCAAGTCATGGGTCAGCTTTGGTTGATCGCCCACAACTTGACTATTTAGGTAGGCCATCATGACAATTGCATCATATGCAACTCTTGATAAATGAACATGTACAACACTTTTCCATGAACATTTTGTGCTTCTGGGCTTAGACGCTCTAAGAATCACCATTTAAGTCCAACCCAAAAGCCGACACGGGAAACATGCACCCTGCTTTGGCAGAACCTACATGTTTACCCTTCACACTTCCGCGAGATAGACGGCGCACCACGCTTTGGCGTAACCTACGCTTGGTCGATCAGGTTTTTCATGTGTGTCGCTAATGGAAGGCGTAAAGGACTTAATATTTAGATGAGGAATTTGGTTTTTATAGGTACATATACATATCCAATCACCACAATATAGTAAGTATCATATACATACTATATCCCACAGAAAACATGTGAAACGATAAGACCAATGATTATGGCCATCCTAATGTGATTCCTCGAGCCAAGAGGAATCACAGTCATCTAGGTCCACATCACATGCAACATGTACAAGATGAACTCTATGCTTTGCCTTTCTGGGTTTGATCAACTCATCTCCATGATTGATCTGCTCGCCATTAGGCCGGTCGGTTGGAGCCACCAGCCGATCGACTGGCGCCTCCATCCGATCGATTCACTGGTCGTCGTGCATCTCCTCAGGCCGCCACCCGCTCGTCTCGCTCCTCGAACCGGTCGTCAAGATATCCGCCGTTCTTTGACATAACAGGAAATAAAATCTATCCTATTTTACATTTGAAAAATGAAACCCCGAGTTACATTCGGGGGGAGCAAAGGTAGGAAAGAAATCTCGAATTATCTCGAGTTATATCAAGAAAAAGAGATAGGGAATCGATGTGCAAACCGAGATGCAAACAACCACATTCAACCAAGCACACACAAACCGAAATCTGTTTTATATATCCCAAAATTTCATGTTAACTTGCTTTCTATCAGTAAGACTGTAAAAAATCTTTAGTGCTCAATTAAATTTGATCCTTCTGGTTGTGTTTTGAAGGATCTCTGCACGAAGACGAGGATTGGTTCGGGCCACGAGGGACCAGACGGACTCTACTATTCGGATGGACCACCAGCGGCGTCTGCTCTTCTGTCAACATCAGTCACAGGACTCCAGTGGCACTACCGGCTTGGTCATCCCTCTACAGCAAAGTTGAAACATTTATTTCCTGTTTTATCTGAAAAAACATTTTCTTGTGAATCTTGTCAGTTGGGTAAACAAGCTCGTTATGTGTTTCCCGCTAAGAAAGATATTGGTTCTAAAGCACTTTTTGATATTGTTCATGCGGATATTTGGGGGCCTTGTTCTATTCCTAGTCATTCTGGGGTTAAATAATTTCTGACCTTTATTGATGATTACTCATGTGCTACTTGGTTGTTTTTATTAAAAGATCACAGCACGGTTTTGGATAGTATTAGTGTTTTTTTCACTGAAATACAGACATAGTTCAGCAAAGCCATTAAAAAAATTCCGCACCGATAATGCCCTTGAATTTATGCAAAAATCAGTGATATCTTTTTGTTCTGTCTGTGGCACCCTACACCAAACTACCTGTCCCTACACTCCACAACAAATTGGAGTTGCTGAATGAAAGAACCGTCACTTGTTAGAGGTTGCTCGCACTTTACTTCTTCATCATAAAGTTCCTCACCGTTTTTGGCCTAAGGCTGTTTCTACGGCATGCTATCTTATCAATCGCATGCCATCTTCTGTTTTGCATTATAAAATACCTTACAACATTCTCTTTCCCGATGTTCAACTGTTCTCTGTTCCCCCTCGTATTTTTGGGTGTACCTATTTTGTCAAAAACCTACGCCCGGGGCTAACCAAACTTGATCCTCGCTCCACCAAGTGTATTTTTTGGGATATTCTAGAACCCAGAAAGGTTATCGATGTTTTGATCCTATTCTAAAGCAATGGTTTGTGAGTGTGGATGTAGTATTTTTTGAGCATATGCATATTACTCCGATGATGGAGCGTCACTTTCCAATGATATGTTGGCACCAAAGTTGTTGCCTGATGTTGTTGATATTTTGCCATCTTCTGAACTGCCTGAAGGCCGATCTCTGCAAGTATACAAGCGAAGAAACAAGAACAGTACTCCCTCCATGTTCCCTCCACAACCAATTCCTCCTCTTGTGGATGATCATACAACCACTGAGGTAACTTCTGACTTACACCTGCCTATCAGCCAATGCAAAGGTGTTCATTCTTGCACGAAATATCCTAGTAGTCATTCATGCTCATCCGCTAATCTAAATAACAATTTTGCGTGCTTCACTTCTACTATCTTTGTTGTCACTATTCCCAAGACTGCTGCAGAAGCTCTTCTTATTCCTTCATGGAAACATGCGATGGAACATGAAATGCAGGCACTTTCTAATCGCAAGACGTGGGAACTTGTGGATCGTCTTCCTTCCTGCCCTATTGTTGGATGCCACTGGGTCTTCACCATTAAATATCAACCAGACGGTACAATTGAGCGACTGAAAGCTCGTCTTATGGCAAAAGGGTATACACAAACATATGGCGTAGACTACTTTGAAACCTTTTCCCCTGTAGCAAGTTTAAATTATGTTCGCATTCTGATTTCTGTTGTTGTCAACAAAAAATGGCCCCTATTTCAGTTAGATGTCAAAAATGTGTTTCTTTATGGAGACTGCAGGAAGAAGTTTGCATGGAGCAACCACCGGGGTTTGTTGCTCAGGGGGAGTCCTCCTCGCAGGTCTGTAAGTTGAGAAAGGCCATCTACGGCCTAAAACAAAGCCCTCGTGCTCGGTTCGATAGACTTAGTCAGATCTTAGTAAATTTTGGCTTTCGTCGCTCCCACTCAGATCATTTTGTCTTTATCCGTAAAATTGTTGCAGGGCTAGTCATTCTTATTGTCTATGTTGATGATATTATCTTATCTGGCAGTGATACCTTGGGCATTCAGGCAACTAAAACTTACTTGGAAAAATACTTTGTCACCAAAGATCTCGAAAAGTTGAGATATTTTTTAGGATCGAGGTATCCAGATTGTCTGTAGGATTGTGCTTCTCCCAGCGAAAATATGTCCTTGATCTTTTACAGGAAACTGGCAAATATGGATTGGGACGATGAAAACTCTCTCCCTTATGTTGATCATCACCAGTTCAGAAGGTTTGTTGGCAAGCTTATTTATCTTACTGTCTGAAGAGTTGATCTCATTGTTGTTGTAGGATTGATCAACAGGTATTTTGACGAGCCATGACAGTGTCATTGGGACGATGTGTGTCACATCCTGCGCTATCTCAAAAGCTCTCCAGGCAAAGGCTTGTTATGTAAGAAGCACGGCCACTGTAATCTCTCTAGATTTTTAGATTTTGACTATGTAGGAAGTCACTCTGATCGTAAATCTACATCGGGCTATTGTACATTTGTGGGTGGCAATCTAGTTACCTGGCGAAGCAAAAAGCATACTGTCGTAGCCAGGTCCAGTGCAAAGGCAGAATATCAAGCCATGGCCCACTATGCATGTGAACTTCTTTGGGTCCAGAGTCTTCTCAAGGAGTTCGACATATCCTATTTCAGTCCTATACCGATGTTTTGTGACAACAAGGCTTCTATTTTTATTGTCAGCAACCCAACATTTCATGAAAGGACCAAACATATCGAGGTCGATTGGCACTTTGTTCGCGAGACTGTTCTTTCTGGTCGTATTTGCACTCCATATCTCAGCACTGAGCAACAAGTAGCGGACATCTTCACCAAAATTCTTCCAAAAGCTCGCTTCCAGACTCTAGTAGACAAGCTGGGCATGTTCGACATCTACGCTCCAGCTTGAGGGGGAGTATACATATATGTTTATGTTTCACTGAGTGACATGTGCCTCACTTATGTTTTACTTGTGTGGTTTAGTTCCCTATTGCTCTTTTTTTTTGTATCTCCTCTCTTATCCTATATAAGAGAATGCACTGTAAACCTTTTTACTCATCCAATACATTTCTCTTCAATATTCTATATTGTTCACCGGTACTGTTCACGTCGTCGGTATTGTTCATGCCGCCAAGGATTAGGTTAGGCATCCAGGAGGGATAAGCCGCTCTGATACCGTGTGAAACGTAACGTGCCGCAAAGCTGCGTGCGATGCAGCGGTGAAGGGATACGGTATATATCCTCTTCCTTTAATTAATAAGAGTATTGAGACAATTACATAGAGGTCCGGCGATAAATAGAAATTACAGAACATAAATAAACTGAATATAAAATAGATATATTAACAATCTACATCTTCGGGTAGCAAAACAAGAGGACAGGATTTACAACTATAGATAATTAGATCTATTTCTTAAGCATAAACCAATATATTGGGTCTCCTGATATAGGAGAGGAAATGGTATTATGTACCACAAGTATAAGATAAGATAAGGAAGAAGAGATAGGCTTTATAGGCTCATTTAGCTTATAACTCTGACACCCCCTCAATTTGGAGAAAACACATCTAATAGTCCCAACTTGTTACTCATATAAGAAAATAATGTAGGAGGTATAGGTTTGGTGGGGACATCTGATATTTGTTTTTATGTCATCACATGTGGAGTGACATCTTCTTACACAAACAAAGTGACAGTCAACCTCGATGTTTCGTTTGCTTATGGAAAATAGATTTGTTGACGATGTGGATTGTAGCCTTATTGATGCAATGCAAGGTGGTTGGGGATTGTGTCAGCATGCCAATTTCTACAAGAACTAAGCATACATGTGTGATGGGTCAGTATTTTGGTTCAATGCTAGAGCAAACTACAGCTATTTGTTTCTTGCTCCTCCAGGCCACCGAGTGATTTCCCAAAGGATGCATAATCCTAAGGTCGACTCTCGATTACTGGCATCTCCTGCCTAAATCTGCATCAGCATACCCTGTAATAAAGATTTATGTAAACACATGTTACTTATAGAAGAATACTGAGAATTCGTTGTAAATTGATCATGTGCGTATGTGTACTCATGTGTTGACTTACAAACCCTATCACATAAGAAATATTGGGGCAAGTAATCATTAAGTTGATAAGTTTACCCACAAATCTATGATACTTCTCAGGATCTGAAAATAGCTCCCCCTCATTTTCGAGCTTTGTTTGGTAAACCACACAAGTTGATATGGGTTTTACATTCGTCATACATGTTTCATTGAGGAGGTCTAGGACGTACACCTTTGAGATTGACTTATCCCAACCTCAAATGGAAGAGCTTCCACCCCTAGGAAATACCAAAGTGCCTAAAGTGAGATTGGGGTGTCTTTACTAGGTTGGCTAGCCCTGATTGTCGTTGTAAGTGATGACAATATCAAGAACATAGACTGTAAGAATGATATGACCTCTTACAGTTAAGAGTGAAACTGTAACATACTGAAACTTTGACATATTCTCTTTTTGGCCCTTTCCCAATATTTTCCTATCATTTCTATCCTTTTTGGCCTTGATGCTTAAACTGTGGAATTTATAGTGGTTTGGTGAACATTTGTTCAATAATTATACCAATGGAAGGGTTTATGCACAAATACCTTGGTAAAATCTTATTTAAGGCTCTAAAATGTAAAATCACCGCGTAAGTGGAATAATGGTAAATAAATCCATGTTAGAAGTGTAAGGCCCTAAACCTTAATGTATTGAAAAAGCTTAACTACCATAATTAAGTACTCTAAACCTTAATCTAACCTTGTGAGGTGTTTTGAAATCATGAGACAAGATTAAGTTTCAAGTTTGGTCCAAGTTGGATGTTGTTTGTGCAAGTTATGCAATTATATGCACATTTTGGACATTTATGCAATTTACCCAATTTGGAGGTTTTCTTTGTAAATTGTCACATGCATTATAATCTTTAGATATTCCCTTACCATTCTCGAGTTTTTGAACCATGGGGCACCTATGCACCTTGGTTTGAAGGTGTTACTTTCCAAGGGCATTTTAGGGATTACCCTCTTTATAAATGAGCTTATCTTTAAAAGCTATCAATCAATGGGGTTATTTCTTTGATTGGAGGACGGTGGGGATGGCCTAGAAGTCTCCATGGGCTCTTAAGACCGACCTTGGATATACAAGAAGTCTCTATGAGTTGTCCTCTTGCATGGCCATGAAGCCCTAGCCTAAGGACACATGGAAAGTCCCATAGACACCTCATGCTTGCCCTTTTCTTTATAAAGCCATGTCTACCCCTTCCTGCCTCCCAATCCAAGAAGCAATCCTCTCCTTCTCTTTCCTTCAGCTTAGAGCATCATTCCTACTCTGTTTTGCCACGAAGGTGTTGTCCTAAGGTAAAAGGAGGTGCCTACCTTGGTGAAGAAGGCTCCTATGGTTCCAAATTTCTCAATTTAGGATTTCTTAAGCTCCGCCTTGGTGATTTTGACCAAAACTAGTAAGTATCCTCCTTTCCTTCCTTATTTTCATGTTGTTAGTCTTCCTTCCACCTTCCTCCAGGTCGGAACCATGGCCTTCCATGGTGAAACCCCACCTAGAACCCATAAACACCTCATCTCCATGTTCTTTTGTTAGGGTTTTTCACCTCTAAAGTGGAGAAGGTGCTTCTTGCTCGAGATAGGAGCTTTGTTGGAGAAACCAGCCTCTCTAAGCTTGGGAACCTTACTTATTGGACATATCCACCTTCCCTAGAGGTTCTTTGGAGGCCTAGGCTTGACTTGGATTGTTTAAACTCTGAAGTTGAGGTATGATGTATCCCCTATTCTTCTATGTTGAGCAATTCACCTATGCTTATTCATTCTTTGTCCTATGGACATTAGCCTATACACAATGTCTTTTCTTTTGAAAATCATGGTTCATGTGAACTATCTTATTTGATATTGATCATGTGATCATGGATATTCTTTTGAACTCTTATCTTATGCTTTGCTCATGATGGAACTCTAAAAGATGACATGTGATGTCTTTTACCCACTTATGAGGTGGATGTATATGTTGGTCACTTATGTGGTGACTAGTTTATATATTTTGACTATACTTTCTACTTATCTCTACATTTAACACGCTATGTGATTCAGTAGCACTAGAGTAGTGTAATTGCATTGGTTTTTATGGCAGATGTGTTATTTCCTGCCGAGCAGATGTGATATTTCCTCCTCTTTTGGGATGGAAAGGAACCTCATACCCAGGGCAAGATGTGTGATTCTTGGCCCATGTTTTATATATTTGGGAGATTGGAAGTATTCCTTTCTCTATCAGGTTTCAAGTTTATGAGACTTGGCCGCCTTCGTATTTATATTGTTCTCGGGCTATGTTTATCTCACATGCATGCAGGTTGATGATATGGGGTGTGTGCCCTAATTCTGTAAATGTGCTTGTGAGGCACAATCTTTATATTTTATTAATGGCAAGTATTCTTTTGTTATCATATGATTTCAATTCCTTTTCTCTTGATACCCATTTGGGTGGTCTTTATCCTTTCTATGGGAAGTCATTTATATTTGATGTCATTTATTCCATATATTGCTCAACTTTCTATTTAGTATGCACATACCAGCCTTTGTCGATGTCATCTATTTTCTCTTCTTGTT
Organism: Alisma plantago-aquatica; assembly: GCA_963693085.1. Taxonomy (NCBI): domain Eukaryota; kingdom Viridiplantae; phylum Streptophyta; class Magnoliopsida; order Alismatales; family Alismataceae; genus Alisma; species Alisma plantago-aquatica. The sequence continues at coordinate 989,509,354 of OY856410.1, read as the reverse complement.
GGGGTATGCTTCCAACCCTAGGTGAAGGACTTGGATGATAAGGCATGAAGTTTTGGACTAGCTTAAGGAGTTAAAGCTTGGATACAAAGTTGTTATGGTTTAGATTTCCCTCTACTTAGATCATTATGTTGTATCATAAATGTAAACTCTTATGGGATATTATGATGTACTTTTGTAATAACCTTGTGATAAATTGAATATAGTCAACATTTTTATTCCGCTGTTGTTGTTTTGAATACCATTTATTGAAATTTGAAAATGTTACACCTATTCCAGCATTCCTTTGAGTGTGTTTGGAATGGATGTTTTATTCTTCAAAAAAAAAAATAGTAAAGGGGTGATCCCGCCTCCTTACAGAAACAAACACGTCGAGCATGGCCCAAATTACACTCATACTCGGAAGGAACATTAGTCTATATTTTTTCTAGAATAAGATTAAGACAAAGATCTTCATAACATGTGAGACATCCAAATGAGGAAAAAGTGCGGTAAAAATAACTAAGCAAGCTCTACTCTCCAAGTTTTGGCTAGTGGCAGCCATAGCTTGATTTTCCTCAAAGAAATATCAACCAACTGTGTGAATTGGTCTAAAGTCTTCTGTCGTTTGCTGATTTTTTTTCCTAGAGAGAACAAGCCAATAAAGTATAAAGTTTCACGCAATGAGTATCATCGGTTGATTGATTTACAAGTAAAATCAGTCGACAGTGATAGTTTAACAGCCCGTCGACTGATTTTGTCTTGGAGAAATCAGTTGACAACCATAAATATGAATCATTCGGTTGGTTCTCAATTAGCTGCTGGAAGAGTGGTTTGTGGAGGATTTGCTCGTTGGAACCCTGCTAACAACTTGAAAAACAACTAGTTTTTGTTCCTATAATCAGTACTGAATAGTTGGCAGGTTTTACTATAAATTGGAGTCATTTGGGAAGCTCCCCAATGCAACTATACCACCTAATAGCCAACAAGCACTAATACTCCTTGAGCTAAATCACTTGCATACTTCCATTGAGTCAATAGGTCCTTGCAAGAGATCTAGACCTACTTGTTAATTGTTAAACTCTCACTCTCTCCCAATCTCTTTCTCTCATTAACCGGTTTCTCTCTTGGTTAAGAGAGGTAGGCAAGTGGTGCTTGGTTGCGGGGCAATGGCTCTTAGGTAGGTTGTTAGGAGGGTTGTCGGAACCGAACCTAACTGGTCGATTGAATCGAGACTGGGACAATTTGGTTCTCTCAAAATCCAAATGACTTTAAAATCGATCAAAGGGCCAGTCAAATCGGTGAATCGATCCCGGTTTTCTCCAACCGACTGGTTCTTGTTCATGTGAATACCTTGACCCATAGACCCAATTTTATGTTTATTCCATATTGCTCATCCACATTCTCATTAGGGTTGTAAATCAGACTAGGTATACTTGTATACCCGTAAATATGCACCCTTTAAAACCCGTCACAGGTCTAGATTTTTGTACATACATACCCGCGGACCCACATATCCATAATTAAGTGGATCCCATAATGGGTATGGTTCGACCAAGATCGCAGACCCACATACCCGCAATATGTAAATAACTATTATATCATATTCTACTACTCTTTTTTTGGATAGTGGGGAATTTCACCCCGTCCAAGGTGACAGGAGAGAGAGAACAGCCAACAGCGAACGCCGAGAGCCTTTTAATCCCTTCTTGTAGTGCCCCAACGGGATTCACTGAGATTCGATCCCGCAACCTGCGCTTCAAAAGCAGCAGGCTTGACCAACTGAGCTAGCTGGCAAGTGCATATTTTACACTCTAATTGACATAATAGTTGATGTACTATTCTAGCTAATATAATATTTGAGATTATATCATCTAATTCAGAGCTAGCCATTCTAGTTACAAATCTAAACTAAACTAAACGTAAAACCAAAATAGTATCATGGTGTACTACATAACTCAAACACAACGACATTGACTACAACGAACTCAACTCATCATTAACCCATAATTCATTTTATTATTTACTATAACAATGTCATGTTGATATCATATACATCACAACATCAACTTGTATTAAAAGATATACTACATAATGTAACTTCTCTTACATTCTTAGTGTCACATTTTATACAGAGCCATATACCCACATACCAGCATGTATTGCGGTTATAGGTATGGTGCAGGTTTAATTTTTTATTATGTGGGTCTAGACCGGTACCCGTACCTGCTATATTAAAAAGGTAAGGGTATGGATATGGACAGACCCACTCCGTGTACACCCCTAGTGCTCATCCCCCTTTGCTCACCCACTAAAATTTGGCATAGAAAATGTATTGTTTGATTGAATTGTTGTCATTTCTATGCTAATTTCTGATATTCTCCTTGAAATGTTATTAATCCTTGGTTCTTGATACATTACAAGATTTTCAAAAAATAATTTATGATGTCATGTTGATGCCACCGGTTGAACTGGTCCAACCACTGGTTGAACCAGTGAGGCGAGAATTAAAAGCCTCGCATGTTTGCTCATCAATTCAGTTCTAACAACCTTGGTTGTTAGCTTCTTACATAAAATAGGGCTAGTTATTGTTGTGCTGAAAGGGATCTGGTGTGAGTAACATGAATACATGGTACTTCTCAGGTTAAGAAACTGTAATAGGAGGAAACAGCTAGGTAGTGGAGCTACAGTATTTTAGGCCAAAAACGTTTCACATGTCTTATATGTGGTTGTTTCATTCTCTATTTTCCTTGCTATAACTTGGTATACATTAGTTTTGTTTCACTTTTAAAAAGCACAATTCATCCCGGACCCCACTTTAACCCCAAAAACCAACACCAAGATGAATCCAAACAAGTGACTGTTCCTAGTTTTTTATGAAACTTTTATTGTCTATATGTTTTAAACGTTTGACTAGTTTATTTTTAACCCCAACAACTTCCAACTGCATTGATTTAGCTATTAGTGGTGCCACTACTTTCAATATTGGTCAATATTTCATATGTTGATGCAAAGTTCTATACTTATTGATTAAAAAAATTGAAGAGCATGGTAAACATGCCTTCTTGTGTAGAATCTCCCAAGAGTTCTCATAATCACTGTTATCTATTTTCAACCTATTAGAGTTATTAGTTTATTTTGTAATATGGGCCTAATTGTGTTGACCCATTAGGGTTAGGTTCTCTTCTTTGTACTTGCCTCCTCTCCTATATATAGGAGGGCAGTTTGTCCTTTTATAATAACAAATATCTCATTAGTCTCCAATCTTATTTTTCACATGATATCAAAGCATAGATCCTAAACCCAACCCTAGAGAGAAAAGGAGAGTGCCTCAGCCTGCAAGCGATAGCCGTGCTTGGCTGCCCGCCAGGCATCATCTCGGCCTCTATGATTGTCTTCTTCCTTTTCTTTTAAAAAAACAGTTTTCATAGCATGCCCACATCCTACCTCGTCACCTACCGTTGTAAAACTTGAATCTTTCACCGCTTTCGGTGAGTCCACACCCAAAATTTTCAAGCCGCAATTGGCTCCATAACACCGGTGACGGATCCTATCTGCCCCACCAAACATGATCTGTGTTGGAAGAGCGCACTTTGCGGAAGAGTGCTACCTGCTTGATCATGGATGTCTCCAAGTCTGATAAGCCCAGGAAAAACAAGTTTTGTGTGCATCTTTCTTCGCCCTAAATCATGTGTGCGGCACCACGCGCAAAATGATGTTGTTACTTGTTCCTTTCTGCTTCCCTTGGTGCTTCTTGTGATGGCACATCATTTTTCACCTAGACACCGTGCCTGCGGCATCATGTTCAGAATTTCTGTGTTCGTTTAACCTATGTATTGAATCAAAGTCAACAATCGTCGTTGCGGCGTTGGATTGCATATCCTCACAAATATCACGTTGATTCTTTGTTTTGAGTCATTAATTCTCTCACGGTGAATTAATTCTCTCCGTACACTCATATACCCTTCTTATCACGAGTGATAAAGTTAGCATTTTGAGGCAGGATAGTAACAATAACAGCAGAACATGACGATTAAGAGGAAACATGAATTGAGTACTTCTTGAACGTATCAGATGTAACACCAGACCCTAGGATAAAACCAAAGCCAAACGAAACCTAGAGCCACTGCATATCAAAATTTCGGACAGCCAATGAATGAACTCAGTCTAAACTCATCCGAAGCCAACACTAGGCAACAATGAAGTAAGGCTTGGTTATCCTTCAGTTGTTACCTCATTTGTAAGATCTTTCTTCCAACCTGTGTGAAGAAGCTCCACAAGTGAAACAAATCAAGACCAAGACCAAACACCGGAACGCCTTCCAGGCATTTCAAGAGACTACAAAAGCTCATTTCGATTGCCTATACACAGATAAAGCTGATATATGAAGAACAAACGAAAACGAAACATAGTTAATGGTTTTTATTTCATCAGGAAGGTAAAAAGATTTTTGCTTTTACTATTGTTCATGATATTAACTAGTTTACTTTGTTAGGCAGTTTGTCAGATGAAATATTATCCTTCTGTTGACTTGTATTGGGGACCTTGTGTAAATAGCCAGCTGTGGGACCTTTTCCAGGAAGAATTGCTCATCTCCAATTCAATGACAAATTTCAACCAGTTTGAGATGTATCCTGTCTTAGTGTCTTATCTTCACCCCCACGGTTTGTCACCAACTTGAAGGAGCAAAATTTGATAAGAATAAGAGATTCTGTTTGGTGGCATTTCAACATTTAATAACAGATGTAAGTAATATAATAAGAAAGAGACTCCCTGCAACTGAACATTGTCAATCTTTACAGTACCAAAATGGAAACACCATGAGTATTAGCTGCATAATAATAATTATAGAAACCAATATGATTGTATAAAGAATGACACCTCCTTGTTATGCATTTATTATCAATGGCATAATTGCTGAAGCAAATCAAAGAAAAGTAGGTACCTCCTGCTTTGACAATGTCGACAAGATCATCCATTAGAAGGACGGGAACTGATCGAGGAATTGACCCAACACCCAACACTTGAGTACTTTCCTGAATTTTAATTTCTTGGTAGTCGTGGCATATGATGCTGTCTTCTATGAATTGAAAATTATTTCCTTCACAAGATCGAGCCCCCTGCATTTTTTAAGCTCGTTTGTGATTGACGATACACTGAAGAGAAGTATATGTAGTATGTAAAAGAAATTTTACTTGAGTAAATGTAGAAGCAAACGGAGCCCAATGCAACATAATAAAGTCTTGTTAAATATTTTTGGTACATAATAAACACATGGGATAAAGTTTTGTTGTTGAGAACAAGAGATTGAATAAATCTTTTTCAGTAACAAAGCATGATCATATAAGAGAATCTGAAAAATATAATAGAAGCGGCATACCTTTGATGGACAAGTATTTGGAAGCTTAATAGAATTACCAGTCTCTAGTTCGGGATGAACTTTAAACCTAAAATGCAAAAAATATGAACATAATTTTAGGGACTGGATGTCCAGATGATTGCTCTTTTTATCAGGTGTTCAATTTCATTGTAGAAAGAGAAAAGACAGCACATCTGTTACACAATCCATGCTGATCATGTGATATTAGTTAAAAATAAATTCTTGAAGAACTTCCAAAAGGAAACAGAGAAGATGCTTCAACAATACATTTTTCTCAACCAAACTGAGATATTTGAAGTCGGGTATTTCAAACTTCTTATAAAACTGAGATTTTGAAAGTGGCTGTTGCATTTAAAGACAGTACTTTGAATAACTCTGTATTCATTCTTGAGATGTCAAGAACCTGTTTTTAGTTCATATGTATACTGGAAATAAAAACAATCAGTTTTTACTTTTGAGGGACAAGGTTCTGTACCTAGATCAAATGACCTCAGCTAGGCAGCCAAGGCGGTAAATTTGGTGGTATGCGTTGGGGTAATAAAGTCATGTAGACAGAGAGCGGTATTAGTAAAGAATGCATCTTCAAAACATTTTGCTAAATAAAAATCCAGGTAAAAGGAAAGACTCCATAGCCCTTCCGAGCACTATTCCGAAATCGGTCTAAGCATTGTGTGCGTGTGTGTGTGTGTGTGTGTGTGCGCGCGCGCACGCGTCTGTGTGTGAGGAGATGGGTCTGTGTGTGTGTGTGCGTGCATGAGCGTGTATGTGTGTATGTTTACGTGTGTGCGTATTTGTGTGTGTGTGTTGGGTTTGTTGGAGGGGGTGCATATGTATGTGTGTGTGCACATGCTTGTGAGCGTATCTACCCGTGTGTGTGAGATACATAAAGAAATTTCAAGTGTGCATGCTTAATTGTTCAAATATAAAAACATATCATACATTTATATTTATATGGTTACATTTTAATATAAATAGTTGTATATTATGTAACTAAAAGATATACTTTTATATGTTGAATAAAATCTAAAAGTTTGTGCTATATGTAATTAAATTATTGAAGAGATCCAAAATCGAATACGCCCTTGCATACCGCATATACTATGGGAAAGAGTTGAAGGGAGTCCTTAGATGATGAACCTCTTGAGGCAACGGATATGAAATCATTGTCCTCTCCTGCTGACAATTCTTTCTGAGGAAATGACGCAAAAGAAAATTCACGTTAATTAAAAAAAACAATAAGACCCCTTTCCTATTTATAGGGAGAAAGGGATTACAGGGATATACACATCTCCAAACGGGCCAAGCCCAATAACCGCTTGACCACTTGACTAATTATCTCAACACTCCCCCTCAAGCTGGAGAGTATACATCATATAATCCTAGCTTGTTATTCATATACTGAAAAAGGCCAGGAGGTAGTGGTTTGGTAAGGATATCCGCCAGTTGCTCTCCCGTCTTCACATAGGGCGTAACAATCTTCTTTGCTTTGACTAGATCACGTACAAAGTGACAGTCAACTTCAATATGTTTTGTGCGTTCATGGAAGATCGGGTTGTTGGCAATATGAATGGCAGCCTGGTTATCACAATACAGTGATGCCGGTTGTTGAATCTGAATTCCAAATTCAGATAGAATGGATTGGACCCACTGCAAGTCACAACATGCATGTGCCATGGCACGATACTCGGCTTCAGTGCTTGATCGGGCAACAACCGTTTGCTTCTTACTTCTCCAAGCAACTGGGTGGTTACCTAGTAGGATACAATATCCCGAGGTAGATCTTCTATCTTGAGGATCACCTGCCCAGTCTGCATCAGCATAACCTGTAATAGTCATTGATTTATGTTGGGGACGTCTATAGAATAAGCCTTTCCCTGGTGAGCTCTTTAAGTACCTCAGTATGCGTTGTATAGTAGCCCAATGAGCCTGAAGAGGTGTGCTCATGTGTTGACTAACGACCCCAACTGCATAGGAGATATCTGGTCGTGTGATAGTTAAATAAATCAGTTTTCCAACTATCTGTCTATATTTCTCAGCATCAGGATAGAGCTCCCCCTCATTTGGCATCTTCACATGGTAATCCATTGGAGTGGGCACCGGCTTTGAGTCTGTCATGCCTGTCTCTTTCAATAGATCAAGTACATATCGTCTTTGTGACAGATTGATCCCTTGTTTGGATCTAAGGACTTCAATGCCAAGGAAATATCGAAGATTCCCCAAATCTTTAGTATGAAAATTGAGTTGGAGAGCCTTCTTCAAATCAGATATTCCTTGTGTATTATTTCCAGTGATCACAATATCATCAACATAGACTGCAACCAAGACATGTCCCTGGTTGGAATTAGAGGAAAACAATGAGTGATCACTTGCAGATCTCCGCAATCCCAATCGTTCTAGAACAGCACTGAGTTTATTGAACCAAGCACGAGGAGATTGCTTTAGGCCATACAGAGAACGTCTTAGGCGACAAACTTTGGAACCATACTCCCCCTCAGCAACATAGCCTGGAGGTTGCTGCATATACACTTCCTCAGAGAGATCACCATGCAAGAAGGCATTCTTGATATCGAGTTGGTGTAAAGTCCAATCAAAGGTAGTTGCCAGAGATATCAAAATGCGTACCGAGGCAATGCGAGTGACAGGGGAAAAGGTGTCGAAGAAGTCCACCCCAAATGTTTGTGTGTACCCTTTGGCGACTAGGCGTGCTTTTAGGCATTCAATAGTTCCATCTGAATGGTGCTTAATGGAGAAGACCCAACGACATCCAACAATATTTTTTCCAGGAGGCAGATCAACTAATTCCCATGTGTGATTCTCGTGGAGGGCCTCCATCTCATCGTCCATCGCAGCTTTCCACCCAGGATGACTAAGGGCAGCCACATGATTTTTAGGGATAGTGGCTGAATCAAGATAAGTAGCAAAATTGTGTGTCGAAGGAGATAAACGAGTAAGGCAACATGTGTTAGAAATACGATATTTACAGTTGCATGTACGAGGAGCTCGTCGAAGGGCCATCGGTTTGTCAGAATCTGCTGAAGTAGCCGATGATGGGGGAACATCACTTGATGAATCAGTGACCATCCTGCGTTGATACACTTTTGGATAAAATTGTGGTGTTGGTGGTGTTGGTGTTGGTGTTGGTGGTGCAGATGAATTATCTGAAGAGGGAGGTGAAGATAAAAGATAATCCAATGGTAATGAAACAAACTCCGACTGAGAAGTAGGCGGAGTCGCGATGGTTGATGTATAAAACAATTCATGTTCGTGAAAAGTTACATCTGCAGAGACATGTAACCTTTGGGTTTTTTGGGTCAAAACACTTATAGCCTTTTTGGAGATGTCTATATCCCTGTAATCCCTTTCTCCCTATAAATAGGAAAGGGGTCTTATTGTTTTTTTTAATTAACGTGAACTTTCTTTTGCGTCATTTCCTCATGGTATCAAGAGCGTAACTGATCTGACGAGAGAAAAGCCTCGCCTCCGCTACCATCCGTAAACCCCTTCCTCCGCTACCTTCCGTATACCTCCTCCCTCCGCTACCACACCCGTCACCCTCTTCCCTTCTCCAGCGGCTGATGTATCTACGATGGGCTAGCAGCCTGCAGCCAGCCAGCAGGAGAACGACGCAAGGACGACCAACATCTGCCGCAAGGACTATTTCCAATGTTCTAAACTCCTATTCCGTTCTTCTTTTCCCTGCTACTCCTTTATTGTAATTCTGTTTTGAAAAAAAAAGACAAGACCCATGTTGTTCTTATAAAGCAAAAAAAAAAAAGAGGGGAACCACTTTACTTGTTCATTCCTCTCCATGTGGATCCCCTAAACCACATGGTTGAGTGCACTTTTCTAATTTTTTTAGGGGTTCTATGCTTTTACATCACAGTGCTACATTCCTGTGATTGCATTCCTACCGTGCCAAACATTTCGGTAGCGCTTTCTTGTTATTCCTACCGTGCTTCTATTACCGGTAGTGTCGTATCTTTTTTTTGTACCGTGCCTTTATTCCGGTACCATTGTCTATCTTCATGGCTGAAAACAAGATCTCTTCCACCGTCATTTACAATGACTTGCCACAGATTTCTGCAATTAAATTAAATGGCGACAATTATTTGCTCTGGATGAATGTCGTACAAACCTTTCTAGAGTCACGAAGCAAATTAAAATACATCAAAGATGCAGCACCAGCAGCACCTAATGACGCTTGGGTCACCGGAAATAGCCAAGTTCTGTCATGTCTTTGGGCATGGATGGAACCAGATATTGCAGTCAAATACATGTGGCATCGGAATGCCAAAACAATGTGGGACGAGATGAAACAATTTTACACTCAGGAAGATAACTGCCTCCGCCTCTACAACGCCATGGACAAGATCTTCACCGAGCAGCAGGGTGACCGCCCACTCTCGAAGTATTTTGACTCGATGAAGGCTCTTGCCAACCAACTTAACTTCTTCTCGCCCACTACATCTGCTGAGGTTACCAAAGAAAGGGAGTCTCTCATCACCGGGCGCTTTCTACACGGACTCAATCCCCGCTATGTTGCAGCTGCTCGTTGGTGCCACGCTTCCCTCCATGGACCAAGCGTATGCTCGTTTGTCCCAGTCTGATATGGCGACGACCCGCATCTCCAACAATGATGTCTATGAAACTCAAGCTGTGATTGTTGCTGCAGCTCGTGGACGTCGGCGAGGAAGAGGATAACGCCCTAAATGTACCTATTGTGGCAAGATGGGACACACTGAAGATGTCTGCCATTCCAAACATGGGTATCCGGCCCATTATGGACGTGGACGTGGACGTGGCAGAGGTACTGCACATGTTGTGCAAACTCCGCCTACCCCTATCAGCAGAGGTCAAGCTCCAATGCACGTTTCTCCTGCACCCTCTATTGGGAACTCCTCTCATGTCTCCTTGACAAACGAGGAATATGCACGCCTTCTACAATCTTCACAACAAGTTGGTGATTCTCCACTGCACTCTCAGCCGGGACCTCCTGCGACTTATAATGCACAAACAGATTGGCAGATTAGTGATTCTCCTGTGTATCCTCAACATGCTTCATCTTCTCACCTCGCAGCTACACACCAAGGTAACTCTGGGTCAGCCGTGATTGCAACACACCCCGATTGGATTGTTGACTCGGGTGCTACACAGCACATGACGGGTATGCAACATATTCTTCAAACAATTGACTCTCATATTCCTCACTCGTCTGTCACTTTGGCAGATGGGTCTACCAAAAAGGTCACCAAATGTGGCTCTATCCCACTCACTTCTTCCATAAAACTGCAAGTTGTTCATTATGTTCCACAATTTCCTTTCAATTTACTTTCTGTTGCCAAACTCGTTGATTCTTTGAAATGTTATGTAACTTTTGGCCCTACGGGTGTTGTGTTACAGGATTTGCTGAATATGACGACGATTGGACGGGGGGCACGCTCTGGTGACCTATATTACCTACCTTCTCAGTCGACCTCTTCTGCTGCCTTCATCACAAGTTCTCCGCTACACCAACATCTTCGTTTTGGTCATCCGTCTCTTGAAAATTTGAAAATTTTAGATCCAACTTTATCTTCTGTTTCGTCATTATCATGTGATGCATGTCAATTAGGCAAACACCACAGGGTGTCTTTTCCAACCTGTAATAGCAAGCAGTCTGTAAAACTTTTTGATTTAATTCATAGTGATGTTTGTGGACCATTCCGTACTACTAGTTATAATGGGTAAAGATATTTCTTGAGCTTTATTGATGATTTTTCCAGAATGACTTGGCTTTTCTTAATTAAAAATCGTGAAGAAGTTTTTTCCTTAATTAAGGCCTTCCATAAAATGATTCTTGTTCAGTTTGAAACACCCATTAAAATTCTTAGAACAGATAATGCACTTGAATATGTTCAATCTGTTGTTGTTTCCTTTTGTCGTGAGGTCGGTATGTTGCATCAACGCTCGTGTGCTCATACCCCTCAACAAAATGGTATTGCCGAACGTAAAAACCGCCACTTGCTTGATGTTACTCGGTCTTTGGCAATCCATGCCCATCTACCAAAACGTCTTTGGTCTGAGGCGATTTTAACAGCATGTTTTTTGATAAATCGACAACCATCTTCTGTCCTCAAGGGCAAAACACCTTTTTCCATTCTCCATCCTAACAAACAACCGTTTTCTCTTCCGGCTCAGATTTTTGGATGCGTCGCTTTTGTGCATAACTTTGATCCAAAAGCAGACAAACTTTCTCCAAGATCTATTAGGTCTGTTTTTTTAGGATATTCACAAGTCCAAAAAGGCTATAAGTGTTTTGACCACTTGACTAATTATCTCAACACTTTCTTTGCAGCCTTGTAAGAGATTCAGTGTTCTTTCTTTTCTGAAGGCTTGGCTTACTCATGAGGATTCTTTGAGGGTGATTGCGGAGAAGTAGATGATGTACGGTTGGGGTCCCTCTTATAAATTATATTCGAACAACCAGGTCTTCCATGAGCATACAAAGCATAATGAAGTAGATCGCCATTTTGTGTGGGGCCTTGTCAAAACCAAGAAAATTGTGATGCCACATGATAATATCAATGATATTCTCACCGAACACTACTTCCAACGTGTTCCGACATATGAGTACCAAGCTGGGATCACACAATGTGTACTTTCCAGATTGAGGGGGAGTGTTAGTATACTAGTATTTGAGCCTAGGCTCACTATGTATTTCAGCTCTTCTCTCCAATTTGATATATCCATTTACCATTTAGGTACGTATATTGAACCATACTCATATATAGGAGAGCATGTAATCACTTTTGTTACTAATGAAAACAATCTCTATACTCTTCCACGAACTTTTAAACAAGTTGAATGAAATCATTTACATATGAAATTCTGACAGAGTTATGTGATCTGGGTTCATGTCGAGAAGAAATATGAACTGGGTCGTGTTTGGTTCCAAATCTGGGTTAGAAATGCCATATAATGAGGTAGTCAAATAGGTAAAGGTTTTCAATCAGAACATATGGAGATCAATTCAGCTTTTGAGTTGAGAATCCGAGTTAGGTTCGACCCAGGTTCATAGGGTCAGGCTGGGCATTGAGAACCCTACAAAAGCCATGCCATCACCCAAAAAGACCCAAACGCAAGGAGATATCAAGGCGCCATAAAGACTAAGTCCATGAGCATTCCCAAGGTCTATCCTAACTAAGCAAGGAACTTTTCCCAACTAACCATAGCCAAATGGGGGTCTCATTGCAAGTTTTCAATACAAAATCTTCCTCACCACAATTGTCCCTAGGAATGTATAGTTCACATGGCGCACCGACTATGTCATCTGATATCTATCCTAAACAAGACATGTCCCTATCTATCTGTTGGAAATAATGAATAGACAATATATTCACAATGTGGTTGATACAAGAGAGACCCCTCTCCTTTATATAGGAGAAGGTGGATATGACTCTAGAGACTTCCATATTAGACTAGAACTGATTAGACTATATGGGCCTACAGACTCCAACCCATATATGATATGACTTATACTTCTAACATTGCCCCACAAGTTGGAGCATGGAAGAATCACATGCCCAGCTTGAATGACAGATAGAAACAAGACAGAGAAAAAAAGTTATGACAAAAAATGATATTCCCTTGACTTAGCACGACATGTGCACTCCCAGGCACTTCAATATCTTTAGCATCTTTCACTTTAAAGCTTCCTTTGAGATTAACAAACACCAAATTTTTAGGAGAGATTAATAAAATGTCGAATCTTTAAGACATCTAGAGCTTAACTAGGTTGGAGCTTGTATCTTGGAGTACGTTGAATGAATATGCAAAGAACATTGAGTCACGAACTCAGTCTCTACTATCGTTGAAGTAGTTTCCAGGTTATGCGCCACAAGAAGACTAGATTGTAGCTGACAGTCAACGTGCTTGATGAAACTCTAAAATAGAAAAGTATTGCTTCTTATTGAGTGAATAAAACCAATACAACTTTTATAAGACAAGAGAGTAGTACAGCGTTTAGAGATAAGCAATATGGGATAAAGAAACAAGTGACTAAAAGACAAATAACCAAAATACACTAAGTAAAAACAGCAGTAAAGTGTATATACTAATACTCCCCCTCAAGCTGGAGCATAGATGTCAATCATGCCCAGCTTGTCAGTCATAGCAGTGAATCTAGACTTCGGAAGTATTTTGGTTAAGATGTCTGCCACTTGATCTTAGGTATGTATGTAGGGCGTAGATATCTGGCCAGATAAGACAGCTTCTCGAACAAAGTGACAATCAACCTCAATATGCTTTGTTCGTTCATGGAAGGTAGGATTAGTGGCAATAAAGGTAGCAGCCTTGTTGTCACAGTACATAGGGATAGGAGTAGAATCAGAAATGCCAAAGTCTTTCAGCATGCTCCCTATCCAGAACGATTCACATGTAGTATGCGCCATGGCACGATATTCTGCTTCAGCACTCGAGCGAGCAGCAACTGTCTGTTTCTTACTGCGCCAAGTAACCAGATTTCCACCTACAAAAGTACAATAGCCGAAGGTGGAGCATCGATCGACCTTGCTCCCCACATAGTCAGAATCAGAATACCCAACAAGGTTACAGTGACCATGTTTTTTATACAGCAGACCTTTCCCAGGGGAGCTCTTCAGATATTTGAGAATGTGACAGACTGCATCCCAGTGACATTGTCGGGGTTTGTCAAGATATCTGCTAACAAGTCCAACTGCAGATGTGATATCAGCACGAGTGACAGTAAGATAGATGAGCTTGCCAACCATGTGTCGATATTGATGGTGATCAGGATAAGCAGGAGAATTCTCATCATCCCAGTTGGTGTTTGGATCCAGAGGAGTACTAGCAGGCTTTGCACCAAGAAGACCTGTTTCAGATAGAAGATCCAGAACATATTTACGCTGAGATAGGCACAATCCAGAGGCTGACCGAGAAACTTCAATCCCAAGAAAGTAGCACAAGGTGCCTAAATCTTTGGTGACAATATGTTTCTCCAAATAACATTTAGTCGCCTGAATGCCAGGAAGATCACTCCCTGATAGAATGATGTCATCAACATATACAATCAAAATAATAATGCCAGAAGTAGTCTGTTTAACAAAGACAAAATGATCAGATTGGGAACGTCTAAAATGAAATTTCTGAAGAATGGTGCTCAGTTTATCAAACCAAGCACTAGGACTTTGTTTTAAGCCATAAATTGCTTTCTGCAAACGACAGACTTTGGAGGACTCCCCCTGAAGCACAAATCTGGGAGGTTGTTCCATATAGACTTTGTGACAGAGTCAGGTATTGCAGAAAGCTCAGGGTTGCACAACGTGTGCACCCTCATATATATATAACTGAGACAATTACAGAGAGGTCCATATATAAAGGAAAATAACAAAACAAATAACATGCTTAAGTAAAACAGGAAATATCTAATGTAACACTCCCCCTCAAGTTGGAGCATAGATGTCAATCATGCCCAACTTGTCCAGCAGCATGCAGAACTGTTTCTTAGCCAAGAGCTTGGTGAAGATATCAGCAACTTGGTCTTCAGATCGCGTGAATGGAGTGCAGATTTTGCCAGCAAGAATAGACTCTCTGATAAAGTGGCAATCAACCTCGATATGTTTGGTGCGCTCATGATAGACAGGATTATTTGCAATGAAGATGGCAGCTCTGTTATCACAATGCATAGGAATGGCCGATGAAGACTCAATCCCAAATTCTTTCAGAAGAGAACGCACCCATAGCAACTCACAAGCAGTATGGGCCATGGCCCTGTACTCAGCCTCAGCACTAGACCTGGGCTCCTCCAAGTGACAAGATTGCCCCCTACAAAGGTACAATAGCCAGAAGTAGACTTTCTATCAACTTTGTTGCCTGCATAATCAGAATCAAAATATCCTTCAAGAACACAGTGCCCATTTTTTTTATAATGAAGTCCCTTGCCATGAGATCTTTTTAAGTATCTCAAGACTTGGCATGCAGCATCCCAGTGGCATTGTCTAGGTTTGTCGAGGTATCTGCTAAGAAGACTAACTGCAGTAGCAATATCAGGACGAATAACAGTCAAGTAGATCAATTTACCAATCAGCCTCCTGAATTTTTTATGATCAGTAAACATAGCAGAAGAATCATCATCCCAATTGACATTGGGATCAAGAGGAGTATCTGAAGGTCTCGCACCAAGCATACCAGTCTCCTGCAGTATATCAAGAACATACTTTCTCTGCGAAAGAACCAAGGCATTAGAATTTCTAGAGACTTCTATGCCAAGAAAGTATCGGAGTCTACCTAGATCTTTGGTAGCAAAATGCTTGCCCAAATGATCTTTAGTAGCCTGAATACCAAGAGTGTCGCTGCCAGAAATAATAATATCAACATATACAATCAGAACAGTAATACCAGCAGAAGACTTTTTTGTGAATACAGAATGGTCAACTTGTGACCTCAGAAAGCCAAAATCAATCATAATCCTGCTCAGCTTATCAAACCAGGCACGAGGACTCTGCTTGAGCCCATAGATAGACTTTTTGAGCCTGCATACTTTGTGAGACTCCCCCTGAGCAACAAACCCAGGAGGTTGCTCCATATACACCTCCTCCTGTAAATCACCATATAGAAAGGCATTTTTCACATCAAGCTGCATAAGAGGCCAGTTTAGATTCACAGCAACAGATAAAAGAATCCTGACAGAGTTAAGACGAGCAACAGGAGAAAAAAGTCTCAAAATAATCAATGCCATAAGTCTGAGTGTATCCCTTCGCAACAAGCCTTGCCTTCAACCTCTCAACCGTACCATCAGGTTGATATTTGACTGCATAAACCCACCTGCAGCCTACAGGCTTACACTGAGGAGGTGGATCCACCAGCTCCCAAGTGTCTCTGTCAGTAAGAGCAAGCATCTCATCATTCATAGCAGATGTCCAAGTTGTGCTTTTCAAAGCTTCCTGAACATTCTTTGGAACAGCCACAACAGATAAGGCAGATACAAAATTGTTGGAATGAGTATTTAGATGAGCAGTCGACACACACTGAGCAATGCTATGGGAAGTACAAGAACGAGTACCCTTGCGGAGAGCAATAGGTATGTCAAGATCAGAGTTTACCTCAGGAGCAGCAGAACCTTCTGGAGGAGAAAATTGGTTGTCTTGGGGGGGTACATTTGTGGAAGGTGCTTTATTCCTGCGCTGATAAACAATAAGAGGAGGATCTTGCTTTGCATTAGTCTCAGTGTCAGTGCGATCAGGCATACAGTCAGGAATAACAGGTAAAGGAGGAGCCAGAATATCAGTCTGCAAACTATCTCCTGCTGAAGAATAATACTGTGTGTCCTCAAAAAAGACAACATCATTACTAGTAAACCACTTTCGAGTGATGGGATTATAACATCTGTAACCCTTTTGAGTCCGAGAATAGCCCAAAAAAATGCATTTAGCAGCTCCAGGAGACAGCTTATCAGAAGTAGGTCCAAGCAACCGAACAAAACAGGTACACCCAAAAATTCTAGGAGGCACAGGAAACATGGAGATGTCGAGATGTAAAACTTGGAAGGGAATTTTATTCCCAATAACAGACGATGGCATCCTATTAATCAGAAAACATGCAGTCAAGATAGGTTCAGGCCAATAAGATCGGGGCACATGAGAATGCATCATTATTGTTCTGGTAACTTCTAATAAGTGCTTATTCTTTCGCTCAGCAACACCATTTTTTTGTGGGGTATAAGCACACGAAGTTTGATGAAGAGTACCCACAGATTTACAAAAAATAGCTACATCTTGCTTAACAAATTATAAAGCATTATCAGTGCGAAAGGTTTTAATAGGCAAGCCAAACTGAGTCTTTATTTCAGCAAAAAAGTATTTAATAGTAGACAGCACTTCAGACCTACTTTTTAACAGAAACAGCCAAGTAGTCCTCGAAAAATCATCAATAAACAGAATGAAGTACTTGTAACCAGACAAACTTGGTACATTGCATGGACCCCATACATCAGAGTGAACTAAATCAAAAATGTTTTTACTGGTCACAGAACTACGTCTAGGATACACAGTACGAGTCTGTTTCCCTAGTTGACACGAATCACACTGAAAATGACAGCTGCCAATATCAGGAACTAAACTACGCAGCTTCTCTGAAGAGGGATGGCCCAGCCTGTAGTGCCACTGGAGAGCAGAAACAGAAGCAGATAATGCAGATACCACAGCAGCTTTCTCTGATCTAGGTAGCTGGTCCAAGTAAAACAGCCCATCAGCACCTTCATACCCCCCACCAATCTTCATCCTCGTGTGAAGGTCCTGAAAAATGCATGAACCAGGAACAAATGTCAGGCTACAATTCAAACTCCGTAAAATCTTGCTGACAGATAACAGGTTAAGAGGAAATCTGGGCACATATAAGGCAGATTTTAGGCGAAAATGAGAACTGATATCACCAACTCCAACAACTGACGACTTAGAGCCATCAGCAAGCATAACAGAAGACTGTCGGGCAGGAGCAGATATATGCGTAAATAAAGATTTATTTCCAGAAATATGTGCAGAGGCACCAGAGTCTATCACCCATTTGGTATTACCAGAAGGAGGTAAGGAGGAGCTCAGGAAGGCACTGTCATAACCAGAAAAGGCAGCATGTGCTCCACTCGTAGATGCAGCAGAAGAGGAACCACCACGCTCAATGAGAAGGCGCTCCACCTCAGCACGGATGTAGTCCGCAGTGGCCCCCGTAGGCTCTGGTGCAGATGTCTGAGTAGCACCCTCAGACACAGAAGAGTCGGCCGCAGCATTGGCCCATGCCGACTTACCATACTTTTCCCAGCATTTTTCCTCAATATGGTTGAACCGGCCACAGAAGGTACACAAGCGCTGTCCTTGCTGAGAACGCGCAGCAGTAGAGGGTGGGGCAGCAGGAGGAGCTCCTCATCCAGCACTAGGTCCACGCCCCCGGCCTGCACCCAGGGGAGGACGACCATCACTGGAGCGGCCACGGCCACGACCACGCCCGCCCCAAGCGGCCAAAGCAGTAGAGTCCCCCGTCTCAGAAAGCGGAGACGGTGTCGATGACGGAAGGCGCTGGAGACGCTTGTAGGCAATCTGCAATGTAGGGAGTGGATCACTCGCCAAAATCTGATCGACCACTCCATTATAGGACTCAGGTAAACCACTGAGAAACTAAATCAGCTGAAGCTCCGCCCGTTGTTTCTGCATAGTAGCTAAATCAGTGGACAGCGGGTGATACATCTCCAATTCACCCCACAGACCAGTGAAAGTGGAGAAGTAATCTGAAATGTCAGAACCAGTAAACTGCAGACGCCCCAATTGCTTTGTGATATCAAAGACCTTCTTCGGATTTTCACTGTGCGAGTAGGTACTGGCGAGCTGATCCCACATCTGCTTCGCCGTAGGCAGCTGAAGAAGAGTGACGCTAATCTTCTCAACAAAGCTGTTGAGAATCCACGTCATGACAGTCGAGTCATCACGAACCCAGTCATCAAAGGCCTTGATATCTTTGTCATCCGCCTCCGCAGCGGGCTGAGGCGGACCCGTCCGAATCAAGTGAGAGTACTTCCCTTGTGATTTGGCAAAGATCACAAAGGAACAGACCCACAGCTGGTAGTTGCGCCCGTCAAGCTTGACAGTAGTGATTTGGCATTGAGGAAGTAGTACAGAAATTCCCAGGTGAGCAGTAGTACAGAAATTCCCAATCGGATGTTTGATACATGTTCTAGTTCCTTTCCCTTAAACTGATAGGAATATCTAAGTCAGAGAATACCTGAGGTGATGACTGATTTGGCATTGAGGAAGAAGATTCTGGAGGGGTCATAGAGGGAGTTGTCGTCTTCGGTCTTCTTTGATAAACTTTCAGCTGAGTAGCAGCAGCAGGAGCAGTATCAAGGGAATCAGAATCATCAATCATCGGTAATGGTGTCTCCATTAATAAATCTGACGTAAGGGCAGACCCAGCAGAAGAATAGAATGGCATGTGCTCGAAGAAAACAACATCAGCCGAGACCATCCATTTTTTTGAAACTGGATCATAACAGCGCTACCCTTTTTGAGTCTTAGAGCACCCTAAGAAGACACTTGATGGCACGGGGATCAAGTTTGGTTAAACCAGGACGTAGGTTTTTAACAAAGTAAGTGCTCCCAAAAATACGAGGAACAGAAAATAAGGGTGCATCATGGTACAAGATTTGATAAGGGATTTGATTCCCAAGAACAGAAGATGACATACGGTTAATGAGATAGCACGCAGTGGAAATAGCTTCAGGCCAAAAACACTGGGAACATTATAGTGAAAAAGTAAAGTACGAGCAATGTCAAGAAGGTGGCGATTCTTGCGTTCGGCGACTTCATTTTGTTGCGGGGTGTAGGCACAGGAGGTTTGGTGAATAGTACCCAGTTTGCGACAAAAACTGCTAACCGAGGATTGCATGAATTCAAGAGCATTGTCAGTGCGAAAAAAATTTATAGGTTTGCTAAACTGGGTACGTATTTCAACAAAATAAGCAGTAATAGTCTCAAGAATATTAGACCTATCCTTTAGCAAGAAAATCCAGGTGGTCCTAGAGAAATCATCAATAAAGCTCAGAAAGTAACGGAATCCAGATATACTCGAGACAGAACAAGGTCCCCAAACATCAGCATGTATAATATCAAACGGTTGTTTTGAACCAATACATAATTTCTTTGAAAAAGTTGCTCTAGTTTGCTTGCCCAATTGACAAGTTTCACAATGAAAAACAGAATCTAAAATATGAGGTAGTAAATGCTTTAATTTGGCTGCCGAAGGGTGTCCCAAACGATAGTGCCACTGGATGACAGTCACAGAAGATGTCAGATACGCCACAGTCTTTAGAACATCCAAGTAATATAAACCATCTGGTCCCTCATGGCCCGAACCAATCTTCGTCCTCGTGCGCAGATCCTGAAAAACAACACCATCCGGATCAAATGTAATAGAGCAGCGAAGGCTCTTCACAGTTCTACTGACAGATAACAGACTTATAGGGAACTTAGGAACATATAAAGCAGAGCGCAGAGACAGACATCCAAGAGTGCATATATCACCAAAACCAGTAACTGGTGTTTGAGAACCGTCAGCCAAAGTAACAGGAGGTATAACAGTAGTGTTATGTAAATGAGAAAATAATGTAAGATTGCCAGCAATATGGGATGTCGCACCCGAATCGATCACCCAAGTGTTTTTACCGGACTGAGTCAGAAGAGCAATGCTACCATCAGTGGAGGCCTCGGTAGAGGAAGCAAGCCGTGCTTGTAGTAGTTTCTCAAACCCCGATCGGATCCAATCGGCAGACAGAGGTGCAGAAGTAGTGGCAGTGTCAGGCTGATCTTTGGTGATTTGATTCGCCCAGGCTGGCTTCCCATTCTTTATCCAGCAACGATCTTCATTGTGATTGGTACGCTTACAGAAGGTACAAAAGCGTTGTTCAATAGTTTCAGCAGGAGAAGAGGAGCCACGTCATGGTCCAGAAGAACGCCCGCGGCCACGTCCCCGACCACAGTCGCGTCCACGGGAGGAGTCACTAGTCTGAACAGCAGGGGTTGTTCCGTCAGAAGAGTCGGGTAGGTTTTGCGAAACGGAAGGCATTGAACACGCTTCAGAACGTCTCTTAGGGTAGGAAGGGGATCACTAGAGAGGATCTTATCAACGACTCCTGCAAAAGATGAAGGCAGACCAGCGAGGAACTGGACAAGTTGAAGCTCGTTCCTTTGACGTTGGATTTCCGTGATATCTACAGACAGAGGATGGTAGACCTCGAATTCATCCCAGAGAGCACAGCAGTTGTTGTAGTAATCCTCTACGGAGTCAGTAGCAGAGTACTCTTGTTTGGCCAGTAGCTTGAATATTTCAAAAACCTTCTTCGGATTCTGTTGGTGAGAGTATATGTGGGAGAGTTGATCCCAAATATCCTTGGCAGTCTTGAGGCAAAGGAGAGACTGGATGATTTTAGGTTCTGCACTATTGACCATCCATGTCATAACACCATAATCTTCCTTGGACCAGAAATCGTAGGCCTGTTTGGTCTTGTCATCAGCATCAGCAGCAGGGATGGTCGGACCCTTGGTCGCCAGATGAGAGAAACGCCTTTGAGCCTTCACGTACAGTTCAAAGGAGGTTGCCCAGAGATGATAGTTGGGGCCATCCAACTTGACGGTAGTGATGCACAGATTACGAGGAAGGTCAGGAGTCGCCATTCGGGATGATAGAGATAGTCAGAATCAAGGGCGCAGATAGAAGCAGAGGTAGTAGTCACCAGTCAACAACAGAAGTCCAACACATGGACTAGAAGTAGCAGATAGAAGATCCAAGCATGGATCTCAGAAACCCTCGTAGGGGCAGCAGGTAAAGATAGAAACCTATGCCAACATGGAGGAACAATCACTCCACCATGAGGCGCAGGCAAACAGAGCGGGAGACGCTTTTTACGACGTCAACGTGCCAGAAACTGGAAAAGTACCGAAGTTGTCTGGAGGTTTCAGGGAAGAAGATGGGTAGAGGATTGGGTGTACTTGATGGATTAAGCCATGGTAATGGAGTGGGTGAGGGTTTTGAAAGGTGGTGGAGGGTTGGCGGAGAGGTGGGTGGTGGCTGGAGTGGTGGTGGTGATGGTTGTGGGCAGCGGTAGGGGGAGGTGGGTAGGTGTGGCGGTGGCACAAGGGGGCTGGGGAAGAGTGAAGGATGGGTGGGGAGGTAGTGGTGTGGTGGGAAGAGGATGGAGACAGCAGGGGCGTCGGCGGAGAAGAGGGGAGGCGGTGGTAGCAGGGGCAGGCTGCAACCCAGCCGGCGGCAGCGCAAGGAAAGGAGAGAGAGAAGGAAGAGGGGCGGCTAGGGTTGGGGGGAAGAGAGGCGGCTAGGGTTTAGGGAGGATCGGGACGTTTTGATACCATCTAAAATAGAAAAGTATTGCTTCTTATTGAGTGAATAAAACCAATACAATGCTCTCTCTTTTATAAGACAAGAGAGTAGTACAGTGTTTAGAGAGAAGCAAAATGGGATAAAGAAACAAGTGACTAAAAGACAAATAACTAAAATACACTAAGTAAAAACAGCAGTAAAGTGTATATACTAATACAAACAAGATGAACATTAATGTGTTTGACATAGCACAGGCGAAGATCAACATGCTTGACATGGGGCGGACGAACATCAACATGTTTGACAAATATACGGACGAGCAAGGAGGAAACATTGTTGACGTAGCCGACTGAATGATCTTCTGCAAAAGATGTATGTCGGACTGACACAACCAAATGTATAGATAATCCAAGACGCTCCAGTACTAGAAGACTAAAATGTTGCCAGATTAGAGTGACCAAGACATGGCTGATTAAGAAACATATTCGCCTGATGTAGAGCGTCGATGACTTCCAATTGATCTGAGGAAACATCTTCTTCAACTGACTACGACGTGAGAAGATGAATTCTGAATAACAGATCAATGCTTGACAACTTGGCAAGGATGGACATAGGCCTTGCACTGGACAGTGAGATATGGACAACACGTTAAGTACCCAAAACTCCATACATAGACAATGTTCTTCTTCCTCTTTCCTATTCTAAGCTCTGAACGTTGCACCTCAACTCTTTTCCTTATCCTCCACTTCTCATCTCATCTATCTCTCCCCTGCACACCAACCACAAAGAGACGACGAAAGTGGTTGGGGTGGACAAAGACAAAGAGAAACTCCCTTGTGACATTAGGGGACATCGAGTGAAGAGGGAAGAGATGACTGGAGAAGGATTTGCTTGATATGGTTGGAGAAGTTGTGCGTTAGACTGCTCAACGACTTGAGAACTTGACCTCACGCATAAGAAAGATTGATGTTGAGCTTGAAAGGGATGAAAGGATGAATCTGATACAATGTTGGAAATATTGAATAGACGATATATTCACAATGTATTTGATACAAGAGAGACCCATCTCCTTTATATAGGAGAAGTTGGATATGACTCTAGAGACTTTTAAACTTGACTAGACGCTATCTGGGCCTACAGACTCCGGCCCACATATGATATGACTTATATTTCCAACACTATCTTGCTAGTGTCCCGGCCAAGATAGATGTCAAGATCTACTTAGCATCATCTTGAGGTTGACCCCATGTAGAAGAATCATAGTAACTTTTACTCTGTTGAAAACATATAGGGATAAATTAGCAGTATCACCCCGGTTGACATCTAGACCAAGACTCGTGGCAAGACACCCATTCAAGAGCTATGGAGATACAAGCCGAGATCAATATCCTAATCTGTATATTATTGTAGTACCATTAATCAAGCTTGTTGCAATCTCTCATCCCATTGTGATGCAAGTTAGGATGATGGCATATCAGGATCTACGAGATTAGATGCATCTTCAAAATGGTCAATCGACCAGCTATTAGATAACAGGTATTCCATCCAACCCCGCACACTCTGATGTCAATCCCGTCCTGGGGTGGTTCTGTATCAGTAGTGGGGTCGGCTTCATTATGCACGAGCACCTGCCAACCTGAGTGGAGTAGTGGAGTAAGCTTGGACCTATCCACGGGGAAGCGTTCATTCCAACAACATGAGGTATTCTTGGATCCCAAGGAAACATTAAGCAACGAATAGCCTCCCAAATGCTCTTGTAAAATGGGATTGTAGCTCAAGAGTAAACTTTGTATTAATTTCATCCTCACCTCCCTGCTTCTTTATCCCCTTTCGAACCCTAAACTTGCATGCACATACCCATTGTTGTAGAGTATAATAATTGTATATACACAATGGTGAATGAACATTAATTTATATCATATTTTGTTTTTCTTCTCCAATGAGTTTGTTCACGTGTTTTCTTCTTGTTTCCTATTCGTTAGATAACTCTGCCATATTCTTTATACTATTTGTATACTTGGATTAATCCACACCGTATATCTGGGTTATTGGCAGCCACCCGTATTACTATATAAAGGCTAGTCTTGTCTATAATACAGCAAAAATATTATTCAATCTATCCCTCAGTTACATGGTATCATAGCATTGGATCCAGTTTGGGAGGAAGGCATCAGAGTGCAGCATAGCCTTCGTCAAGTCTTCGGGTCCTATTCCAGGAACATTGTCGTCAGCAAGTAGGCTCTCGTCTCCAAACATCATTACATTCTGCTTCATCACATCACAGAGAGAGTCATCCCCTCTAAGAAGAAACGCATCCACGTCATCGACAAAAAGTTATTTCGATGTCTCTGAATTAATCATGAAGACCATGTCTCATCTCCAACACCCCCACATCGTTATCGGAGTGCTTCCTCTTCTCTAGTCCCTTCTTTCTCGTCATATGTGGCCCGCCGACTAGCCCGGACGGGTATTGGCATGACGTGTCTAACAACAAACACGGCATGCCAGCCCCGATGAAATTCCTCCCTTAGCAGCAATAGACACGATGTGTCACATACTTGACATGACATGTAACTGCTAGGGTTAGGGTTTCCTGCTTCTAGTGGTGGCGGTAGCCACAGGTGTGTCATTCCCCTAACACAATGTGTCGACCCTTTTAGCTCCCTGTTAGGAAGTCTGTTTATTATTGTTATTAGTGTCATTGTTATATGGGCCCAAGTGTCTTGGCCCATTAGGGTTAGTCTCATGTCTCTACGCTTCCCTATCCTCCTATTTATAGGAGCAGGGTTTCTTCTATTCAATACATCTCATAGTCGTCTTTTACTTTCTAAGACTCCCCAATAGCGGCTATACGATGTGTCACCAATCTTACGCAGCGTATCATCACCAACATGTCGTGTCGTCTACTCAAGACGACGTATCTCCAGGCAAAAAATTATGTTAGTCTTCTTTCAGGCACGACATGCCATATGGCATTCAACATGTCGTATATGTTGTTGTCACAGCCCTTTCCAATGGCAAAAGAAGAGAAAAAACCTTACTTCTCTCTTCTAGTCTAGAAAATCGTCTTTACTTCCTACCAGAATAAATTCACGCAACTACAGTCAATGGAGTCCCAAAGTCACCATTTAATTCAAGACAAGCACCTCACTAAACGGACTTCGACTGGCGATTCTCTTTCCCAATGGGAACAGCACAATGCCAACCTTCTCTCTGCTCTATGGAACTCTATGGAACCCAGATAGCAGACATCATTGATGACGCAACGAGTTCCAAGGTTGTCTGGGATCATATCCAACTTATGCACTATAACAACATCTCGAGGATGTATGACATGACTGTGGAGATGTATTGTCTTCACCAAGAGGAGTAGAGCATGCAACTATATTTCGAGGAGGTTACTCACATCATGAAAGATATGAGTAGCCTTCTCCCGATCTTCACTGACCCAGCCAAGCATCACAAATAGTGAGACCAGATGGCGTTCATCCAGTACCTAGCTGGTCTTCGCAAGGAGTACGAAGGATTCAAAATTCAGATTGGTAGAATCATAACAACGCATCTCCTTGTGCGCTTTCTTCTAAAAATTGCTACTATAGATCGGTCGCCCTTGCCTCCCAGAACACCACCAACATGTCCACTACATAGGGACATGGTCATGGTGGTACGAGGAGGACGTTCATCATCTAGAGGAAGTGCCTGACCCCACTGTACCCACTGTGGCAAGAAGGGTCACTACAAAGAGACATGTACAAGCTCCATGGCTACCCTCCTGAGTCCTCTGCAAACCTCATCTTTGGTGAAGAATCTTCTAACAAGCCCACACATCAGCTCAAGATGAGCCATGAGGAGTATCGCTTCTCCAGTTTAGGCATTCCTTTGTCGCCTCTTATGCTCAGCAGTCAAGAGCATCAAGTTTTTCTAAAGCATGTATTTCTCAATCAACCGATATAGTTTCGTCTTCTTGGGTTCTTAACTCAGGTGCAACAGATCACGTTACAGGTATCTCCAGTCTTATCTCCAACCTATCCACTATCAAGGTCCATACATTCCAAGTCACCATTGTTAATGGTTCTTCAGTTGTTGTTCAAGACACAAAATTTATCTCACCTCTTACAAATATAATCATACCATAAAGCATGTTTGTTCCAGCTTTTTAATCTAATTTGTTGTCCATTAGTAATGTATCCCGCTCACTTCAAGCATGTATTAAATTTGACCCTTATCGGTGTTTTATACAGGATCTCTGGACACATGGAGTGATTGGTGGTGAGTAAGGGGAAGTTGGTCTCTGCTACCTTGGCAGGATTATGAAGGCTTGCATAGTTGCTTCACCCCAACATATGCATAGTCGTCTAGGTTATTTGTTTCTTGAGAAAATTACGTATTTTACATCGTAACTTTTCTAGTTTATCTAAATTTGAGTGTGTAGCTTGTCATTTAGGAAAGCACCATCCAGTCACAAGATCATGTGTTGATTTTGCTATTCATATTATTCGTTTTATGTGTAGGGTTCTAGTCGTGTCTCATCAAAACTTAAATATCGTCAATTTGTGACCTTTATTGATGAATTTTCAAGAACAAATTGGATGTATTTCATGTAAAATTGGTTCTAAAATCTTGTCAAATGTTCAAAAAATTCTTTGAAATTGAAACGTAGTTTGCACAAAACTTTGCATTTTTCGTACTAGCAATACTAAAGAGAATTTTGGTCACGCATTACTTCTTTTCTATCCAGCAGAAGGATTTTTCATCAATCATCTTGTTTGCAAACACCCTGGAAAATGGTATTGTTGAACGAAAAGTCGAAAACAAACATCACATTGAACCACCAAAACTCTTCTCCACCATATGCATGTTCCTAAAGAGTTTTGGGGGATGTTTTCCTCACCGTCACATATTGTATTAATCGTATGTCTACATTTGTTTTGAACAATCAAGAATTATGTGTTCTTACCGCCCATTATGCATTGTTCCTCCATTTTGGGTATTCCAAAACATGAAAAGATTATCGTTGTTATAACCCTTCTGAATGTCGTTTCCTTGTATTTGTTGATGTTACCTATCTTGAAGATACTCCATACTTTGGAAAGTTTTTGGATGCTCTCAAGTTGCTCCGGAAATTGATGACTCTCTTCCTTTTCTTGTAATTGTCAATCTTACTTCTATTAATTGTCCCTTCTAACCCTAGTCCTATAACCTACAAGTCATCAAGAAAATATGACACAGGTATAATGGTTCAACTCAACCTTCCTTCAGTCTCTTCCCATTCTAGGGATCATGAGGCATCACCTGATCCAGATAATAGGCCATTGCTTTACATAAGAATAAGTGGTCATGTACTTTACATCCTATCTTTGCCTTAGTTTCTTGTGACTGTTTATAACCTTCTTATGTTGCCTTTATCTTTAATCTATCATCTGAACCAATACCTCGTATAAGTGGAAAACCTCTATTTGATGTGTGTAAAACAATTACAAGACACTCTCTTTTATCGAATAAAAGAGTGAGTGAGAAATAGAAGCAGGCAATATGGGATAAAAGAAAAGACAAAGACAAGTCTAAAGCATAAATAAAACATAAAACATAAAGCATATATACTAATACTCCCCCTCAAGCTGGAGCATAGATGCCAAACATGTCCAGCTTGTCTATCAGAATAGCAAAGCAAGTTTAGGGAAGTATCTTGGTAAAGATGTTTGCAACCTGATGTTCGGTCTGGAGATAAGGAGTGCAGATGCGACCAGAGAGAACAGATTCTCAAAGTGGCAATCCACCTTGATATGCTTGGTGCTCTTATGAAAAGTGGGATGGTTGGCAGTATAAATGGAGGCTTTATTGTCACAATGCATGGGAATAGGATCCGGATCAGAGAATATCAAATTTCTTGAGTCCTTGGACCCACATTAATTCACAAGCAGTATGATTCGTAGCTCTATATTCTGTTTCAGCAATGAACCAAGCAACCACAGTTTGCTTCTTATTGGGCCATGTAACGCGATTGCCTCCAACAAAAGTGCAGTAGCCAGAGGTAGATTTCCTATCACATCTACTACGAACATTATTAGAATCAGAATATCCAGTGAGTTTACAGTGCCCATGTCTTTGAAACAGGAATCCTTTTCCCTAAAGAGTTTTTCAAATATCTAAGGATATGACAAACAGCATCCCAGTGACATTATTGAGGTTTATCTAGATAACTATTGACAAGTGCAACAGCAACAGTGATGTCAGCTCTAGTCACAGTGAGATAAATAAGTTTCCCAACCAATCTTTTGTATTGGTGGTTATCAGGATAGGGTGGCGAAGATTCTTCATCCCAATTGGTATTGGGATCCAGAGGATTGCTAGCAAGTTTAGTACCAAGCAGTTTTGTTTCTGTCAAAAGTTAACATATTTGCATTGTGAAAGACGGACACCATAAGAAGATCTGGAAACTTCAATTCCCAAGTACTTAAGTTTTCCAAGATCTTTTGTAACAAAATGTTGCTCAGATATCTTTTAGTAGCTTGAATACCATCGGTATCACTATCAAATAAAATGATACCATCCACATATACAATAAGAATAACAAGCCCAAAGTTATTTTTTATGAAAACAAAGCGATCCGCATGTGAGCGCCAAAAGTGAAATGTGAGAAGAATTTGGCTCAATATATCAAACCATGCACGTGGGCTTTGTTTTAGGCCATAGATCGCTTTCTTGAGTCTGCAAATTGGAACATTCCCCCTGAATAACAAAATCAAGAGGTTGCTCAATGTTGACTTCCTCATGCAAGTCACCATATAAGAATGTGATTTTAACATCAAGTTGAAAAAGAGGTCAATCATTGTTCACAGCAACAGATATAAGCACACGTACACAATCAAGTCTAGAAACAAGGGAAAAAGTTTAAAAATAGTCTACCATGTAGGTTTGAGTATAACCTTATGCTACTAGACAGGCTTTCAGTTGTTCAATCGAACCATCTGGCTGGTATTTAACTGTGAAAATCCAGCAATAGCCAACAATAGGGAAATTGTCCAGGCATCAACTAGATCCCAAGTCTTGCGATCCAGAAAAGTAGCCATTTCAGTTTCAATAGCTTGACGCCAAGCAGGATGTATAGAGATTGTATAGCAGTCTTTGGTATAGAAACAGCAGAGCTAGCAGCAGTAAAACAAGCAAAACTAGCACTAAGATTAATGATAGAGCAGAAGTTACTAATTGGATGTTGAGTGTAGGAACGAACATCTTTCCTTTGATTAATGGGAAGATGTAAGTCAGAAGTTACCTGAGAGGTGTTGTGATCTGCCAACGAAGGAAGAGTTGGTTGTTGAGGGGGCATAGAGGGGACTGTAACCTTGGATCTTCGCTTGTATACCTTTAGAGGAGGAGGAAGAGCTTCAGTTACTTCAGTGGAATCAGTGTTTTAAAAAGCGACCCAGGCAGCCGCTCAGACGGCCCAGACCCCTAGCCGCTCAGAATGGGCTTTAGGCGGGCAGTCAGGCGGATCACCATTAAGCGGCCGCTTCATACCCGCTCAGCCCGCTTAAGCGCCCACCTGAGCACTCCTTCTGGGCTCCCCCCTGAGGCCACTTAAGTGAAAATCAGGTTCTATGCCCACTTCCTGGACCCAAAATGAAATGTAATTTAATTGTTAGTATGTATCAATATCGTATAACACTATTTAACATGTTAATTTAATACTATTGCACTAAACAACTAAATATGTATCCAAATACTGTATAATAGTTAATTAGTGTGTAATACTACACTTATTTTTCTTTTTTAAACATATGTTATGTTTATAAATCAAGGTAATTCTTCATCTCTAATTTTTAATTGAGTTGTACATGCATCAAAATCGTTCCTACTTCATATAAGCTTTGTATGTATGTACTTTTGCACCCATTTTACATCTTTATGTATGAACTGTTGCACCTACATTACATATTTATCATTTATACATTGATCTGCTATGAACTCAACTACCAATATATATTGATAGACTATATTTGCATCTGTACATACATACATACGTTAGTTTTTCTTGTATTGTTATGTGTTCAACTAATGCATTATCTATGTAGAAGTTTGCAATACATACAACAGTATAATGTACATATCACGTACTGCCTACTACTGTATAATGCATATTCTATACTATGTAGCATGTACCTCTAAAGCATAATGTATTACATATATCATGTACCGCTTGCTACTATATATGTATGTACTATGTAGTATGTACCACTAGTGTATATATATCATTTATTGGCTACTTATGTATATATTTAATTTAATATATTACTAGTTACTACATTGAGTATGTTATAATTGAGTTAATTCAGTAATTTTAAACTCATCACATGGTTTATATATGTATAAAAGTTCCTTAAAAATATATATTATTCATATAGATATATGTGTAGTTTTCTATAAATTATATATGAATTTATGCTCCCGCTTATTCAAAAAGCGCCCGTCTGGCGCTCAAGCGGCCACAAGGTGTTGTTTGCACGCCTCCCGCTTCCCACTTTATAAAACATTGAGTGGAATCATTTTCTACCACTTCAGTGGAATCATTTTCTACCACTTGAGGCAGGGGAGCGAGATCCAATAGATCACTAGATAAAGCAGACCCCTTTTCAGAGTAGTACGGCGTGTCTTCAAAAAAGACTACATCCGCACTAACAAAACACTATCTTTTGGCAGGATCATAACACCCATATCCTTTTTGAGTTCTTGAATATCCCAAAAAAACACACTTGTGGAGTAAGCATCAAGTTTAGATATCCTAGGGCAGAGATTCTTAACAAAACAAGTGTTGCCAAAGATGCACAGAGGTACAAAAAAGAAGCGTATCGGGATATAGAAGAGAGAAAGGGACTTGATTTTTCATAATAGAAGATGGCATGCGGTTAATTAAGTAGCACGCAATAGATACAGCTTCAAGCCAAAAACTTGTGGCGACGTGATAGTGAAGAAGAATAGCGTGAGCTACTTCAAGAGATGGTAATTCTTCCTCTCTGCCACACCATTTTGCAGTGGATATAAGAGTCGGAAGTCTGATGGATGGTACCCCGAGCAGTACAAAACCGATCGACTGATTTTTGCATGAATTCTAAAGCATTATCAATTCTAAAGATTTTAATAGTAGTATTAAACTGGGTTTGGATTTCAGTAAAAAAGGTAGTATATAGGGGAATGATTTGCCATATGAGCATCTTGCAATAAAAGTCAAAGAAGCTATTTGAGTAAACAACATTGAACCAAGATGCAAATGTAAGGAGCAGGCTTTCAAGGGGCACATCTTATCAGCATGATTCAGTTTCTCATTGTGATGCTCTCTCAACATCCTATCAGCTTCATATGCCCAGTGCTTCAGTATTGGTTAATGTCGTCATGGTTAGTACTCATCGTACTATCCATCTAACATTCATTCGACTAGATAACTAGAGGGGTAGGTTCTTGTGTCCATCTATTTGACATCTTATGTACTATACAACACTGCCATGCGCCCGAGCTTTGTTGTGTTTTCTAGGTCTTTTTTAAATGGGGAAAGCACCTTGCTTGTTCTTCTTTTGCATGTGTTTTATTAATCCTTATTTTATGTGTGCATTGGGGTATACGCACATGACAAGTCAAAGGTCATCTTGTAGTTTGAGTAAATCACGCCATTAGTTTGACTGGGGTTCTTTTCATACTTGAGCCACACAGCATTCTCACTGTGATTAAGTCACTTTGATGCTTCCCATGGAGATCGAGCATAATCATAGCAGCTTGGAGTCGGTGCTCATTAGATAAATCTAAGGTAGTGTCAAGCGCACTACATTGATTTATAGGTGATCGCCACCCCTTTGTACGTCTAGAATTGAATCCCTGATGCCCCAGCCTCTGCAGGGAATGTCCTCTAAATCAACAGGACTCCTATCTAGATGAGATTCAAGATCTCCTTTTCATTCAATTTCAGACCCTACAGATCATGGATCACATCGACTTGCTATGCTGTGAAGCTATGGAATTCCATTAGCAGCTTCCACATCAAATCGTGGGAGCTAGTTTTAGATATCTTGCAGAGAGTCAAATACTCGATTGTCCTACTCAGTTTTTTCCCCGAATAATGATTTTTAGATAACTGGAATCATGGATGTAGAAGCTACCAAGCATATGTTGATAGTTGAGCTCTGCTACCACATAGATACGATGATCTGGAAACATACAATTGAGAATTGAAGATCGGACAGCTGGAAACCAAAAGAGGTGAGAGAGAAAGGGGAAGATATTTGAGCCTAAGACGGTGACTCCCAGACATTGCAAGGGAGTACTTGCAGGGCAGAAGTTATACTGATTCCCTCTGCCAGAGCAACGATAATTTGTGTCCGGATCTTGGGCACACCTGACCCTACACTACCCATCCCACCATCAAGCTGAGAGAATAAAATGATGCATAGTTGTATAATCGGTGCTCAGGCTCGAATCTTTCACCGTTGTGATCATGAGACAATCAAAGTTCGAACTACTACTAGGATGCGCATTCCGGGCGAGGAAGACAAGACAATATGAATCTGTACCTATGTTTGCACTTCCTGCAGATGTATTCGCGCTCCCCTTCAATCATCTTGATGGCACCCGAGCGGATCACCGTCCCCTTCACGGTGAGGAGGATACCACGGTGCTTCACCCGCAGTCTCCCGATACTAGGAAACGTCTCTGATCGAACTCAAAGTAAGCGGATACATCATGTGAAGAAGAAGAAGAGAAGGAGGCACACTAAACGGGTGGCTCAATAAACAGAGGACAAGTAGACCAAGCACGCACCGGGGGACTCCAGAGGTGAGCCGCTAGTGTTGATCCGGACATGCACAAAGCTCTTGGCAGTGTACCTCTCTCCCATTTCCCATTTGGACTCCGCAATTACGGTCTTCTGCGCACGGTGGGCAGCCTCGTCGAAGAGCGGAAGAAGGTCGGCGGGGCGGGAGAAAAGGACATGGGCGAGAGGAGGGTCGTAGTCCAGGAGCTCCGCAAAGCTGGGGAGATGCACACCAGAGAGTGTAAATGTCATAATACTGAACGTTGATGTAGTCCAAAATGAGTTGGAGAGGAGCGAGCGAGCCGCTGACGC
This sequence comes from Alisma plantago-aquatica, assembly GCA_963693085.1. NCBI lineage: Eukaryota > Viridiplantae > Streptophyta > Magnoliopsida > Alismatales > Alismataceae > Alisma > Alisma plantago-aquatica. The sequence continues at coordinate 989,476,019 of OY856410.1, read as the reverse complement.
TAGCTTACTCGACGACTATTGGGTAGTGGGCAATGACGTCCTCGGAGTCTACGATGGAGCGGAGGTCGGCGGAGTGGTGGGTGACAAGAAACGCGGTCAGGGCATGCACTGCATCATCGGGAGCGCCTATGGACTCCATCATCGCCATTGAGCAGCTCCGGCCCGGAGGGAGGCGGATACAGTGTGATTTGGCGGGAAACTAGGAAGACTCCGCCTCAACGGAGTGGCGGCGATGTTGTGCATCTGCAGCCGGGGGAGTCCGAAGCCGGCTTTTTTAGGAAAGGCGGCAGTCACGGTTCGGTTTTCCTATAAATTCAACCGAGCCGGCCTGTTTGGTAGGGTGTAACAGTTTTGTTTAACTTCCACACTCATCATTTTTGGCGTAATTTATTATTTGATTGGGTGTAGTAGGATGTAGCTGGACGATCAGTAACTCACCTAACTAAACACTTGAGCTGTAAATCTAGGAAAATGTAACACTCCTAAAACCGTGTGGTCGGGTGTAGTATCAGCATTGCCCTCATAGACTATGTTAGTCTATGTACAGTTGGCACCGTATTTCCCAGCCGACCTCATGCAAATGATGATGTTGCGGTCCCCACCCCCTGACTCCACTCCACTATTCCATTGTTCTCTCTCTCATGCCCTCAAAACTGCGGTTACAACTTACTGTAACATTTGCTCTTCCATTTCATCTTAGCCTTATATCCAATCTAAAGCCTCATTTTTTTAAAAATTAATTGAAAATACACACGGTCGAGACCGAATGCAACAGCCTGAACAACGAATTTGCTCCCCTCTCTCATGTATCTCTCATCACACTAACGATTTCTTTCTCTTATACATATTTGTATCTTGTACCAGAACAATAACAGTACACCGTATTTGTTGTACAATGTTTGTAATATCATACCAAATATGAGAAAATAAATTCTTAGAAATCTATTTCATCATACCAAATAACTTATTAGTAGTTTTGATTCCATACTTTTAAATTTATTTATATTTAAAATCGCACTTTGCACTCTAATTACATCCTACCAAATAGACCTTCAAAATGGACCTCCAATAGGATGAGCATTCATCTGGACTCAACCGGGTTTTGTGTGTTCCAAACCCAAACGACATTTTAAAGCGAGTGGCGGATCTGGTTTGGGTCCGGATAAAATAAAAAAATATTAGTTTGTACCCGGCCATATAAGAATGTTGAGTTTCAAACTGGGTTCAGATTTGCCCATATAACATGGAATAAGCATACCAATTTTGCTAGATCTAACTTGCTAACATGAAAACTAAATTAGACATATACTTTGTGATCAACCTTAAAAAAAGTAACTTTTTATCTTATGCATATAGACTATGTATTCCTTAGTTGTGTGATTCCCTATACCAATGAAATGGATATTGCAAGAGCACACTAGTACAGAAATGACATATAACGTCACATTTTATGTCGTCGGTTGGTGCACAAAAATCGACGCCAATAGTCTAAGACGTCGGCTTATAAAGACAACTGACACTTATATGTGAAGACCGGATGATTTACAAAAGACACGGGTATCACTTTTTTTAACGTTAGTTTTTAATAAACAAAACCGACGTCCAAAATCACCTGCGAAATACAATTTTTTAGCGAAAAAAATGCCTCCAAAATATTTTAAATTCCGTGTCGGTTGTGTAAAATCTGACAACACATGTTCTGCATCAAGCCCCGCAAAAGTTTTTATCCCCTCATTTGTAATCATTTTTTTCTAAAGAACCGACGACTAAATATCCTTCGCAAGGCAAAATTCATTCCCTTATTTATCATCATTTTTTGAAGAATAACTGACGTTGATAGTTAACTTAATAGCACCCGCACGAGTCAAACTCTCTCCTTCGCTGTTTAGTTCTCGATCTTCTCCCGCCTAGCTAGGTCTGGCGATTTTTCTACCGCCTCAGAATATATGTGCCGCCTCCCCTTCTCTGCTCACTGCCTCCGTGCGTTCCACGAAAAGCTTGAAGCTGCTCGCCGCCTCTACGCGCCACCACGACGAGCTTGAAGTTGCTCATGCCGAAGCTGCTGCTACTGTCCAATCGCCAGCCGCCACCACCTACTCCAGGCAGAGCGAGGAGCCTTCCTCTAGCCGCCTTCATCTGCTCCAGTCACCGCCACTAGCCACTGCCTGCACCTCCTCTACTTCACCTCCAACGCCGGCCACCTTCACCTCCAACCTAGCCACCTCCACCTCTGGGAACTCTACCACAACCTGCTCGATCCACTAGTGCGGTGAGTGGTTTAATCAGTACTAGATTTGAACTTAGGATTAATAATGCCACTATATAGTTGATTACTATTGATTAAGGTTAATAATGCATTAATGAACTTAATAAATTAGATTTGCACTTAGTTTCTCTAAGATTGTGTAGTTGATTAATATTGAATTAGGGTTTAATATGAATAAACACAAAATGGAAGAATGAATTGAATTAATTGATGAGGATGATGATGAGGAGCAGGATGATGATTGATGATGATGATGATGATGATCCTCCTCCTCCTCATCATCCTCATCATCATCGTCATGATGATGATGATGATGATGATGATGATGATGATGATGATGATGATGATGATGATGATGATGATGATGATGATGATGATGATGATGATGATGAGGAGGAGGAGGAGGAGGAGGAGGAGGATGAGGATACCGATGAGGATGATGAGGATGATGATGAGGATGATGAGTATGATGATTAGGATGATGATGATGATGATGATGATTATGATGATTATGATGAGTTCCATGTTGAAGAACAGTTGGACATCATTCTAGATGATCCTCATCATCCCCATCATCAGCATCCTCATCGTCATCCTCATCCTCATCCTCATCCTCATCCTCATCCTCCTCATCCTCCTCCTCCTCATCATCTTCATCATCATCATCATCATCCTCATCATCATCAGTCATCATCATCCTCATCGTCATCATCATCATCATCATCAATCATCATCATCATCATTCTCATCATGCATCCATCATTATCATCATCATCCTTGTTACACCTTGATCTCACAATTACCATTAATCATGCGATTAGGGCATAAAATTGAGGATTTATCGTAATACAAAGATCACCCTTAACTTTTTCTTCTTTTTCAAACTCTTTGTTTTCTCGCATTGAATCACATAAAAAACTTTATAAGAGAATTAAACCTTGATTACTCTAATATGATCTCAACAATAATGATACACATCCATACATTCATTTTGTTTCTCACACTTCCATGTACATACGACATGATAATCAAATGCATTTTCTCTTATTAAGAAAACAAAGATACAAAACATCACTTACAACTCTCTCACATCTATACAAGGACCTAGAGTGATAGGGACCGAATGAACTTAACTATACTCAGACTTAACTCTTGTGACAGATCTACTCTGATGCAATGATATCTTCAAGTCCATGTGATATTCCTAAAAATTGTGAGTAGAGGGGTGAGCCTACTCACTTAGTGAATGAGAACTTCAAAGAAACAGTCTAAAGCACTAATCACTACTACAGAAATAGCATTCAGTGTCGCTTTTCTGGGCGTTGGTTATTAAGGAAAACCGACGCCTATCTTATAAGGCATCGGTTGTTTAAGCAAACCGACGTCTATATTCAAAGACCAGCCAGACACGGGTACCGCTTTGTATTAAGCGTCGGTTGTTTATAAAAAACCGACGCTTAAAGTCGCCCGCGAAATCCATTTTTCGATAAAAAAAAATAGTGTCATTGTCAGCGTCGATTATATACCTAGAAAACCGACGCCTATGTGCGATGAAAATTTGCGCCGAAAATGTCACTTTCAGCGTCGGTTATCCTTGTATAACCGACGCTGAAGGTGGTTCCCGCCAAACATTTTCATGAAAATATCGTCCAATTGGACGTCGGTTGTTGAAAACAACTGACGCTAAAGCTGTTTAGGCGTCGGTTGTTGTAAACAACCGACGCTATTTGGGAACTTATAACCCGTGATCGCCTGACTCTTCCCCTTTCTTCTATTTCATTGCTACCCTATTTCCCTGTTGCGGCGATTTCTCCGGCGATTTCTCTGCTGCTGCTGCTAGTTTTTCTCCGGCGCTTCTCTCCGGCGCCCCATCTCCGGCGTCCCCTCTCCGGCGCCCCTCTCCGGCGCGTTTCTTCTCCGCCACCCCTGCTGCCCGCCCTGCTGCTCCAACCGCCTGCGCCGCCGCCACGCCTGGTGCCCACCTGCCTGCCCACCGCCGTCCTAGCTCCTTTCTTCCTGCTCACGCCCGGCGCCACCCCCTTCTTCCTGCTTCGACCACCACTGCTGGAAAAGGTATGTAAGCTGCTTTCAGTGATTAATGATTGGTACTACTGGTTTCCTTATATACTAGTAATGCATGATTAGTTTTACTGATTTCCTTGTTGCTTTCAGTGATTAATGATTGGTACTACTGGTTAGTATTACTTTAGTGATTACTTTAATTCAACAATTCATAGTTTGTTATTTACAATTACTGATCTGCTTGCCGATTTTAATGATTAGAGATACTGATTAATAGTAAGTATTGATGAATACTTAGTTAATTACTGATTTGTTGATTAGATATGTATAGAAGTTCCTTATAAATATATTTTTTATATACACATACATGTAATTTTGTATAAAATACATGATGTAGTGTGATCTTAAATCCTAGAGTGTACCCCTTTTGTTCTATGATGGTACCTATGACCCTAAATACATCCATAAGGGTCTATTGTATCCTAAAGAAGATTTATTTCTTACTTCTGCCCTAATTTTTATATGGATCTTAATCTTATATCGCTTACTCATAAATAAGGAAATATCCTCCCTTATGACCACCTTGATGTGTATGTCCCATATAATCCACATGTTGGACCCTAATGATACAAATTTTTTATGTTGAAAATGAATGTATGTTTCAAGTGTTGAACCTAATGTTGGACAATGTGTTTGTTATAGGTGGTACACATTTATTATATAAGAATGACATCACATGTGTTTGTTGGCCTAGAAAGTCAACAATCATTGTTCTTTATATTACTTGTACATTGGTATAAATTAGAATGAACAATCACTAAATTATATACTGTTTGTATGGAGTCCGGCTTCATTGTAGATATCTATTATTGTGTTTGTTGGCCTAGAAACCCGTCCAAGATTGACTCATTAGGAGTAAATCTTGGATAGTCCCCAGTTTGGGACTGTTCTTGAACACCTAATCTCACTTAGGATGTAAGTGTATAATGTGTATTGGATTTTCGAGAAAATTTTGGTAGCATTTCCCCGTTTGTTCTCTAAGTACATATGTACTTAGAGAACAGTGGGGAAATGCTGCCGAAATTTTCTTGAAAACCCAATACACATTATACACTTACTAGTGAGATTAGGTGTTCAACGATGGGATAGGTGGTACACATTTATTATATATAAGAATGACATCACATGTGTTTGTTGGCCTAGAATGTGAACAATCATTGTTTTTTATATTACTTGTACATTGGTATAAATTAGAATGAACAATCACTAAATTATATACTGTTTGTATGGAGTCCGGCTTCATTGTAGATATCTATTATTGTGTTTGTTGGCCTAGAAACACGTCCAAGATTGACTCATTAGGAGTAAATCTTGGATAGTCCCCGGTTTGGGACTGTTCTTGAACACCTAATCTCACTTAGGATGTAAGTGTATAATGTGTATTGGGTTTTCGAGAAAATTTTGGTAGCATTTCCCCGTTTGTTCTCTAAGTACATATGTACTTAGAGAACAGCGGGGAAATGCTGCTGAAATTTTCTTGAAAACCCAATACACATTATACACTTACTAGTGAGATTAGGTGTTCAAGGATGGGATAGGTGGTACACATTTATTATATATAAGAATGACATCAAATGTGTTTGTTGGCATTTCCCCGTTTGTTCTCTAAGTACATATGTACTTAGAGAACAGCGAGGAAATGCTGCCTAATCTTTTCCTAATATATACTTGTTTCCTAATATATACTTGTTTTCTCTGATCATAGAATGGATAGATCATGGATGTCCATTCGTAATCGTTGCACCCCAGAGTTTATATCTGGTCTTGATCACTTTATTAGATTTGCCGAGGAACATAGGAAAAAACCTACAGATAGGTTCTACTGTCCATGTAGGCATTGCGGTAACAACTTGAAAGTCAACACTGGTGAGGAAATCAAAAGTCATGTCATGTGCAACGGGATTGTACAAGGCTATACAGAATGGCACTGGCATGGAGAGATTTCAAAATAGAAACCAGTAGATGTCGATAGCAGTGCTTGGGTGGAAGAAGAAATTGCCTTCGATGACGTAAATGTGAACGAACCAGTTCCAGCAGACATCGTTGATGCGATGCTGGATAGTTGTAGGGTAGAGCACACCGATCCACCTCCTATCTTTACAAACATTGTGCATGATGCTGAGATACCGTTATACATAGGTTGTGCTAAGTTTACGAAGCTTAGCGCTGTGTTGAGATTGTATAAGTTGAAAGCTAACAATAGATGGAGCGACAAAAGCTTCACTTCATTGTTGACTTTGTTGAAAGAAATGCTTCCTGAAGGAAACGAGCTTCCAATCTCAACATACCAGGTAAAGAAAATGTTGTGCCCAATGGGAATGGAGGCCAAGAAGATACACGCATGCCCGAATGATTGTGTATTATTTCAAAAGGACTATGTAGATTTGAAAGATTGTCCAAAATGTGGTGTGTCACGGTATAAACTGACGACTTTGGGGGAGTCCAAAACCGGTTCTCCTGCCAAGGTGTTGTGGTATCTACCTATAATATCACGGTTTCAACGCTTGTTTGCAAATCCGAAATATGCGAAGAATTTGAGGTGGCATGCAGATGTTAAGAAAAATAATGATGGGATCCTACGACATGCGTCTGATTCCCCACAGTGGAAGAAGATTGATCTATTGTACCCTAAATTTGGTGAAGAAGATAGGAATCTAAGACTTGGGCTTTGTACATATGGGATGAATCCGTACGGGACATTGAGCAGCCAACATAGCACTTGGCCAGTCATGCTTGTTATATACAATCTTCCTCCCTAGATGTGTATGAAAAATAAGTACGTTATGTTGTCATTGTTGATATCGGGCCCTAAACAACCCGGAAATGATATCGATGTTTATCTTGAACCTTTGATTGATGACTTAAAGAAACTTTGGGCTGAAGGTGTGATGACCTATGATGCTTCAGCAAGAGAGACATTTCGTTTGCACGCTATGTTGTTTTGCACTATTAATGACTTTCCAGCATATGGGAATTTGTCTGGATATAGTGTCAAAGGAGCTACAGCGTGTCCTATATGTGAAGAAAACACTGATTCAATAAGACTAAAACATGGCGGCAAGACTGTATATCTTGGTCATCGAAGGTTTCTTTCAAAATTCCATCCGTATCGTAGGAAGCGCAAAGCATTCAATGGATGGAATGATGAACGGAGTGCACCTAAACCTATACCAGGGGATGTTGTTTATGAAAGAGTAAAAGACATTGTCAATGAATTTGGTAAGAAATCACAATGTAGTATGGCCACACGGAGTGACAATTCTTCATTCAAGAAGAAGTCAATATTTTGGGATCTTCCTTATTGGAGTTCTTTGACAGTCAGGCATTGTATCGATGTAATGCACGTTGAGAAAAATGTCTGTGATAGCATCATTGGTACTCTATTAAATATACCAGGTAAGACTAAAGATGGGATAAAATCCAGACTGGACCTACGTGAAATGGGAATAAGGTCAGAATTAACAGAATTACGTGAAATGGGTAATAAAAGAACATACTTACCTCCCGCTTGTGACACGTTGTCTAGAAAGGAGAAGAAAACTTTTTGTGAATGCTTGGTAAATGTTAAGGTGCCACATGGTTACTCATCCAACATCCGTAGATTGGTATCAATGAAAGATCTGAAGTTGATAGGTCTTAAATCTCATGATTGTCACACTCTAATGCAACAAATATTGCCCGTGGCAATTCGATCTATATTGTCGAAGCATGTAAGGCTTGCAATTACCAGACTTTGTTTCTTTTTCAACAGTCTATGCAGCAAAGTTATTGACCCTGATACTCTCGATAATTTGCAAAGAGAAGTGGTTGTTACCCTATGTCAGCTTGAGATGTATTTCCCTCCTTCGTTCTTTGATATCATGGTACATCTTGTTGTCCACTTGACTAGGGAAGTGAAAATGTTGGGACCAGTTTTCTTGCATTGGATGTATCCCTTTGAACGATACATGAGCGTTTTTAAAGGTGATGTTCGAAACCGTTATCGGCCTGAAGGGAGTATTATTGAAGGTTATGTGGCGAGAGAGGTTATGGATTTTTGCAATGACTTTCTCAGTGGTAATGACAAGAATATTGAGGAGGGCAAAGGAATTTTGGGATCACGGGTGAAAGTAATCAGTCGTGAGCAGTTGGAACAAGCTCACCTGTATATTTACACAATATGGACGAAGTGAGTGTTTATATCGAGGAACATACCAATTTCATAAAGAGACAACATCCTCGAGCAAGTTCAATGTGGCTTGCTAGAGAGCATAATAAGAATTTTACTAAGTGGTTTGAAGATAAAGTCTTACATCAACTATCTCAAACACCAAATGATATTACAGAAACTATCAAATGCCTCGCCTTTAAACCAAAACCGAATGTTATGTCTTATGAAGGGTTTGACATTAATGGATTCACATATTACACAAAGCGCCAAGATGATAAGAGTGTCGTCCAAAATAGTGGGGTCACTCTTCAAGCGTCGACTATGTACTTTGCAAGTGCAAAGGATAAGAGTCCACGTGAAGCTAAAATGTCATATTACGGTGTCATTGAGGACATTTGGGAGTTTGACTACATAGATTTCAAAATTCCGCTCTTTAAATGTAATTGGGTTGATAACACCAAAGGAGTTATAGTGGATGAATTGGGTTTCACTTTGGTGAACTTTGAAAAGATTGGCGAGAAGGGTGAACCATTCATATTGGCATCACAGGCGAAACAAATATTCTATATCGATGATCCTGCGAATGATAAATGGTCGGTTGTTCTTCATGGTAAAAGACAGTTCATTGAAGATCCTATAGATGAAGAAGAGTACTATGATAAGTATGATGACTCCAGTCCATTCTCAGTTGGGTTGCCCACTCCACAAAATATTGAAGCTAATGATGACTTATATGTGCGCGAAGATCACAATGAAGGATTGTTAATTGATATAAGATCACAGTTTTAGAGACATGTATGTTAATACAAATGCTAAATGTTTGCCTTTTTCTAGTTAATACAAATGCTAAATGTTTGCCTTTTTCTAGTTAATACAAATGCTAAATGTCTACCTTTTTCTAGTTAATACAAATGCTAAATGTTTGCCTTTTAAATGACATTTTCAGATGGCTGACCATGATGAGCATGATGTCCATGATGAGCATGAAGTCCATGATGAGCATGCTGTCCATGACGAGCATGGCGAGGATACTAATGTAAGTTCTAAAAACATATCCTGTATTTCTATAAAATTCATTATCTTCTAGTTATGTCATATATCCTATATTTCTATATTGGGCTAATTTAGTGTGTTTATTTTTGTCAAATTTTAGGTTGATGCACCTGTACCCACTGAAGCACTGGAGCAACTTGATGCGCAGCACCAAACACTTAACAAGAAAAGGGGCATCACTCTATTGAAGAAGTTATTAGCGCTAAGTGGTAGTGGATCCAAATTGGTGGTGGAGTTTGATAATGGAGGAAATCCAATTGGAGTGAACCGTAATAATTTTGTAAACTATCTTGGGTGTACCACTCGGAGCCATTGTGGTATTAAGTATGATAATTGGCATAAAGTTCCTCAAGGGAAAAAAGACTTGATATGGAAGGATTTATGTGTGAGTTATTATTATTTGCAATTCTATTTTGTAGATTACAAATTCTATTATTTGCAATTCTATTTTGGATACTAGTTAATAACATTTCTATTTTACAGAATCTGTTTGCATTGGATGAGAAGTTGCATCGTAAAAATGTGATGCAACACGCTGGAAAGATGCTTAGGAATTATAGGACAAATCTGAACAGAGAATACATAAAAGAGGGTGATAAGAAGAAGAAGTCAGCCCTTGAACAATGGAACTTCTTGGACAAAGAAGATTGGGACAATTTTGTTGCTTCAAGAAAATCTGAAGAATTCAAGGTATTAGACGTCACTCCCAATTTAATTAATATACATTGTATTCACCTATTCAAGATTAACATTTAGTGCTACTAACCAAATCATTAATGTGCATACTAACTAGGCCCTCAGTGACGCACAAAAAGCAAGGCGTGCACTGAATGTGCATGACCACACTATGGGTCCAAAAGGCTATGCAAGCGTTCGCCAAAGACTACAGGCAGAGTCTGCGGCTACTCAGGAGTCTGCTCCTACTCAGGAGTCTGCCACACCCATGCCTCGCCATGATATCTGGATAGCTGGCAGGCAAAACAAGAAGGGTGAAATAAAGAAGCCTGTAACTGCTGAGGCGGTTGCAAAAATGGTAAAATATAACTCTTAGAGAAATCGTTTGAATATTGATTATTTGTGGTGTTAACTTACCAATTTCTGTTTATGGTGATTAGCGGGAGCTGCACGAGCAGAGGAAACAAGGCACGTTCATCCCTCAGGGCACAAGGGATGAATTGACAGTTGCTCTGGGTAACCCAGAGCATCCTGGACGTGTTAGAGGTGCCGGCGCTGGTGTTGGCATCAAAGCATTCTTTGGGCCATCCCAGCGCAAACCCAGAGCGGGACTTTCTCAAGAAGAGGTAACCTATTCTTTTTTTAGAATGTTACTGCAAAAGAAAATTCATTAATAAGAAGCTAATGTTTCTTTTATCCATGTATAGGAGAATAAGAGAGTTGAGGATTTAGTTGCTAAGAAGGTCAACGATGTAGTTGCTGAGAAGGTCAAGGAAGAATTGCTGCGGTGGCAGGCATCTCAGGCTTCCAATACGCCTATGGCGACCCACTCTTCTCCTGATGCACAGACTGCGAGTAATCCTGGAGACCCATCGCGTAGCACGTCTGCTGTAAGTATTGTTTATGACATTGTAGTTAGTCTTTTCAAGTTGTTATGTTTTCAAGATGATATGTATATATGTATAATATTCTTTACGTAAATTTGTAGGCATTGAAGCCATGCCGCTTAAGAATGCAAGACTACGTTGTTGCAGAGGCGCAGGCTTACCCGTCCCTTCCTGGGGCAATGTTTCATGGGACTCCAATGCCACAGGGCTACGTTCGTGTCAGCCCGATACGTGTGTTACCCGATTGGAGAGAAGCTACATTGCCATATCCCCACCCGGATATTGATAGACTTGCTGATGCAGAAGGCGGGGTGATATTGTGGCCCAAAGTAGATGTCGTCTACACGACTGAAATTGTAAGATAAATTTACATTGATTTAGACTGTTAATGTGTATATATGATGTCAACTGAGTAGTATATATGTGTATACATTGATTTGAAAGGTCCCAAGGAAAAAGAACCAGCCAATAAATTGGGAGAACGTACAAGTAAGTTCCCGACTCCCCGACTCCAATGTATATATCATTGATGTGAATTGTGCTTAGTTGTATTATTTTGTATGTTTCAATTTATAGTGTGCTACACAAGACAATGGCTGGGCATGCGCATACTATGTGATGCGATTTATGCAGATGATTATCAAACATGCCGCATTGGACATCGATAGCATACATGAGGTATTATATATAGTCTCATTAGTTAGTATGAAATATATCAATCTTATTTTTATATTATTACTTATATATACATCATTCTCTTTGCAGGTGTTTAAAACTGACCACACTATAGGTAAACGCTTAAAAAATATACATGCTCCATATACGATGGAAGCATTAAATGAAGTAAGAGAAGAATGGGCAAAATCCATACAAGCAGTGGCAACTGTAAGATATAATTGGGATGTTGATAGCGATAATGAATGATACTTTGTAAATGAATATTTCTAAATGTTAATACATTTATTTGAATGTTTCTATATGTGTGAATGTGAGAATTGAATTGATGTCTGAATGTATGTACTTGTGTGAAATTTTCCTTGTGACTTTTACAGGTTTGCGGCCTGTTTGTAGGCTGATATCAATGGATGTCGTAAACCTGCAGTTCAGAAAACTGAACTGCAGGTTCTCATCCTGCTGACCAGCCACAGCAGGCCTGCAAACTAATATGAAAAAAAAAAATATAAATAGGCGTCGGTTATTTATAGAAAACCGTCAGCAAAGACCTACAGCGTCGGTTATGTATAGATAACCGACGCCTGATGTGGCCAAAGCAGTCCTGGAAATGGCGTCGGATATTCGTATCGAATCGACGCCTATTTAAACAACCAGGCGTCAGTCTTTTGGTATATAACCGACGCCAAAAGGGTTCGTGCCACAGAAAACGGCGTCATCTAGGACACTTTCTGCGTCGGTTATCTACTAAAAGACTGACGCTATATGGAATATAGGCGTCGGTCTTTTAGTAAATCACCGACGCAGAAAGTGCCCTAGATGACGCCGTTTTCTGTGGCGCGAACCCTTTTGGCGTCGGTTATCTACTAAAATACCGACGCCTATAGGTTAAATAGGCGTCGGTTAAAAAACCGACGCCGAAGTGTTCGACCTTTAGCGGCGCCCACATAGGCGTCGGTCGGAAACCGACGCCAAATGGGGTTAAAAGACCGACGCCAAAGGCCGTTTCTATAGTAGTGAATATAATTACATATATACTTTTGAGCAACTGATATCAATTATAACAACAGTAAGCTTTAAAGAGATTGATCATTTACAATCATAAATATGGCAGGATACTCTAGATATCAACAAGAGCAAATCAATATATGAGCATGCTTGATAAATTTCAAAGAGAACTAATAATTCAGAAACATACAAAGAATAGTTGTTGGGAAATTGTACTTAAATCTTTCTAAGCCTTTCTTACTTATAAGAAACTCTTTAAACCTATATGATCATATTTTATCTTATTCCATGATCATATGCAGTGTACTCTACATATAAAGACTCGTAGAGAACTACGATCTCACCGTACAAGACTTAGCTTAAAACCTGGGAAGCTAAGTCTAGAACTGAATCCAGGTCTGCATGACTCGAACCGTTACGTCTAACTAAGGCGGCTAAACAACTGGCCTTTAATTGGACCTCTCCTTCTAGATTGAGTACACAGGCAGAGGGTCTGAGACGCTCTGTGGGCCTCATCTTGGTACACTCTATGGGTACCTCTGGGTTACCACCGGGATCTCCAGTTCATGTTGGGTAACCTATATTCTCTTAGGAGACTTCCTCAAGGGCTTCGTCTCCCCGCACACTCTGTGGGTGCGATCTGATCCATGTATACTGGTCGCTGCCAGGGTGGATCGTTTCCTCCCTATAGTGCAGACATCTGTAGGGAATCTACGGTGTTCAGGGCACCTATGTCTATTATTTTATTATTCTTGGAAAGCTCTTACTATATTGTATCTTTTCCCTTACTTATACTTGACTCTGGTATCTCTATGATATTGTGTCTATTTATTTGAAGTTTATAACACAACATGTATGTCATTCTAAACTTGGCAGAGCAATATACTCAAAACACTATAATATACTGAGAAATCAACATTTTATACTTGTAGGCTGACTAAAATTCTTAAATAACAGAATACATGTCCACTTGATACTTTATACACTAGAATCATGCAATTGAACTTATTAATACACTGATAAGAGTTAATTACTTGACATACGAGTAATCATCATTTGTACCTGTAAATTATTTGTACTTTCTTGGAAAACGTGCACCTCAACCCAAATCTTGAGTTGTGCATCACCACATCTCATATTGAGAACATTGATATCAAAATACTTGATTCATTGAACATCCTATCCTTAGTGTTTCATTTACCCCATTCACTTATCACATGGCTCTCATAAGGATTTCATTCGACATAAACATTCACTGAATAAAGACTACTATCAACAAATCATATAAAATCAATATATGTATGAAACCTTGGAACTGAGCTAAATTTGGGTTTCCGTGCCATTCACTGAGATAACATGCATCAATAATAAAATTGAATAAATAAAGCCTAT
>OY856410.1:987961834-988084334 GCA_963693085.1 Alisma plantago-aquatica | reverse complement strand
ATGAGCTTCACTATCTCTTATCTTAAGTTTCTTTGATCAGTTGTGTCTTAAAGAGATCTACAATGAGATTTACTTATTCTCTTCCAACTCTAGTTTATGTTGTTTGGTAGATTCTCTCAAGGAGTTTGTTTGAAAGATATAGTGTATAAATTGTAAGCAATGAAATTTTTTACTTTTCTAAAAAATAGTAGGGCGTTCATTACTTATATAAAAGATATTTGTGTTCATTATTTACAACATTAGCATCATATATGTTAACAAGATGTCAAAATAGAGTCCAGTCTAATAGCTTCTTTAGGTATCTTGTTTTTGTATGACTATGCTTTCAATTTAATTTAAACCCAGTGGAAGTTAATGATAAAGATTATGAGGATTTTAATCTAGGCATAGTATTTCATTAATATTTTCTTATATCATATTAGTAGTATTTTTTGATGATTGCATCTTTATATTTCTTTTATTATTTGTGACCATGTAGAAAAAATTAATGTTAATTGAAAGTCTCAAGTTCAAAATTAAGATCAAGTGTCACATTCATGTAAACATCACCTTTCATGTTATAGAGGGATATATATCGTTATGTTTTATAACAAAGATTTGTTAAGTAAATTCTAAAGGAAAGATTTCAATAGTATTGTATGCTTCTACAATCATGGCCTTTTTGGCCATCCAATGCAATCCTAGAATCATGTTCTCTTAGGTAGATAATCATATAGAGAGGTTCCTACAGTAAGTATATCATTTACTTATTTAATATATAACTTGTTTAAGAAAATCATTAATTAATGGCAGGTCAAGTATTCTCTTCTTCATGCTAGTATTACATTTCATATAGTGATCAGCCTCACCAATTAATGTTTATATTTATGTTCACATTCTCATTGGCTTGGTAGATTACCTATGACGGTTCACCCAACCTAGTTATAGCATTCCTTTCTATTGCACCTAAAATCTCCATTTTTGCAAATATGTCACGTCTTTCTATTATGGGTTCCTTTGTCGGTACAATGCAACAAATCCTCTTTCTACGTCATTGATCCATATCTTTATGATAAAAAATTAACTATAATATATTTTAAAAAATGTATAACATATTATAAAAAATATTTATGTAGTAAATGCAACATGATTTTCTTTCCTAAGAAAATTTGAGATCCTATAATTCATGCAACATGACAAGTTAATATATTTTCTCTCGTAGAGAATGAACAGTTGCATAAACTAGTATACAGTATGCCATGGAAACATAAAGATGAGTTCCTTTTAATCCAAGCTTAGTAATTTTTTTTATAAAAAATCTACCAAGCCTTACCCAAAACTCTAGAAATAACCTTCTTAAAGGCTTTGATCATTTTTTGTGACTAGATGTTGTGAAAATGAGGGGTGGATATAGAGTCAATAGGTATACATTGATTAGTGTACATGTGATAGGTGGACTATAACCCTTTAATTTTATATTTATTAAATACAGAAGTTGATCAACATCTCCAAAGTTGGTAGCTTTCATGTGGACATCTATTCACATGTTGTTTGACTATTGAACAACCCAACTAACTGCTATACAAGTCAAAAACTTCTTAAATATTCGAACTAGTTGCCAAAAAGTCATTCCATTTTGGTACCATGTCTGTTATAGTATTTAATGATAATCATATATTTTGTAAGAAGACCAAAAAGTTCCATATATTTCGTCAACTTATGTAACCACAATTGTTATGTGTAAATTTCATTCGAATGGTTCCAACCTCTATTAAATTCCCTTCTAAGTTAATAACTCTACTTTATTTTAGTTGACACTAATAATCACTTCTAACTCTTATATTTTCTCCCATATTTTTTCAACACTATTATCACTTAACTCTTATATGTCTATTATCTTTTCTAAATTAATATGAAATCAACACTATGATACCATTTTATTGAACTTATGTTTCCGTCTTCCTTACCTAGACGCAACAAGCATTATGTAATAACGGTGACTCTAGTTTTCACTTTTGATCTTAAACGTTTAATCGGTTTAAATTGAATATGTTTAGAAAACGTATTTACAAATATGCACATCATGTTAATTTCAACTAAGTTTCGTGCTCATTTGAAAAACTTGTGTTCATTATACCATTGAGGTAGGGACAAAATATCATCGAAATATACTAAGATTTGGTGTGCCAAAGTAAGTATAATGGCCTCCTTGACCATGTCGACATTGTGTCTATTAGGATTGTAAAAAATATCAGAACTAAGTATCTTGCTACCACCAAAAATATCGCATGACATTACAATCAGGTTGTTTTGACATTGGAGAGTAATGATAAACTAAAAGGGTACAACCACTGCATTTGATATCACATAGTATTACAATCGGGTTGCAATGGATAAGGTGGGATCGACAATAATTTTTTTTGATAAATGTATGTTGCTGATGTCGACCAGAACCACTTGTTCATGTTGGGTCAGATCCAAGTCATATGCTTCAGAAATAGAATACGGAAGCTAATGAAAACTCTTCAACATCGAATCTTAAATAAAACTATTCGCACCTTGGTTCGTTGGACGTCTGGTGTGTGAGACTAGCGTGATAACCAACTACACTATTCAAATGAAGAATTTACCTAGATAAATTGTAATCATTTGTAACTAAAATATTTATTTGTAGTATAGAATGATGACAGAAGTTAACATTCAACTTTCTTTCAATAAAATAGTAATAACGACAAAAGATAAATGAATACATACTCCTTATATGTGTCGATAACAACCCAACTAGCATGGTTTTGATGAAGCATCAAATGTGAGAATTTGGTTCGCTCAGATTTGGAGATAAAGACTATATCATGTTTATATCTTAAGTTGTTATAAAAGACTATTTTCAGCTTGAGTCTGAACTCGGTACCTCCAATTATGAGACTAGCCTAATGGCCAACTACACCTCTTTATGATGATTCATATTTTATTCAACCAATTTATAGTATAGTTTTCATTAAACAATTGGCTTGTAGGGAACTACGTTGAGTAATATTAGATTAGAGGATTGCAAATTCAATTGACATGAAAACAACCATTGTGTGGTTTTTACAAAAGGGATAAATGCATAGCACTTGTTTAAAGAATGATCAGGGGACAAGAGGACATATGTTTTTAAGCATAAATGATCCAATATTACCTCGTCTAGGTTTGAACCAGAGAAATCTAGTGTGTCAGACTAGTGTCTACCAACTAACCTATCCAAACAAAGACTATATTCTATATAATCATGGAATATTACAACTTTAATATCCAACCATAACATCAAAAAATTTAAAAGACGACAAAGAAAGTGTTATGAATGAGGTGGGTGTAATGATATACAAGATCAATAATAATTCATTTCTCGTAAATCTTAGAAACAAGATTTGTTTAAGTGTCATGAAAGAGTCAATGCAAAACTCTAGTTCAAAATCGACGTGGGATATCAAAAATATCTATTTTTCTATTGTAAATTTGTCAGAAGCTTGTTTGAGCCCATATTCCAACTGAGACATATCATATGTTAGATGAGTGTGAAAATTAATGACACCATTTAGTATGAAATTTTCTAGAATAGTTAAACAAACCATAACCTAATTTTCCCAACCAAAATTAGAACAAAAATCGCATAATAGTATAGTTTTCTTACAATAGATGGGAAGGGAAAAAATATGGACAATTTCTCAAATTGAATGCTTTTACAAATGTTCAAATGCAAAACTTTGTTTTCAATATTGACTAGGGACTATGTAATGTATATTGCATAATATTAAATATCCAAAAATGGGTAAGATAATAATCTGAAACTAGAATGATTACAAACTACCCACCTTCACAACAATTCTATCAAGATACTAAGAGAATATTATGATCACATTATCCAATCACCATATAAAATAATCACAAATCTTGCAATTTTGGTGTGGTGAATGAGACAGAGTGATGGTGAAGTAGAAAGGTTCAAATACATCTTTAAGGGGTGTTGAAAAAATTCAAGGTTGCATACTTTTTTTACAATAGCTAAAGCAAACAAAAATTTAGAAGTTTTTGGATGAAGTCAATAATATAAAATATATATTACTGAAATTTCATAAAGAATTTCAAGTCCATGTTCAAATTTAGGAACTTTTATCATGAAAGATTGAAATGAGAAATTTTGTGAAGTAATCAATTAGGGCATATTTTCTAATAAAAAATATTTAATCATAAATTGTTAAGAATAATGTCTTGTTACATGTTTGAACTAACGATCTCTAGTGGATGAGGCTCAAGAAGGAAACAACACCAAATAGGGAAAGAATTTGTTTGAATTAACTAAGTAGTAAACATATCAGCATCAAAGAACATATGAATAATCACAAAATTTTGTATTATTCTAGTGAAAAAGGTGGTAGGAACAATGATTGAAAAAAGAAGTTGAGGTATTTTTTGAATTGACATTAATGGAGCTTCTAATCATGGATCCATTATAATTATTGCAATGTAGGTGCATGTTTCTTTTATGAATGATTATAGCATGAAAACAAAAGTTATACCACAAGATGCAAAGCTTTAAAGTTTATGCAAAACATATGGGTTTGACTAAGGAGAAAAATGTCCAAAAATCTCAAAAAAAAATTATAAGTGATGTTTAGGCCCAAAAAACTAATGGATTACATCTTGCATGGACCGTGTGGTAGTGGGTTAACTCTAATTTTGACATTGTTTTGGATTGTATATATGTCATGATTCTATGATTTGACTTGAATAGTTTTTCTAACAAGGATATTGTCCCTACCTAGATGATTTGGTGAGTGCTCTTCTTTGAAAAGATTTTTTACAATATAGAATCTAAGTTTTACATGATTGTAGCATAGAAAGTAGTTTTTGAGAGTTTGCAAGCTGATCATACTGGATATTTTCTTCTTGCTGCCCTAATTGGATGGGCCTGCATGTGTTTCCAAAGGATTATTAAACTAAAATTAGGCATCAGATTATAATTGTCTTTCTTCAATCTTATGATATATGTCTAGTTTATTGCAAGGTGTGATGGACATTTTTGGGGTCTCATGAGCATGCATGTTTTTGTTAGGGATGTTCTATTTTCCATAGACACAAAAACATTGGTGCAAAGAAAGAGTCACCTACCATACACTAACATTGGTCTCCCTTGGGCACTTTGCCTTTACTCTCATGTAATTTGGAAACTTTCCCAGTAGGTAATCCATCTTAATGCTACTCAAGGCTGAACAACCTTACCCAAAGAGTACCTATTGGTAGATACCTAAAAAAGAATGTGTATCTTGTTGATATGGCTAGTCCAATCATTTCTTTGAAGATTGTTGCATCCTCACCCCCAAGTCTAGATATGTTATAATCTTTTATAAATATACTCTTGACATCCTCGGGAAGATTTTACTATATGGCCTCATAATATCTTCTTCATTCCATTGCAACCCAATAACATGTCATGTACATTCGAACTCCCATACATGACTACCAACACAAAAGGTGGCTCCTTCTATGTGGATATTCCTTTCTGACATTCCTAGATTGCAAAACTCAAAGCTAAGGTGTCATGTAGAAAACCCCACTTTTTGAATACATAATATAACTGAGCGGAAGCATTTATCTTGAAGGGGTATGTCACATGAAAATATTCATTGCAAATAAACAAATAAATCTCCAATTTTTTTTTTGAATAAGAAAACTACAACTGACTTCTTTATCAAGTTTAGATTCTAACATCTAAACATGATTTATAGAATGAAGGAAACTCTAGTCTAAATGATTGGATCTTCTAGGTAGATGGCACCCCACCAGGCCAAACCTTGAGAACCCTTGAGCTATTTCTTAGGTTGATCTTCATATGACTCTATCCTTGAAGTTGCTTTGTACCTGTGGGCACCCCTATCCATGCATGTAATAATAAAAGCCACGTTAGAGTAAGTGGAATTGAGTATTTTTATTATACCATTATAACTTGGCAGTAAGGAAAAACATGAAGCTAATTGCACAGTAAATTCAGATTCACATAACTTAATCTTGGTGGTTATTTATAGTTTCCTCAACTCTTATGCACTAGTTGTGCTCATAAGGCACATAGACTCAACTAATGTTCCACTTGAACTAATAAGGCCTGAGGGCTCCATTAACATGATGAGGACAAAATGAGACAACCAAGTACATGATTTATCATTTACTTGTCAATTTATTACTTAACTAAATCTTACATAATCATGACATGAATCTTGAAATAGAACTTGAAAGAATAATAATTGTATAATAAAATAAATGCAAGTAATACTCAACTTGGAGTACATGGCTTGCATATAGTTTAACTTGATCATAATAATAATCATAAGGCATTGAAAACCTATACTAAATATTGAAAGTGCATGGACCCACTTACCTCTCTCTTATAGAAGACCTTAGTCATTCTTATTAGGTTGATGAAACCCCAAGAATAATCTTGGGTTGATTGAAACACTAATTATTAGGTTCTAATGAATTAGGGGAAAACAAAATCAAATTAAGCTTTAAAACTTAGTCCATCATCTAGATCCCAAAAAATTGAGAAAAATTCTTATAAAGTTCACCTTCATCTGAGCTCTATAGCAATTTTCATAAATTTATTAATATTAGGTATATAATTACTAATCAGAAAGATTGAAAAATCCATATCACTAATATATCCAAACCAGCACCTCAACTGTCAGGCCCATACTCCCTTGGCCCATCCATTGTCGACCATTTGGCCCGGGTTTTCTTACAAGAACGTGGATGGTAAAAAAAAGAGGCTATTGAAATTCGGTTATTGTCCTTGTGGGAATGTGACAAACTAAGCCACTAGTCACAATCATGGAAAACCATCATTGAATTTGATCTTCTCTGATCTAGAAGAATGGAAACAGAAGTATTAGAAACCAGTAAGGTTCTCAGAATCCAAAATGAAATATTTTTCCTTCATCAAAGAAAATTAGATGTACAGTCAATTTATTTACATCCTCGCAAAGAGAACATGCCTTAACCAAGGTTCTTCCATGGTATGGGGACTAGAAGCCTCCTCCCACCATGTCTGACTAAGGGGGTCAAGCTATAGAAGAGAAAGTTGGTAAACACTAAAAAAATTAGGGATGTAAACCCAACCGGTTCAACACATCTAGGTGAATCTCACAGTAATAAGGAGTAAGTTCAAGAAGAGTGGATTTTAGACATGAGCACAAAATGGCCGAAGTTGGGGAAAGGGGGAATTGAGAGACTACCTCCATTTCATACAAATCCTGACAGGGGATGCCTCATGGAAGTCTAGTTGACTTGGAATTCTAGTGAATGAAACCCTAACATGTTAGGGATCTAACTCCTCGAGAGGATAAAGGGATGGTGAAGGAGAGACCATCTTGGAAAGATACCCATCTGGGAGGGAGATTGAGGCCAAAGAGGGCGGAAACTCCTCTAGAGTCCTAACAGGACTGGACTTCCGGTGAAGAATGAAAAGGAGAGTCATTCGTGGAACTTGCATCTCCAAGGATTATATAAGGACTGTTAGATAGGTTGAGAAAAGAGCAACTGAGACAATGGATGTGTGTGAAAATGTATGAAATCAAAACATTAGGCTAGATTAGGATATAATAGAAAATTTCAATTAAAATTGACCAATAACTATATGAAGCTTCCATAATTTAATTAGGTGATCAACTAATTTTCAAAAGATACCAAAATTTGGCCACACACTTTTTAGAGTGTCTAGAATCTTTCTGTCCAACTAGATTTAGGTTTTATCATCCTTCTATGTATTAAATTTATATAGGTCATTGTCTTAGTATATATGTATTAAAATGTGAGATAAAGTGAACTATCCTTATCTTAGTGAAATAGTTGAGTTTAATTCCGTGATTGAGAGTGATAATACACTCCAAGACTTAATTATTATCTTTTTATGTATATTTGAAGGCATCATCGAGAGTTGATTTTCACACTAGATAATGATGGTTATTTAATGCATAAACAAACAAGATATACCATTTTCATAATTTAAATGAAATTTTATAATTTGGGTTGTTTCATTAGGTCCATTACTTATACATAAAGCTTACCAAGTATTCTAAATTATATGAGTGAAATTTTGGGATTGTATAATTCTACCATCATAAAATACCTTTCATCCTAGAAATTTTCATATACTACCCACCTTACAGTTTGACTTGGTCTATGTATGATAACTCTCTAATATCATCTTGGAGTTTCATTAGTATACTTATGATATGACCTACTCTTAGTTAACACAATACATGATAACTTGATTGACTTGACATGATTTCAAATTAGGCTAGATTTTTACTTGAGTTGATATAGTCACTCTTGTGAATGTACCCACAGTGCTCATAAAGCTAGTCAAGGCTCACATAAGGCCAGTTAAAACTCACATAAGGCCATTTAAGGCTCACATAAAGATAGTTAATCCTCACATAAGGCCAGTTAAGGCTAACATAATGCTCCCACAAGGCTCATAAGGCTGGTTAAGGCTCACATAAGGCTTGTTAAGGCTCACATAAGGCCTGTTAAGGCTCACATAACTTGTTTGAGAGGACTTATTAACATAGCATGATTTCTTATACTTACACATGGTTATCATGATTTCTTAATCTTAAACATGAATTTCATAATTCAATAATTTATTAGCATGGTGGTGACACATGATGCTCAATTCGAACACGTGGTCATAAAATAGTAGAAAACATTGCTTATTAGTTGTACATGATTTTTTTGTAAGCATATATTGAGAAATATCCTAATTGCACCGTATTTGAGTAATCATAAATACATGAGAAATCATAAAGCCTCTGCCCTATAATTATATGTGATGTGTATGATCCACTCACTTATCTATTTCATGTACCCTTCATATGCATGCTTAGTATTACTATGCATTTGATTAGGTTTAGATGACAGTATATGTCTAAAAATTTTAATGCCAACTCTTATTTTCTGTCGCCTTTGAATATGTGTCAGTTGTCATATATTCAAAGGTGACACATCTTAGCATAGTTATCTTAGCACCCCTCTAGTGCACATGTCCCATGCCACATGAATTCAAAAGGGAAAGACAAGCATGTTATTATGCACATAACATTCTTTCTACAAAACCCTACAGGCATGTATTCCATAGCATAAACACATGGAAAAAGAGAGAGCATTCTATATAAAATTCTTGAGTTAACATAAAAGTCCAAAACATATAGGAACATAACCTTAGTCCCTATATAAACTTATGGCTAGACCTCTATTTTGATTTCTATTACCTTTCACTTATTCCACGTCTAGGTCTAGAATATATGCATTGGGTTTTTGCCCAGTGGCCATCAACTTATTTGTTCTGATACCACTGATGTAACACCCCATTTTTTGATACATAATAATACTTAGCGGTAAGCATTTATCTTTAAGGGGGTGTGACATTAAGGTATTCGTTGCAAATAAACAAATACATTACCATACATTGTTCTTTGAATAGGAAAACTACATCTGACTTCTTTGTCAAGCCTAAGATTCTAGAATCTAAACATGATTCAGAGCAAGAAGGAAACTCTAATCTAAATGGTTGGATCTTCTAGCTAGATGGCACCCTATCAGGCCAAACCTTGAGAACCCTTGAGCTATTCTTTAGGCTGATTTTCATATGTCTCTATCCTTAATGTTGCTTTGTACCTATGAGCATCATTCCCCTATCCATCCCTACAATAAAAAAAACCACGTTAGAGTAAGCGGCATTGAGCATTTTTTTTAATGACATAATAACTTGGCAATAAGGAAAAACATGAAGCTAATCAGACAATATATTTGGATTCACATAACTTAGTCTTGGTGGTTGATTACATTTTCCTCGACTCTTATGCACCAATTATGCTCATAAGGCCTGTAGGCTCAAGTAATGTTCCATTTGAACTAATAAGGCATGAGGGCTCTGCTAACATGATGAGGACAAAATAAGACAACCCAATACATGATTTATCATTAACTTGACAATTTTTTACTTTAACTAAATTTCACATAATTGTGACATGAATCTTAAAATCGGACTTTAAAGCATAAGGATTGTATAATAACATTGATGCAAGTAATATTCAACTTGGAGTACATGGTTATGCATATAGTTTAACTTGATCATCATAACAAACATAAGGTGATGAAAACCAATACTAGATACCCAAAGTGCATGGACCCACTTACCTATCTCTTAGAGAAAACCTTAGTTGTTCTTCTTAGGTTGATGAAACCCTAAGAAAGATCTTGGTTTGATTGAAACCATAATTACATTGCTAAATCAATTTACATCCATTAACAATTAATCTCAAATTGATTTCTAGCATTTCATGGCTCTCTAATGAATCATAGGAAAATGGATTCAAATGAGTCTTTAATATTTAGTACATCATATAGATCTCAAAAAATTGAGAAAAATTCATATAAGTTTCACCTTCATTTGATCCTATAGCAATTCTCATGAAGTTATTAATATTAGGGATATATTGACCAATCAGAAAGCTTGAAAAGGCCATGTCACTAATATATCCAAATACAACACCTCAGTGGTCGGGCCCATGCTCCCTTGGCACAACCATTTCTGGCCTGGGATTGCTTACAATAACAAGCACAATCAAACAAAAAAGAGGCTATAGAAATCCCTTTCAGGTGTGTGACAAACTAAACCACTAGTCGGGCAATCATGGAAAACCATCACTGGGTTTGATCTTCTCCGGTCTACAAAGAATGGAAAGAGAAGTAGTGGTAACCAACAAGGTTCTTAGATTTTCCTTCCTTAAAGAAACTGGATCTACAGGGGAGTTCTTTACATCCTCGCAAAGATAACAACACTTAACCCAAGTTGTTCCATGGTCTAGGGGACCAGAAGCCTCCTCCCACCATGGTTGACCAAGGGGGTCAAGCTAGAGAAGGGAAAGTCTATAAACACAAAGAAAAACACAGATGTAAATTGTGCAACAGAGAGAAGCAAGTTAGAGAGTGTGGATTTTAGAGATGAGCAAATAATAATAGAAGATGGGTAAAAGGGGAAATGATATATTACCTCCATTTCAGACTAATTGGTTGGTTCAAACCCTTCCCTGAGGATAGTATATGGCAAAAAGCACCTTGGTGGCGACTTTGGTGGTCACAAGTGCCAAACTGAATAGATAGAGGGGAGGAACTATGTGGAGCTCAAGGTTAGGGGTCATTAAGGAATTTTGAGGGGATTAGAAGAGTACAAATGGTTCTATGGATATCTATGGAAGACTTTTGATTGCTTAATTTATAGGTTGAGGTCGTGAGCGGGTTGGAGGCCAAAGGGGGTCAAAACTAGGGATGCCTTAGGAAAGTCTCATCGACAAGAGATCCTAGTGAATGAAATCGTAACATGTTAGGGATATAACTCCACAGGAGGATAAGGAGATGGTGATGGAGAGACCATCTCAGATAGAGACCCATTTGAAAGGGAAATTGAGACCAAAGAGGGTGGCGGCTCCTGTAGATCTCTAATAGGACCAGATTTCTGGGGGTGAAGAAGGAGAAGGAGAGACATATGTGGAACTTGCATCTCCGAGTATTAGATAAGGACCATCAGATCTGCCAAGAAAAGGGGAAAGTGAGGCAATGGATTTGTGTGAAAATGTATGAAATCAGAACATTACGTTAGATTAGGATATTATGGGGAAAAATCAATTAAATTTTACTAATAACTATATAAAACTTCCATAACTTAATTAGGTGATCAAATAAAGTTCAAAAGACACCAAAATTTAACCACTTACTTTTTAGACGGTTTAGAATCTTTTGGGTTAATTATATTTATGTTTTGGTCATCCTTTTGTGTATCAAATTTATACTGGTCATTGCCTGAGTATATATGTAATAAAATGTGAGATAAAGTGAACTATCATTATCTTAGTGAACTAGTTGAGTTCACTTTTGTTATTGAGAGTGATAATATACTCCAATACTTAATAATTATCTTTATATATATATATATTTGAAGGAATTATTGAGAGTTGTTTTTCATATTAAGATAATGGTGGGCCATTTCATGCATAAAGAAATAATATATACATTTTAAATAATTTAAATGAAATTGTATAGTTTGGGTTGTTTCAACTAGGCTTGTCACTTATCCTTTATCATAAAACTCTACTAGGTAATCTAAATTATATGAATCAAATTTTGGGATGTTACATCACATGCCCAGATGGACCTTGTCAATAATGTGTAACTATCTTTGATACCATTTTTTATGACTAGGCCTATTGTTTAAAGCTTCGATGTACCAGATAATTGTCATTTTCACACATACTATTGATTATTATTGTTTTTTGTGCACTTATAATTCATTTTCATATTAATTTGTGCATTATTTATTATCATTAGCACATGATACTTAATTACATCAAATAAATATGATTTTAATGTTCCCAGATGATTTAATATTATTTAAGAGCTTATGTTTGATTTTTGTTCAGGTGAATTTTCAAGAATCTATACAGCTTGGTACTACCAACTTTGTTTTCGGTGGTACTAACACTTGCTTAGTATGGAACATACGAAAACTGAACAGACTCAGTAGTACCAACCCAGAAGTCAATACTACTGATAACATCACAATGATGAATTAGAATTTCATGAGAAATCTCACTAATAATAACAGATGCACAGGCGGCCACAACCAACTATCGAAGGCATCGATAGTACTAACACACTGTCGATAGTACCAACATTGTGAGATCAAGAAGATTTGGAAAACAGGTTCAATCTAACAGTTGGGAATTAATGATGCCCTAAGTCACTTCTATGACTTAGGGGTATTTTGGCCAAAATGAATAATATCATTATGTTCCGTTGGACGGTAGCTGAGAGCAAGGAGAAGAGAAAGCAAAGAAGAAATCTACATTCTGGGAGATTGGGACACCTCCAAAGGACGGATTTACAGTCGGAAGGTAGAAAATCATCACGTTCGTCAGATGGGATCATTTAGACCATCTTCTTCAGGGGTTCTTTAATTTTACTAATGTTTCTCATGTTTTTCTTTTTCTTTCTCATGTATATGACAATGGAAATCATGCAAGTCTAAATCCCTTGTTCCTTAGGACTCGAGAGTAGTCTGATTATGCATTGTAATTGACTTTTATGCATTAATATATCAAGATCTTATTTTCTAGACTTATTTCTAAGAGACTTTCATGAACTATCCATGCTTGATCATCATAGGTAGTTAATTAGACCTTTAATTTTTTTGAAAAGGGGAATTAATCGTTGGAAAATTCATAGAAATACATGTTTTACATCACCCTTTGAGAAAGGAGGCTTACGAATATGAAGAGATTACCTAGAGTTTTTGATAAAGTACCTAACTAATAACATAATCGTTATGAGTGTGGGATTAACATTAGATTAGGTAATGAACTATGTTGTGAGAGTAGGTAATTCTTGCTACAAGTCACTTAGTTCAAGGTTAGGAGAGATGTTTATTAATGTTATGATGTTAATTGCAATGTTAACCGAGTTGAAATCACAATTCTAAGGAATTCACTCCAATTGAGATAAAAAACTAGTGATTCTAGATTTATTTTCTACTTTAGATAATTAAACCTTCAATCAAAGTTTCACCAGCCTAGCTAATCACATTAAAAATAGTAGTAGTTTCTGGATTAATGTTTCCCTAAGTTTGACATTTGTGCCTCTTAAGACCTATATTAAATTGATACCTAGTCTTGCATTTGACATATAGTTTGCTCGTATCAAGTTTTTGGTGTTGTTGTCCGGGAAACGACAACTCCAACACTAAGAGTGATGTGATCAGCCACTCTAGGCCATACCCTTTAATTTTCTTTTTATTTTTTTAAGTTGAATTTCAAATATCATTTAGTCAATCATTAGTACCCGTACTCACCTTATTTTTAACTATTCCAGGTAATAGTGTATGGTGCAAACAAGAAGCAATGATTATGGAGCCTCATCTCCACATAGTGCCTTTTAGGAGGATTTCCTACACAGAGCATAGGAATACAATATTTTTGCACTAAAGTTGATTCTAACTCCACCACCTGAGATGCCAGCACCTGAGACTCTGATACCCCCACCAGAACAACCCGAACCTACTCAGATGGTGGACCCAATAAAAGAATAGACCATTTGGGAGAAGATCAACGTATCTTCCTCGACAACCCAACTAGGGCCAATCAAAAGACAAGCTATAAATGTGGGAAGCTACAAGATAAATCTGGGCTTGGTGGCAATGATAAAGTCACAAGCTTTCCATGGCCACACCATTGAGGACCCGATGGCACACATCAACAATTTATTGAAAGTTGTGATATGGTGAAAATTGACTGAGTGTTGGTGACTGTGATATATCTGAAGCTCTTTCTATCATCATTGGTAGACAATGTGAAGTCATGGTTCTACAATCTATCGCCTGATGCAATAGAAACATGGGAGGAGATGATAGATGCTTTCTTTGAGCATTACTTCCTACCTCAAAAGACTCATGACTAGTCAGAAAGATATACAACTTCAAGTAGCAGGCATAAGAGTGTTACTCTAAAGCATGGGAGAGATATCAAAATAGGTTGAGGAAGGTCCCACATCATGGGATCAATATGTATGGTCAGACAAAGATCTTTCTATTATGGGCTGCATCAGGGGGAGAGGACTACATTAGATATTGCAGGAACAAGTTTCTTCCTCAACAACAAGCCATCTAGGAGTCTTGAAATCCTAAAGAATATGGCTAAAACTAGTCATGGGGAGAAGAAAGAGAACGCCCATCAACCCTTAAAACTGTTGGAGAGTCCAAGGTGATATCTACGTTGAATGATAAGTTGGACTTGATTGCTAAGAAATTGTGTGCCAAGGATGGAAGATTTTCTGGAGGTGAGGAGGAAGAATGCATGTTCGCACGATAGCAGAATTATAGGGGTAATGACTATTTGTAGAGGAAGGATCTCAAATTTTCTTCAAAAGGCCCCAATAATTTCCAGTAGGAACCTTCCCAAGCTCAACAACCCCAACCACAGTAGGTTGGTCCATAACAACAATACCACCAGGACAAGGGCCTGAGAAAGATAGATTGCATTGAAGATATGCTTGGTAAACTAGTTAGTCAGAATGAGGTGATCATTGGCCAGGGAACTATAGAATCAATGAGCATAAATTCATAGTATAGAAACTCATATTTCCATATTGTTGTAGAGGTTGCATCCTTGAAGAAGCTAGGTCAGCAAGGATTCCCACAAAATACTAATATACCAGCCGACAACCAAAGGGTGAAGGATGTATTGTTACGCAGTGGGAAGAAGTTATTGAATGAAAAGATAGTTCTAAAGGCTAAGGATAAAGCAGTTGACACAGGATCATAGGTGACTACTACTATAGTTGATCCAGTTGAGCCTGATGTTGCTATACAGGATAAAGAAGCTGATGAAGAAATTGAGAAACCAAGGGAGACAAGGAAGGAAGCATATATTCCACCACACCAAAGGAAGCAAGTGAAGCTAGTGCCCTTTCCGAATAGCTTGTAGGAAATCAAGGCTGAGCAACAATTTCAAAAATTTCTAGACAGTTTCAAAAAATTGCATGTCGACATTCCTCTCATAGATACAAATGAGCAAATTCCTTCATATGGCAGTTTTTTTTAAAAGATATAATCAATAAAAAAGTAGGATAGCTGACTCATATGTAGTGTTGTTGAAGGAGCAGGTTAGCACTTTCATTCTAGGAACACAGTCACCAAAAAGGCAAGATCCACGCTGCTTCAACATATCATGTTACATCAAAAAGACCAAATTTGGAGAGGCTTTGTGTGATTCAAGTGCAAGAATTAATCTTATTCCATTTACTAATTTCAAGAAGTTGGTTCTTAAGGAGTCAAGATAAAGCAATATGATCATACAACTAGAAGACAACTCAATGGTTAGGCCATATGGTATCTATGAGGATGTTCTTGTCAAGGTGGATAGATTTCTATTTCAAGCAGATTTTGTGATAATGTAGATGTAGGATGATCATGGAAATGAACTACTACTTAGGAGACTATTTCAAGCCACTACTAACATGATGCTTGAGATGGGAAGAGGAATATTGACACTGGGAATCAAAGAAGATCGCTTTGAAATCAACATGCCTGAGTCTGCATAGACGATTGAAAAGAAGGCATAGTGTCACATGCTTCAATAGGCCTTTTTCTTGGGGGGCCATTCCTAGATATGGCTCATGTGATGACACAATTTCACAAGGGCACACTGGTAGTGGAAATCTTGGAGAACACTAAGGAAGTTTCATCGATAAAGGTAGTACAATATCCAGATGATAAAGAGGAGCAACATTTCCCAGCAACAATTGAAGAAGAAGCTTCATCTACTCTTGTGCAAGTATATCCACAATTGCCTTTAGAGGCATGTCTCATGAATTTGGTGGATGACTATACCCAAAGTTGTTCTTTAGAGGAGTGTGACTTGTTTCTCAAGACACTATTGTGTTACTACACCAAACACTTTGAGGATCTAGGACCACCTCCTCCACCTTTAGTCCCATCTTTACTTAGTCCTCCAGATTTAGAGCTGAAGCCATTGCCACCACACTTGAAGTACATTTTCTTGGTAGAAGAAGAGAAGCTTATGGTCATCATCTTGGCTTTATTGAGCATTCGAGAAGAGGATTGGCTACTTGTGGTTCTAAAAAACCATCAAGTAACATTTGGATGGTTTGTTTCAGACATAAAGGGGATCTCCCCTAGTTTTTGCCAACACAAGATCAGACTAGAAGAAGGAGCCAAGCCCAAATTGCAACCTCAGTGACAACTCAACCCCATCATGACTGAGGTAGTAAAGAAGGAGGTAGTAAAAAATTTATTTGTAGGTATAATTTATGCTATCTCTGACTCTAACTGGGTTAGTCCAACCGAGGTGGTTCCTAAGAAAGTGGGAATAACGACCACAACTAATTCAAATTATGATTTGATTTCTACTAGGTTGGTGACTGGGTGGTGACTATGTATTGATTACAGACATTTGAATGTTGCCACTTTGAAAGATCATTTTCTACTTCCCTTTATTGATCAGATTCTTGAGCGACTCATCGGCCGCTCTCACTTTTTCTTTCTTTACGGTTATTACGAATACAACCAAATTTTTATCGAACCATAAGACCAAGAGAATTCCATCTTCACTTACCGTTCTGGCACTTTCATGTATAGTCAGATGTCATTCAGTCTTTGAAACACATTGGCTACCTTTTAGAGATGCATGCTCGCCATTTTTTATGATATAGTGGAGTGATGTCTGGAGGTATTTATGGATGATTCTTTGATATATGGGGAATTATTTGATTATTTCCTTGACAATCTCGATAAGGTTTTGCAAAGTTGCAAAGACACTCACCTAGTTTTGAATTGAGAAAAATGCCACATGATGGCGAGTGAGGAAATTGTTTTGGGACACAAGGTGTCCAATAAAAGAATTGAGGTTGATAAGGTGAAAATAGAAGTAATCTCCAAGCTACCTCCACCATCATCAGTGAAGGGAGTGATAATATTTTTAGGACATGTCAGATTTTACCGATGGTTTAAATAATATTTTTCAAAAATTGCCAAGCCACACTCTGAGTTGTTGGAAAAGGACATTGATTTTAGTTTTGACGAGCAGTGTTTAAAGGTGTTTGAGGTGCTGAAGGAGAACCTGGTCTCCGCACCTATTGCCTAGGCTCCAGATTGGAGCCAACCCTTTGACCTGATGTGTGACACATCAGATTACATGATAGGGGCTGTTCTAGGCTAACACTGAGATCAGGTTCATGTTGTCATATATTACACGTTAAAGACCCTAAATGATGCTTGATTCAACTACACGACCATAGAAAAAGAGATATTGGTAGTGTTCTTTGCTTTTGATAAATTTCTCCAATATTTGATAGGGTCTAGGGTCATTGTTTGTACAGATCATGCATCCATTAAATATATGCTTCAGAAGAAAGATGGCAAGCCTAGGTTAATTAGATGGATCTTGTTACTGTAGGAATTTGATATTGAAATCAAAGATAAAGTAGGTACCAAGAATGTAGTGGTTGATCACTTGTCTAGGCTTGAAAGGGTTGATGAAAAGGACATAGATATACCCATTGTGGAAGAATTCCTAGATGAGCAGTTGCTTGTCATGAAAAGCAAAGATATGTGGTTTATAAACATTGTGAACTACTTGGCCTATGGTGAGCTGCCAGATAATTGAGGATACCAGGGAAAGAAGAAATTCTTCCATTCTTTGAGGTTTTGCATTTGGGATGATCCTTTTTTTCTTAAGCAATGTAGGGACGAGATTTTAAGGAAATGTGTGCTTGATTGTGAGTTTGAGAGAATCTTGTCACATTGTCACTCCTTACCTATCGGGGGTCATCACGCTAGTTCTAGGATTGTAGCCAAGGTTTTAGAATGTGGTTTTTATTGACTGATACTTTTTAAGGATGCATATAACTTTGTTCTTCATTGTGATGTGTGTCAACGTGCAGGGAATATCTCAAAGAGATATGAAGTGCCCTTGAATGCTTTTTAGGAAATTGAAGTCTTTTATTTGTGGGGGATTAATTTTATGGGCCCATTTGTGTCATTGAATATGTATATTACTTGTCGTTAACTATGTATTCAAGTGGGTGGAAGCAATTCCAACCTACATAATGATGCCTGAGTTGTATGCAAGTTTGTGAAAGATCACATCTTCTACAGGTTTGGGGTGCCCAGGTTGATAATCAGTGATGGTGGATCACACTTTACCAATAGGAAATTTGGGGCACTTTTGAGCAAATATGGAGTGAAATACAGGGTAGGTACTGCATGTCATCCCCAAAACCAAGGATAGGTTGAGGTGTCAAATAGGATGATTAAGAAAATTTTAGAGAAGACAGTCTCAACGAACATGACTAATTGGAGCATGTTGCTTAATGATGCTTTGTGGGAAAATAGGACAACCTACAAGAAACCTATAGGAACCACTCCTTTTAGGTTGGTTTATGAGCGAGCTTGTCACTTATTCGTAGAGTTAAAGCACAAAGTTAAATGGGTTCTAAGGAAATTGAACTACAATTTGGATGATGTAGGGAGAAAAAGGATGTCAGAATTGAATGAGCTAGATGAGCTTAGGTTTGACGCCTAAAAGCTCCAGGATCCACAAAGAGAAAACCAAAAAGATCCATGGTCTCCACCTCCTACATATAGTTTTCACTCTAGGACAGAAGGTGCTTCTGCTCAATTATAGGTTGAAGTTACACCCCTGGTAAACTGAGGTCAAGATGGAGTGGGCCTTTTGAGGTAGTTAAAGTTTTTCCCCATGGGGTGGTAGATATAAGGAATGGGGTTGATCCCTTCCTTGTTAGTGGTCAGTGGCTTAAACATTACTCTAGGGGAGATGTGGTCATGAAGTAAGAGGAGTTGAAGCTCATTGAGCTTCAATGATCTTATGTGTTTAGATTTTCAAGCCTATAATGTAAAACAAGGGCGCCTATTGGGAGGCAACCCAACCATCATTTTTGTTCCATACATTCTAGTTTGTAGTTTTCGTTACTTTAGTTTCCATTTTATTCATTTTTAATGTAAAAAATGTACCTTGATCAAATTTGTGTGATGTGCACACTGAGTATTAGTCGATAGTACCGACACCATAATCGGTAGTACCAAAGAGGTCACAGTGAAAAGGATCAAATTTTACAAAACAACTCGGTACTACTATCCAAAAAGTCGGTGATACCAACAACATCACAAGGAGGTTGAATATAAATTCAAGGAAAGTCAGTACTACCGACCATCAGTTCGGTAGTTCTGACATTTTGTAGAAAAAGGGGCCTAGTTCACTAATAAGGACTCGATACTACCAACATTATCTCAGTAATACCGACACAAATTGAATTTTGAGGCTTGAAACACTGAGATCAGGCTCAGAAGAATCAAAAATTTTAAATGACTCGGTACTACCGACTCAAAGTCAGTAGTATCGATACTTGAAGACTAGAATCCATGGGAGCACCAATGATAGTTAATATTTAGTGCATCTGATGGTCATGACCACTGATCCATGGAAAAAGTCGATTCTACCAAATTCTATTGGTGCTACCGACACATGACAATTTGCATCTACTAAGATCAACAAATCAGTGTCGTCAGTATCAACATCTAGTACCAAGTCACACAAATTACTGAGAAAAAGTTGGTATTATCAACTTTTTGTCAGTACTACCGATGTGACGACAGGGGTGCATCCAGCAAATATATAAAGAGTGGTTGTGCTTAGTTTTTCTTCACAACTTCTTCACACCTCCTCCAAGTAAGTTCGTGCAAGCATCTTTGTACGATTAGAGTCTATTCCGAGCTTCTTTTTCTCCATCCCCTTCTTGTACCACAGAGATGGCGTCCAAGAGAGGTGCTTCTTCATCGGTAGGGAATCCTACATTGATTCCTAAACCAATCTGCATCGCCCACCTCAACACTGTTTGAAGAAGATAAAATGAAGACCTACTGAGGATGGAGATAACTGTGACATGGTATGGCAACTATGCATTCATCTCTGATTAGGGCTTCACCAGTAATCTTCACCAAGTCTATGAGTGTCAAGGGTTGATGGTGATCACTCATCCTTTGGTGATTGGCTCACTTTCCTGGAGCTCATCTATGAGTTCTTAGCATCGCTCAAGATATGTGTCATCCCTAAGCATGGGGATGAATGGAGGGAAGGTTGTAACTACTTTTGTCTATTCAACACTGACTTTCACCTGACAATGTGGCAGTTCAATGCCAACTATAGGTGGCCAATGTGGGAAGAACACTTTGTCCCCAACAATTTTGACTTCAAAAGTGTGTGGGAGTTATTGGTGGAGGTTTGAGAAGGCTACATTATCAGCTAGTATACAAACTACATCACTGGCATCAAGCACCCATTTGCTCGCATCCTACATCGCCTCCTCGCCAACACCATCTTTGCAAAATCAAGCCAAGGGTAGGGGAAGACTTAGAGGGTCGATCTCTACTTCCTCTACATGATTTTAGAGTTAAGAGAGAAGAATGTAGACTTTGGTTCTTTCTTCCTCCAACACATGATTTTGGCAAGGAGATTGGTGCAGAGGACCCCTCCTATCCATTTTGGAGGATTGATTACTCCAATAGAAATCCATATGAACCTCGATCTCTCCACCTCTAGATCCTTGAAGGTTGCTCCCAAGTTAGATATAAAGCATTTTAAGAGATCCAACCTCCTCAATGTGCATTAAGGGAAAATGTATGCATGTTGTACAGTGGGTACCCAGTAAAAGGAGAGGGAGCTCCCTAATCTAGTCTTTGACTTGAAAGGACTCCACCTCATTAGGTGACATGTTGATAGCTCCTCAGAGGATGAGGAGGAAGAAGATGACACCGTGCAAGAATAGCAATAGGAGCAGAATGAAGAAGAGGAGAAGGAGGAACCCACCATCCCCATCACAAGGAGGTAGGTTCCACACAAGAGACCACACACATATGGAGCCTCTAGTTCTTCTTCTCTAGTGCCTTCATAGGAGGATGATCCATACTCCATGGAGGGCATGTATGGAATGACGTAGGAGATTTAGCAGGGGTAGAAATAGCAAACTACTACACTGGAGGGCATACATGATGTATAAGGACGGCTCTATCAAAATCAGTAGGTGATTTTAAAAAATGAGCAACTTCTCTTGGCCAACCAAGAGAACATACACACATGCCTGTAGCAAATGGAGGATTATCAACAGCTGTTCTTCGACAACTACTGGAGTTGGGGCTACTTTGCGGGTATCCATAGCCTCCAGAGATGCCACCGCCACCTCAGACTTTCCACGTGACATTCTATCCCTACCACAACCTCCACCACCACCCTTATGATCTGGTACCACTGTTCCACCTCTTAAGTTGGATTTTTACTATGCAGACATATATAGTCAAGTTCAAGTACCTCTTAAGTTGGATTTCTACTATGCAGACATAGTCAAGTTCAAGCTTAGGGGTGTTGGAACTACTCTATCCTTAGTATTTATTTTTCTTGAAGTCTTTGTTTGCTTTTTAGTTTTTATTTTTCCAAGTTGTAGGATCCACAAATCTATCTAGTGTAAAAGTGGAGCTTAATTCATGATTCCTGTCAATGTCATGTGCTTTCGGGTGTTTGAAATGGAAATTAAAATGAAAAAAATATATAAAATCTTTGGCATAGTTGCAAATTTCTTGAGTTGCGCCACCTAGAGGAAGTGTCTGGGCTACTCAGCTTAAGGACATTTGATATGAATGGACATCTTAATTGTTCATGTAATGTGAATGAAGATGGGGTTTGAGCCTAAATTGATCAATAATCAATGAGATCTTAAACTAAAATTCAAGGTAGAAATTCTAAGGTTACCCTATACATAGGTCACCAGATAATGATGTATCATAGTTCGTGAAAGGCATTGTCTCTTAGTTATGTTATTCCATCCATTTCTCACTCATTTTGACCTACTACCTTAAGATGATCAAGCAATCTGAATTTTTTCCTCTTGGTTCAATTGCATGGCATAATACATGACATGATAGCTAGTTTCTCTTTAATTGAATTAGCTATAAAATGAATAAAAATATGCATAAACAATTTGTGTGCATATCATCTAGTTGCATAACAATAACAGTTACATGTATATTGCATGCATCTTTCATCATTCATTTTCATATCATGTGGTTATATTGTTTTCCTCTAAAATAAGGGTGCAGGGATACACATCCATACCCTTAGAAGAAAAAGAAGGAAAAATGAAATAAATGTGACATGTTAAGTAAAGCCCAAGCATAACTTTACATCATTCTACAACAGTGGCCCAATGAAACAAAGAAGAAAAAAAAAATCAATGGTATGAAATAAAGATGGACAAAGGATACCCTAAACTCTTCACAAAGAGATGAAACATTCACATGATGTATTCTCTTTTATACTTCATTCTCATCCATTTAATGAGACTTTCAATATGTGAATCATTTTACCCATAACATTAGGCATTAGGATTCATACATTTCTCATTATCTTCACCATATAGGTTCATATTTTATTTTTGCATAATTAATTTGGATCCTACATGTGACTATTTATCAACC
Source organism: Alisma plantago-aquatica (assembly GCA_963693085.1). Classification (NCBI taxonomy): domain Eukaryota; kingdom Viridiplantae; phylum Streptophyta; class Magnoliopsida; order Alismatales; family Alismataceae; genus Alisma; species Alisma plantago-aquatica. Next base: position 988,061,206 of record OY856410.1, on the reverse strand, counting down.
ACCTAATTCGTTCCATCCATTTCTCTTATCGGTAGGCCACTTCAATGATTATTTTTCTTATTCATTCTTATAAGGAAAACTGCTTCCAAGTAGTTGGTCATTAGGAAAGAGCAATGTAGATAGGAAATCACATGATGCACCAAGAGAATCCCTGATGGACTATGATATTAACTACTCTATTGATAATGTTTCACTACTCTAAGTTGGACAACTTTTATGGATATTTTGGTCACTATAGAGAAGATGTTTGCTCAGTGGTCAGTAAAGGCTAGTTTGGGACCGTTAGGTGGGGATAGTTGAGAAAAGAAATTCATATTTTGTCTTTTTGCTGACTTCTCTCAAACAAATCTAAGGGTGTGTTGCTCAAGGACGACCAACATTTAAGTTTAGGGGAGTTTGATGCACCAGATATTTATCACTTTTATAGGCTATTTATTATTGATTTTTATGCATTTATCATTCATTTTAATATTAATTTTTATATTATTTATTATCATTGGCATGTGATACTTAATAGCATCAAATAAATATAATTTTAATATTTTCTAATGACTTAATACTATTTAAGAGCTTATGTTCAGTTTTTGTGAATTTTAGATGAATTTACAATAATCTACATAGCTTGGTGCTACAGATTTTATCATTGACAGGTACCGACACTTGCTCAGTATGGAACATATGGAAACCAAACAAACTTGGTAGTACTGACCCAGAAGTTGATACTACCGACATCATACAGATGAATCAGAATTTCATGAGAAATCTTGATAATAGCAACTTCATCTCGTTAGTACCGCTAGATGCATAGGTGGCCACACCTATCGAAGGCTTCAATAGTATCGACACGGTGGGATCAGGCAGATCTAAAAATCACATTTAATCTAACAATTGGTAATTAATGACACGCTAAGTCACTTCTATGACTTTGGGGGATTTTGAACAAACCTAATAATCTTATTCTGTTATGTTGAATGGCAGCTGAGGGCAAGGAGAGAAGAAAGTAAAGAAGGAACTCACATTTCAGGAGATTCGAACACCTCTAGAGGACGGATTTGCAGCTAAAAGGTAGAAAATCATCATGTTCATTAAAGGGGATCATTTGGACCATCTTCTTCAGGGGTTCTTTAGTTTTACTCATGTTTCCTAATCTTTTTTCTTCTCTCATGTATTTTACAATGAAAATCATGCAGGGCTAAACCCCTTGTTCCTTACGAATCGGGAATATCCTGGCTATGCAGTGTAATTGACTTTTATGCATTAATATATCTATTTCTCTTAATTTTTGGACTTATTTATATGAGATTGTCATGAAATATTCATGTTTGATCCCCATAGGAAGTTAATTAGACCTTTAATTGCATTGAAAAGGGAATTAATGGTTGGAAAATTCATAAAAATACATGTTTTATATCTCCCTTTGACAAAGGAGATTTACGAATATGAAGAGATTACCCAGAGTTTTTGATAAAGCACCTAACTAATAACACAATCGTTATGAGAGTGGGATTGGTATTAGATTAGGTAGTGAATTACATCATGACAACATGTAATTCCTACTACAGGTCTCTTAGTCTAGGGTTAGGAGAGATGTTTATTAATGTTATAATGTTTATTGTAATGTTAACTGAGGTAGAATCGTAATCCTAAGGAATTAACTCCAATTGATATCAACAACCAATAATTTTAGATTTATTTTCTTCTTTAGATAATTAAACCTTCAATCAAAGTTTCCATTGGCCTAGTTGATCGCATTATAGTTGGTAATAGTTTTTGGATTAACATTTCCTTGAGTTCGACATTTGGGCCACTTAAGGCCTATATTACATTGATATTTACACTTACATTGATACTTACACTTACATTTGATGTGTAGTTTACTCGTATCAAGCTCTAGTAGAGTTTTAGGAATGATAAATAGCTCTAGTAAATCAATGACAATTTTTTTTCCTAGCTTTGTACTCACTAGGTAATGCATCCTAGTCCTAATTTAAGCTAAGAACTATTAAACACACAGTATGTGTTGATATGCTTCTTGAAAAGGATGTGCTCCATATTCATATGGATAGTCTACTCACTCTTGTTAAGATCATTTAATCCTTGTCAATGGGGAGGGTAAGGGCTTACCCTTACTCTTACCCACCTAGCATGGTGGGTAAGGCTATAGGTAATTCCCCACTCCACCAGTATCCTTACCCTCCCCTTACACTTACCCTCTTACTCAGGGTAAGAGTGAAGTGGGGAATTATTATGTCTTTCAAAAAGATTTACTAATATGAAAAATAATGACATATATAATACATTTATACATTTAAATGAAATGTGAATATTATCCAAAATGGAAATTAATTATTCAAAATATTTAGAAGTAATCTTCTACAACACTATACACATGGTTTCTGTTACAACCTCAATTTTTATATGTTTTCATAATTGAAATGTAATGATTTTATGAATATGGACTTAATTGAAAATGATGGATTTCTTTGCAAATCTCCCTTTTGGTAGGAATCTTGTGATTCCTATTATTAGATTAATCCAATAATAGATATAAAAGAGAAGAAAAGAAGAAAAGTCTAAATATTAGAAAAAGATACAAGATAATGAATATTAAGCAAAGTATTTATGAGATTTACAAAGAAATATTTAAATAGTGGCATTAATGGCCACAATTTAGTAAATTTCATTTATATGTGATTTATAATGAAAGAAATAGGAAAAGAGGGAAAGTAAATAAAAGATAAAGAGAAATCCTTGAAAAGAAATCTTTTAATAAAGAAATAAGTAATATAATGAGAAATGAAGAATGTAGATGCATCTAGAAGGATAATAAGCATCCTTCAAAAAGGATTTCGAAATCTTAGGATTTCTTGGGAGCCAAGGAGTCCCAATGAATAAGAAGAAAGAGAAAATATAAATAATACAAAAATATGAGGATAATGTGCACATAGTTAATGGCTTGTTGGTATTATAAAAAAGAGATACTTTTTACTAAAAGGAAGTAAAATTTCATGGCCAATGGATTAAAAGCCAAGCACAAAGAAGATAAGAGAGATAATTTTTAGATTTCCTAATAACTAAGGAATATAGATAATCAAGGAATTATTAAAAAGAGAGATATTATACCTAATTAAGAAAAATAGGTTTCCTAATGAGGAAATGTGTAACGACCCGCACTTTTGAGTGTCTAAAAGACCTTAAAGTCACAGATCGTTAATCATAACTTCCAGGATCAGATTCATGAAATAATACAAAATAGTAAACAATTTCCATTAATGATCAAATATTTACATGTTTAGATAAAAACCTCCTCTAAGGAGTTACATAACTTTTAAACATAATTAACTTTTACAGGTGTGAAGAAAACCATGATAACCAAACCATTAGGAATAACTCTAGTATCTTCAACATCTTTATATGCACCCTCATGTCCACGCTATCAAGTATATCTGATACCTAAAATGCCGACAAACAAATACGCGATCAGTATATTGCTATACTGGTACATGGGTTCAAACAATAATCACAAGTACAGATATAATCAAACATCTTTATCTTGAATATAAACTCATTTTCATATTCTAACCCTTATCAGGTCCACTACCTCAGGTGTAATCACTGTCCCTCCGGGGCTCGTGTGCATTACCCTTAAGATCAGTCTGACCCAGGGTTCAGAATGTGATCATTTACTTTACATGATACTCATACGAACTTTATAGTTTGCAAGAACTAAATAAACAAGCAAGCAGTTTATTTGTCGTTCAATCTCATCGAGAAACATCGACAATCTCAGAATTCGATATGCATATTCATAAGCGTAACCACGTACCTTATGTCATGCATAAACCATGCAGAATATCTTATGTACTTTAGGAATGCAATCCAAACATCCAATCAACCAACCACGTAAGCAACAAGTATCTGAAACAAAGCATACTACGTGTGTGTCACCATGTATTCACATTACATTATTTACATCTAGATTCGCTCCTAAACTAGGGTTTAGGATTATCTCATGTTTGGATTCAGGATTAGGGTTACAAACCCTAATTCTATTATATTATGGTTTCCAAGATTACAAATCCAGTTATGCATATTAGGTGAAACCCTAATCGTCATCTTAAGCATATTAAACTATTCATGACATCTAGATTACTTTATCAACATTAGATCATAGCAAGATGTTGACATTGATTTTAACACCCTAAATAACATGAATAAGATTACTAATTTGGAATCATCCATTATCCATCATTATCAAGGATTTCTTCATTATGTAGGTTTAGATCAGGTATTAGCCTATCACGAACGAATCTATCCAATTAAGCATCATATTAAGCAAAATCTAGGTTTTCCTATTATACTAATCTCATTAACACATGAATTGCATATACTTTTAGAAAAGGAAGCATGATCAGGTTATGATAACATTTTATTTGGATTCCTCTCATTTTACTAAGCAAGTTTCATATATTACTTGCCTAAATCTGATCATCCTAGCAATTTCTATAATTATTTCAAGATAACATATTCATAGGCCAATGGGATGATGACACATCAGCAAGAACACATTATTCACATACTTGATTTTTCACTTGAAATAGATAGGGGAAAGACTAATTTAACCTTATGTCTTGAACGAACAGGCGGGGGCATAAGAGTCATTCGAATCTATCCCTCCATCTTCCTAGCGCGAGGCGTGATCCCGCCTGGGGAGTCCGCTCCGACGCGGCTCCCGCTTCCTATGTTGCTGCGCGACGCCGTGGCTTGACGTGCTGCTGTCTTCACAAGACAACACACCCCATGTGACTCCTGATGCTGTGTCATCGTCAAAGAAGAATCCCCCGCTCTGTCCTGTCCTCGGACCACACTCGGTCACCCAGCCGAACCAGCGGCCCAAACGGCTGCCGCAATCGTGACTATGAGCGGCAAACCTTGTTTCAAAGGAGCAGGGAGCCGCTTAATCGATGCCTAAGCATCCAACACGGCCAGAACCCCAGAAGGGCAGCGTCAGCCATGATGTGAGGTAAGGGAAAAGTGTCAAAGGCAGAATAGGTTATGGCCTCCCTCCTTCTCAAAAGAAACTCCGGTGAGAGTCAAGATGTTGCCATCGTAGCATAAAGGCTGCCTCTTCCTTACTCTGGTGTCCGTCACACGATCTCCCTAAGGTGTTGGCCGGCATCCGTTTTGCAGGTCTTCTCAAGGTACTCCAGGCCAAAGGACATAGGGATCCCTCACAGGGTTTCTCTCTGGACCACCACGGCTGGTAAAACTCTCTGATGGCGAGGTGTTGCGTGGGAGGGGGGTCCCTATCCTTATATACAAACCCAGAGAACCCTAATATACATGTTGATGAGGGGAAGAGAGGAAAAGCCGAGTCCCCCTTTCTCTATGGACTCACGAGTGAGAAAGAGAACCATACTTCAAACCTCTAAATAAGGAGGTGATTAATCATATTAAGTTATGATAATATACCTTTCCATAATCCCCTCCTTTACGTATCATTTAACCCTTCTCTCTTGATGTACAAGGAAACACATATTAACAAAAGGATATCTCTTCTATTCCACCACTTCACACTTACTGAAAGCGAGACACAATTATAACAATAAATGTATTTCTTAAGTTTTCTTTTAAAAATTTCCCATATAACGAGAGGAAACCCCCTTTGGGCAACAAAAGATGTAATGGAATAACAATCCATACGTCTTTATTATCTCTCTAAAACAAATACCATTATTCTATGGGAAGCCTATTTTATAAATGCTCTTCTTTTCCTTATTATTTCCAAGTATATAACATGTTAAAGTGAAATATACTTGTTTTATGCCTCAAGCATGGGACTGCCAAACTTGGCTTTATAATTACTCTTTTAATTATATGAAACACCATCTTTCTTATTTCTGTTGGAAATTTGATAACTATTTCATCTTAGGAAACTTACATATTGCTCCATTATTTGGATTCCAAGAAAAGGTAGATAATCCTTTAATTAATTATCTATGCCACATATTATCTTGGATTATCCTAGAAATCCTTTCATTATCTTAACTTGTAATTATCCTTCAACATACCAAAAAGGCAACCCAAGGTAACACTATTTGGTGTCCCAACCATTGTGTTTCCAATAATGGAAAGATTAGTATTCTTCTAATTATCTAACACATTATTTACTTTATTCTCCTTTGGAAAACATTTATCAATATCAAAAGTCATTACTATTTATTAATGCATGGATTCCGTTTATCTGTTTGTCTTGTTCCAAAAGCACTTGTGCGAAAAAGGCAATTAACATTCATATTTCACCAATAAAATCATTGAGGAATTATCAAATTAATTCATGCATCATATTTTATAGTTCAATTTTTACCAAAATTTGAGGATATTACATTCACCCCTCCTTAAAAGGAATTTTGTCCCCAAAATTCACACCTAGTAAGCTCTAAGGTGAATGATATCTCAACCTAGTTTCAAGCCTTAGGGTTAGCAACCCCAGATAGATATTCTCAATATCTTTTATTGATATGCTAGTTTCACACGTCATTATTAGCATCAGTACTTGTATTGAAATTCAAATATATCCACATCTAAAGTATACACATCTTATCATCACTTTGATGATTTTATTCTTACTTTGTGATCAATTTCTCTTTTCACCTAGGTTTCCAACCTAGATTCATTATTTTCACCCAAGGGTGAGGCAACACCTCTAACCCTAGGTCATGTTCTTACACATTAAACTTAAGACATTTATTCTCAATATTTTTTTTATCATAATGTGTGTCTATCCAATCCCCTTCCCTCATAATGAGATGAAATAAGCATTTGGCTGCAGTCCAAACACAAATTTCATTCCATTCCAAGAGCAGAGATGGTACATCCACATATTACCTTTCAATTTCATGCATTAAGTTGAATCATACTCTATATGACTCTAAACTTACTTGTTCTTAATTTCACGGCATTCTTATGTCCCATGAATCAAGTGTCCCTTTTCTTACTCTTAAGTTAGGGCACAACTTATCTCAAGTTTTTCATGACTTCATTACATCTTTATATTTACATCTCATGTATCATTATGAGCCTTAGCCAAATCCTTGAGGTCTCTAGGGGTATAGGTACTTTTGGAGTGATCTCATCCTTATGCATCAAGAGAATGCCTTTCACATTCACCCATTAGGCTACATGATCCTCATGGAGGTAGCTAATCTCCTGAGTCATGTACCTTGGATAAACCTAGCTGTTACCTCCCGACCACATGGTCATGTGCATTCATGGCATATCAAATCCCAACCCATCGGTCCTATGTACCTCTAATACACCCTACTTGACCCTAGGATTGCATTAGGACTCTACCCTCCCTAAGGGTTTCTTTTGAGATGTCACATCTTTTAAGAACATTATTCTCTTATTTAATTCTTTAACCAGAACTGCCTTCATATCTCTCTTTTGAGTACACATAATGCAGTGTCGTCCCATCATTGGGCTCGGGCCACCTTCCCTCCAGGGCTTGGTGCCATGTCGGTCTTCCCTCCTGGGATTGACCTCTGTGATCTTCCCCTCCAGGGGCTTGATCCTAAACAACTGCATTGTGGACTTAGGCCACCTTCCCTCCTGGGATTGGTGTCTGCCTGGTCTTCCCTCCTGGGCTTGACCATTTCATGACCTTCCCTCCTGGGCTTGGTCGTCCACTTAGGCCACCATCCCTCCTGGGCTTGGTGCCTTACTGGTCTTCCCTCCTGGGCTTGACCAGCTGTGTCACTCAGAGTTGGCATCCTTGGGTTCAAAGAATTTATGTGCTTTTCATTATTATATCTTTGACTCTTTACCCCTCTAGGTGAGGATTAATGTTATCTCAATTCTTAAATACATTTATTCACTTACCTTTTAAGGGAAAGTCCTAGCCTAGGGTGCCTTCTTGGCTCATAGGAGGGGGTTAGGATCTCTAGCCACAACATGATCCCAAGATCTAAGGTTTTGCCTCCCTCATAGGTCATCTTCCCACTCTTTGGGTTGACCCACCCCAGGTTGTCTCACTAACCCTAAAGGTTTCATAGGTATCTTTTTTTTCATTGAGTATAACTTTTATCATTATAACATATCAACCCATTTTTTTTCAACCTCTGGAATACCCCCTCATGGTCTCTGTCCATTCAATGAACTTGGATCACCTTCCCTCCAGGGCTTGGTGCTACCTCAGCCTTCCCCTCTAGGGGCTTGGCCACCATCACTAAACTTCTAGAGACAACATGAGGAGTTTGAGCAAGTTATATTCCCACTTTTTATTTTCCATATGTGTATATATATAACTATTGGGTTTTTATATCTCTTAAGACTTATCACATAAGTTTTATGCTCCTCATGCCCACATGCATAGGAGATTGGGTTACCTAGACCATCCCTTATCTTTCTTATTCATGATTTCAAGTTTCACATGGGCAGTGTCCCATACCACCAGACCATGTTCATTACCAATTTTAAATTTTCACATTTTAATTCTCTTATTAATATTTCCTTTTCAAAGATTTTTAAGGAAGAGATGAGAAGTAGACGAAAATGTGAGATGAGAAACCTAATTTTTCTCTTAACATTTCTAAGGATTATTTGAAATTATAAACTATTATGTATTAGTTGATGAATCTGGGCTCTGATACCAAATGTAACGACCCACACTTTTGAGTGTCTAAAAGAGCTTAAAGTCACATATCGTTAATCATAACTTCCAAGATCAGATTCATGAAATAATACAAAATAGTAAACAATTTCCATTAATGATCAAATATTTACATGTTTAGATAAAAAGCTCCTCTAAGGAGTTACATAACTTTTAAACAGAATTAACTTTTACAGGTGTGAAGAAAACCATTATAACCAAACCATTAGGAATAACTCTAGTGTCTTCAACATCTTTATCTGCACCCTCATGTCCACGCTATCAAGTATATCTGATACCTAAAACGCCGACAAACAAATACGCGATCAATATATTGCTATACTGTTACGTGGGTTCAAACAATAATCACAAGTACATATATAAGCAAACATCTTTATCTTGAATATAAACTCATTTTCATATTCTAACCCTTATCTGGTCCACTACCTCAGGTGTAATCACTGTCCCTCCGGGGCTCGTGTGCATTATCCTTAAGATCAGTCTGACCCAGGGTTCAGAATGTGATCATTTACTTTACATGATACTCATATGATCTATATAGTTTTCAAGACCTAAATAAACAAGCAAGCGGTTTATTTGTCATTCAATCTCATCGAGAAACATCGGCAATCTCAGAATTCGATATGCATATTCATAAACGTAACCACGTACCTTATGTCATGCAGAAACAATGCATAATATCTTATGTACTTTAGGAATGCAATCCAAACATCCAATCAACCAACCACGTAAGCAACAAGTATCTGAAACAAAGCATACTACGTGTGTGTCACCATGTATTCACATTACATTATTTACATCTAGATTCACTCCTAAACTAGGGTTTAGGATTATCTCATGTTTGGATCCGAGATTAGGGTTACAAACCCTAATTCTATTATATTATGGTTTCCAAGATTACAAATCCAGTTATGCATATTAGGTGAAACCCTAATCGTCATCTTAAGCATGTTAAACTATTCATGACATCTAGATTACTTTATCAACATTAGATCATAGTAAGATGTTGACATTGATTTTAACACCCTAATTAACATGAATAAGATTACTAATTTGGAATCATCCATTATCCATCATTATCAAGGATTTCTTCATTATGTAGGTTTAGATCAGGTATTAGCCTATCACGAACGAACCTATCCAATTAAGCATCATATTAAGAAAAATCTAGGTTTTCCCTTTATACTAATCTCATTAACACATGAATTGCATATACTTTTAGAATAGGAAGCATGATCAGGTTATGATAACATTTTGGATTCCTCTCATTTTACTAAGCAAGTTTCATATATTACTTGCCTAAATCTGATCATCCTAGCAATTTCTATAATTATTTCAAGATAACATATTCATAGGCCAATGGGACGATGACACATCAGCAAGAACACATTATTCACATACTTGATTTTTCACTTGAAATAGATAGGGGAAAGCCTAATTTAACCTTATGTCTTGAACGAACAGGCGGGGGCATAAGAGTCATTCGACTCTATCCCTCCATCTTCCTTGTGCGAGGCGTGATCCCGCCTGGGGAGTCTACTCCGACACGGCTCCCGCTTCCTGTGTTGCTGCATGATGTTGTGGCTCGACGTGATGCTGTCTTCACAAGATGGCACACCCCATGTGACTCCTGATGCCGTGTCGTCGTCGAAGAAGAATCCCCCGCTCCATCCTGTCCTCGGACCACACTCCGTCACCCAGCCGAACCAGCGCCCTAAACGGCTGCCACAGTCGTGACTATGAGCGGCAAACCTTGTTTCAGAGGAGCAGGGAGCCACTTGATCGATGCCTAAGAATCCAACACGGTCAGAACCCCAGAAGGGAAGCGTCAGCCATGATGTGAGGTAAGGGAAAAGTGTCAAAGGCAGACCAGGTTATGGCCGCCCTCCTTCTCAAAAGAAACTCCGGTGAGAGTCAAGATGTCGCCATCGCAGCATAAAGGCTGCCTCTTCCTTACTCCGGCGTCTGTCACGCGATCTCCCTGAGGTGCTGGCCGACATCCGTTTTGCAGGTCTGCTCAAGGTACTCCAGGCCAAAGGACATAGGCATCCCTCACAGGGTTTCTCTCTGGACCACCACGGCTGGTGAAACTCTCTGATGGCGAGGTGTTGCGTGGGAGGGGGGTCCCTATCCTTATATACAAACCCAGAGAACCCTAATATACATGTTGATGAGGGGAAGAGAGGAAAAGCCGAGTCCCCCTTTCTCTATGGACTCACAAGTGAGAAAGAGAACCGTACTTCAAACCTCTAAATAAGGAGGTGATTAATCATATTAAGTTATGATAATATACCTTTCCATAATCCCCTCCTTTACGTATCATTTAACCCTTCTCTCTTGATGTACAAGGAAACACATATTAAAAAAAGGATATCTCTTCTATTCCACCACTTCACACTTACTAAAAGCAAGACACAATTATAAGAAGAAATATATTTCTTAAGTTTTCTTTTAAAAATCTCCCATATAACGAGAGGAAACCCCCTTTGGGCAACAAAAGATGTAATGGAATAACAATCCATACGTCTTTATTATCTCTCTAAAACAAATACCATTATTCTATGGGAAGCCTATTTTCTAAATGCTCTTCTTTTCCTTATTATTTCCAAGTATATAACATGTTAAAGTGAAATATACTTGTTTTATGCCTCAAGCATGGGACTGCCAAACTTGGCTTTATAATCACTCTTTTAATAATATAAAGCACCATCTTTCTTATTTCTGTTGGAAATTTGATAACTATTTCATCTTAGGAAACTTACATATTTCTCCATTATTTGGCTTCCAAGAAAAGGTATATAATCCTTTAATTAATTATCTACGCCACATATTATCTTGGATTATCCTAGAAATCCTTTCATTATCTTAACTTGTAATTATCCTTCAACATACCAAAAAGGCAACCCAAGGTAACACTATTTGGTGTCCCAACCATTGTGTTTCCAATAATGGAAAGATAAGTATTCTTTTAATTATCTAACACATTATTTACTTTATTCTCCTTTGGAAAACATTTATCAATATCAAAAGTCATTACTATTTATTAATGCATGGATTCCATTTATCTATTTGTCTTGTGCCAAAAGCACTTGTGCGAAAAAGGCAATTAACATTACTATTTCACCAATAAAATCATTGAGGAATTATCAAATTTTTTTTTGGTCGGTCAAAACTCGTGTTGCTTTTTTTGTATTTTCATTTGTAAATATGTACAAAGCTTGTTGGAACTCAAAACAAGTCCAACTAAAAGAACCTTACTTTACAACTAGAAAGGCTAACAAACCCAAAGAAAGGATCTGCACAGCAGCAAACCTTACTTTACAAAGCTCGTTGGAGATATCTATACAGGTTCTATATTCAAACCAGAGGAGAAAAGGGAAAAAAAACTGCACAGCAGCAAAGCGCCTACTCCTTCAGAGCTCAAAACAAAAACACCATCAGAAGACCAGAGAAGAGCCCCTTAACATGAACCAAAACTGCCAAAAAGATCACCGCATCAAACGGGCAACAGCAACAAAAACAGAACTTCCTTGACAAGAACGAAACAGAACCAAGCCAGCAGCCTTTGCAGAAAAGGAGGACTCCCAACCCAAGAAACAAAGCCATCAGAGCAGCCATGGATAACCAGATGAACCCCAATGAGAGGGAGTACAATCCAGCAGAACGAGCACCAAGGCAACAGCCTCACAAACCAGAAGGAAACACATCCACATAACAGGAGCAAAAGAGGGGAAAAGGACAAGCCGCAACAGATCATCAGCCAAAAAGCTCCAGGCCAGCCCCAACACAAACCAGGGAACCGCAAACATAACAGTATACAGAGCATCCATCTTCAGGGAACCAAAAGGAAAGTTCCCTCTTCAGCAAAGCAAAAAAACATCTTCCAAACAAAGATAACCAGCTTAGCACAGCTCAACTCCATCCAAACAACATCCAGAAGCCCAAGCAGCAAACAGAAGAACCCCACATCACAGATCGTCCACAGCTTAAACAAACTAAGGACAGAGAGCTACAGAACGCAACAAACATCCATCAAGACACTGGAGCACCAGCCAAAAGGAGCACTATGGAGATCTCTACCACTCCCATAGGATAAGATCAACCATCCATAGGCACGAACAACACGCAACCTGCATCACAAAAGGAAGAAAACTATGGAGATCTCTGCCACTCCCGAAGGATAAGATCATTCACCAAAGTTTCAAAGAAACAAAACAAACACAAGGAGGCAGCCCATCACTCCAAACCAACATAACAGAAGAACACGCAACCTGCAGCTCAAAAGGAAAACTATGGAGATCTCTGCCACTCCCGAAGGATAAGATCAACCACCATAGTATCGAAAAACAAGCAAACAACAGGAGGCAGCCCAACACATAAAACAACATAGCAAAGATATCCCTGAACCCAGAAAACCAAGAGAACACTGCAGCACCAAAAGGAAGAACTATGGAGATCTCTGCCACTCCCAAAGGATAAGATCCACCACCATAGTTCAGATAAAGTCCCTGACACTGCAACACCAAAAGGAAGAACAATGGAGATCTCTGCCACTCCCAAAGGATAAGATCCACCACCATAGTTCAGATAATCATAGCAATAGTGTCCCTGACTTTCTTGATAATCACATTAACCGGGGTAGACTTGTCATCATGAACTCTAAGATTTCTTTCTCTCCACAAATGATACATAATACAAAGAGCAGCCTTCCTCCCAGGAATAGAGTTGATAAGAAGAAGATCATCATAACTATTAGGCGGATCTTCAATAATAAGCAAGTCAGCACAAGCCAGCCAAACATCTCTAGCAAAATCACAAGTGAAAGAAACATGATTAGTGTCTTCATAACCACACCTACAGAGAAAGCAAACAGAGGCCAAAGTGATCCCTCTTCTCCTACTATAATCAGAAGTAGGTAATTTGTTAAGACACACTTTCCAAGCATGGATGATAAACACTTTGGGAGCTTTACTAGACCAAAACCAAGTATACCGATTACTGAACTCTCCCTTAGTACGAACAGAGTTCCAAATCTTCTTAAGAATAGGCTTAGTATCCCCCAGAATAGTCATGCCATCCACATCATTAATGACAATATTATGCACTTCCATACACTTAAGAAACAAGTGGGCAACCCTGGACTTAGGAGGATTCCATTTAGAATTAGATATAACAGATCCAAGATTAGCATTAACACCCATACCAGAATTAATAGGATTCATATCCACCACATCACCCAAAAACTTAGAGTCACACCAAGGGACCTTCCAAATCTTAAAGGAGGAATTTGGCCCAATGTGAAAATTAATCAAAGATAAGAGAATCTTCCTAACAGAAAGCACCTTATTGAACATCCAAGAGAAATTAGCAGATTCATCCAGCATCCAGAAATTATCTTCCTTCAGGTACTTGGAGGAAATCCATTTGACCCATAGGGTGTCTTTCTTATTACAGACATCCCACGCATTCATAATCAAACAAGCACGAGACACATCCTTACTACGTCTAATACCCAAACCTCCTTCACTAGTAGGAAGGGTAACCTTCTCCCAAGGAACCAAATGAAGATGATTCATGCCTTCCGATTTACCCCAAAGAAAGTCCCTGGCCACCTTATCAACAAAATCCAAAACCGAAGCAGGCAAAGGGAAAGCAAGCATCCAATGCATATGAAGAGAAGATATAGTAGATTTGATTAACTCAATCCTGCCAGCCATACTAAGAGTTTTAGACTTCCAAGCATCCAACTTCTTGCTGAACTTATCAATGAGCTTATAGCAATTCTTTTTAGATAACATACCATAGAACAGGGGAATACCCAAATAGCTAAGATCATCCACATTTCCTTCAGGCATGTCCAGAATAGACAGGATATTACCTTTATCAACATTCCTACTAAAAATAACAGAACTCTTGTTGAGATTAAGGATCAAACCGGACATATCACCAAAGTCATCCAGCAGCTTTCTAACATAAGTAGCATTACCAACAGAAGCCTTAAGGAAAAACATGAGATCATCAGCAAAAATCAGATGAGAGACAGTAAGAGAGCTCGACCTTTTAATAGGCACAAAGTCAGTCCTTTGTTTCATCATAGTGGTAAGACCCTGCATCACAATAACAAAGAGATAGGGTGCAATAGGATCCCCCTGTCTAATACCATTAGAGGGAAAAATAGGATCAGTAGGTTCTCCATTAACCAAAACATGATAGGACATAGACAGAAAGAGGGCTTCAATCCATTTTATCCAAGAAACGGGGAACTTCATCTTGAACATGATAGAAAATAAGAACTTCCAAGAAACAGAATCATAGGCCTTAGAAATATCCGCCTGAATACACATGTTACTTGAGTCTTTCTTAAAGTCACTAATCAGCTCATTTGAGAGAAGAACAGCATCTTTCAAACTTCTACCTTTAACAAAAGCACATTGGTTAAAGTCAATGATGGAAGGAAGCACTTTCTTTAATCTATTAGCTAAAATCTTCAAAATAATCTTATAGAAAGTGTTGCAAAGAGCAATGGGTCTCCAATTAGAAATGATCGTAGAATCCTTCCCTTTGGGAATGAGAGTCAAAAAAGTCTTGTTAGCTTCTTTAATCAAAACTCCATTCAGAAAGAACTCCTTAATGGCATTAAACACATCATCCCCAATAATACTCCAAGTCTTTTTGAAAAAACAACCATTCAAACCATCCGGACCAGGGGCCTTATCAACATCCAAACCCTCAATGATATCCTCAACCTCCTTCCTAGTCACAATCGAAGTAAGGAGGGTCCTATCATCAGAAGCAAGGACACTACCAGTCCACTCACCTTGCCAAACTTTCCCTTTGGCAAGAGGATTATTGAACAAGTTATGATAATAATCCATAATCGACATTTTAAAATCTTCAGGAATTATCAAATTAATTCATGCATCATATTTTATAGTTCAATTTTTACCAAAATTTGAGGATATTACAAAATGCTTTGTTTTCTTTGTGGGCAGGCATGTTAGGGCATGGATACCCTCCCCTATATAAGGGTTGAACCCTTAGCCTCGAGCCCAAGAGAATTCCGTGCATCCCTCTCTCTCCTTCTTTCTTGTTTTCATTCAAACCCTAGCATAGGGAGTAGTTCAAACCCTAGAGCAATGAGGGGCTGTGGAAGTGTTACGATTGAGGTGTGCTGCTCCCACGACATCAAGGGGATGCTCGGTGGCCATCCCTTCACCCTAGCCTATGCGCATCAGAAGCAACATGGCTGCAAGGTTGGTTGCGAGTTGTAGACATGCCCAGCCTGAACCAGCCACATTGATCGTGAACTGGAGGAGCCCCATGTGCAACAAAGGGAGGCGGAGGTAGGGCGGTGGCCATCGGTGGCCCTCAAACCCTGGGGAGGAGGGGGCGGCCCCACGAAGAGTTGCGCTCGGCAGCAACAGCGGCGTCGGGAGGTTGAAGACAACCTAGGTGTCGTTAGATGAATATACCCCTCTAGGGTATGAGGAGTTGGTGAGTTATGTGGGGGCAAAAGCGTCAATTGGTTATGTTTTCAATCGGCCGAGCTACACTGCATGGGATTGCTGACATGTCAGCATCCCATTGGTCTAAGTAAGTGGATTCTTGCAAAATTCATATCTAAATATTGGTAGATCGGATTGGTACATATAATATATGTCACTACTACAGAAATAGCATTCAGTGTCACTTTTCTGGGCGTCGGTTATTAAGGAAAACCGACGCCTTATATGTTAGGCGTCGGTTTTTTAAGCAAACCGACGTCTATATTCGAAGACCAGCCAGACACGGGTACCGCTTTGTATTCAGCGTCGGTTGTTTATAACAAACCGACGCTGAAAGTCAGCTGCGAAATCCAAATTTTGATCAAAAAAATAGTGTCATTTTCAGCGTCGGTCATGTAGGTATAAACCGACGCCTATGTGCGATGAAAATTTGCGCGAAAAGTGTCACTTTCAGCGTCGGTTATCCTTTTATAACCGACGCTGAAGGTGGTTCCCGCCAAACAATTTCATGAAAATATCGTCCAATTGGACGTCGGTTGTTGCAAACAACCGACGCTAAAGATGTTTAGGCGTCGGTTGTTTAAAACAACCGACGCTATTTGGGAACTTATACTCCGCGATCGCCCGACTCTTCCCCTTTCTTCTGTTTCATTGCGAGCATTTACCCTATTTCTCTGCTGCCGGCAATTTCTCTCCGGTGATTTCTTCTCCAGCGCCATTTCTCCGGCTATTTCTTCTCTGGCGCCCCCTTCTCCGGCGCCCCCTTCTCCGCCACCACTCCTCCTTCTCCGCGCCCCCTTCTCCGCCGCCCCTGCTGCTCCAAGCGCCTGAGGCCGCCGCCACGCCTGACTCTTCGGCGCCGCCTGGTGCTTTTCCACCGTCGTCGCGCAGCCGCAACCACCGCCAGAGCCACCGGAGCTGCTAGCTGCTCCTCCACCGCCGTCGCTGCTAGCTACTTCTCCAGCCAGAGCCACCGGAGCCTCTGCCTTCTTCCCTCTGACAAGGTTGGTCTTCCCGCTGCTAGCTGCTCTGCTTTTTTATGCATCGATCAAATTGTTGTGATAAAAATGCATGTAATGTATTTGATTAGAGTTAATCTAATCTGGATGTTCATAATAATGGTATGTTAAATATGATGATTAGGGATAAATATAATGTCTAGTACACAAATATTAGATGATATTCAAGAAAACCCTAGTTTGATGAGCATGTTGTTAATCATGTTAATTATGATTCTTCTATATATTCTGATGTCATTATATAATTATGTGATCCCAACATATTAAATTGAATTAGAATGATTTCATGAATTATAGGGTTTTAAAGTTGATAA
Organism: Alisma plantago-aquatica; assembly: GCA_963693085.1. Classification (NCBI taxonomy): domain Eukaryota; kingdom Viridiplantae; phylum Streptophyta; class Magnoliopsida; order Alismatales; family Alismataceae; genus Alisma; species Alisma plantago-aquatica. The sequence continues at coordinate 988,043,697 of OY856410.1, read as the reverse complement.
ACATGTACATGCGGAAATAGGGTTATTAAACTAATGGTTATAACATAGTATGATCTTAATCTGATCTGGATGTTCATAATAATGTAGTATGTTAAATATGATGATTAGGGATACATATAATGTCTAGTAAAGATTCCTAGACCTTTTGTTTGAAACTATTGATTTCTTGATTTATTATTTAATAACGCTCTGTTGATTAGGATTAACCATGTTGCCTGTACTTTATAGACATTTATTATATATAAGAATGACAACACATGTATTTGTTGGCCTAGAAACCCATCCAAGATTGACTCATTAGGAGTAAATCTTGGATAGTCCCCGGTTTGGGACTGTTCTTGAACACCTAATCTCACTTAGGATGTAAGTGTATAATGTGTATTGGATTTTTGAGAAAATTTCGGTAGCATTTCCCCGTTTGTTCTCTAAGTACATATGTACTTAGAGAATAGCGGGGAAATGCTGCCGAAATTTTCTTGAAAACCCAATACACATTATACACTTACTAGTGAGATTAGGTGTTCAAGGATGGGATAGGTGGTACACATTTATTATATATAAGAATGACATCAAATGTGTTTGTTGGCCTAGAAACCCGTCCAAGATTGACTCATTAGGAGTAAATCTTGGATAGTCCCCGGTTTGGGACTGTTCTTGAACACCTAATCTCACTTAGGATGTAAGTGTATAATGTATATTGGGTTTTCGAGAAAATTTCGGTAGTATTTCCCCGTTTGTTCTCTAAGTACATATGTACTTAGAGAACAGCGGGGAAATGCTGCCGAAATTTTCTTGAAAACCCAATACACATTATACACTTACTAGTGAGATTAGGTGTTCAAGGATGGGATAGGTGGTACACATTTATTATATATAAGAATGACATCACATTATACACTTAGGATGTAAGTGTATACCCTAATCTTTTCCTAATATATACTTGTTTCCTAATATATACTTGTTTTCTCTGATCATAGAATGGATAGATCGTGGATGTCCATTCGTAATCGTTGCACCCCAGAGTTTATATCTGGTCTTGATCAGTTTATTAGATTTGCCGAGGAACATAGGAAAAAACCTACATATAGGTTCTACTATCCATGTAGGCATTGCGGTAACAACTTGAAAGTCAACACTGGTGAGGAAATCAAAAGTCATGTCATGTGCAACGGGATTGTACAAGGCTATACAGAATGGCACTGGCATGGAGAGATTTCAAAATTGAAACCAGTAGATGTCGATAGCAGTGCTTGGGTGGAAGAAGAAATTGCCTCCGATGACGTAAATGTGAACGAATCAGTTCCAGCAGACATCGTTGATGCGATGCTGGATAGTTGTAGGGTAGAGCACACCGATCCACCTCCTATCTTTAGAAACATTGTGCATGATGCTGAGATACCGTTATACACAGGCTGTGCTAAGTTTATGAAGCTTAGCGCTGTGTTGAGATTGTATAAGTTGAAAGCTAACAATAGATGGAGCGACAAAAGCTTCACTTCATTGTTGACTTTGTTGAAAGAAATGCTTCCTGAAGGAAACGAGCTGCCAATCTCAACATACCAGGTAAAGAAAATGTTGTGCCCAATGGGAATGGAGGCCAAGAAGATACACGCATGCCCGAATGATTGTGTATTATTTCAAAAGGACTATGTAGATTTGAAAGATTGTCCAAAATGTGGTGCGTCACGGTATAAATTGACGACTTCGGGGGATTCCAAAACTGGTTCTCCTGCCAAGGTGTTGTGGTATCTACCTATAATATCACAGTTTCAACGCTTGTTTGTAAATCCAAAAGATGCGAAGAATTTGAGGTGGCATGCAGATGTTAAGAAAAATAATGATGGGATCCTGTGACATACATCTGATTCCCCACAGTGGAAGAAGATTGATCTATTGTACCCCAAATTTGGTGAAGAAGATAGGAATCTAAGACTTGGGCTTTGTACAGATGGGATGAATCCGTACGGGACATTGAGCAGCCAACATAGCACTTGGCCAGTCATGCTTGTTATATACAATCTTCCTCCCTGGATGTGTATGAAAAATAAGTACGTTATGTTGTCATTGTTGATATCGGGCCCTAAACAACCCGGAAATGATATCGATGTTTATCTTGAACCTTTGATTGATGACTTAAAGAAACTTTGGGCTGAAGGTGTGATGACCTATGATGCTTCAGCAAGAGAGACATTTCGTTTGCACGCTATGTTGTTTTGCACTATTAATGACTTTCCAGCATATGGGAATTTGTCTGGATATAGTGTCAAAGGAGCTAAAGCGTGTCCTATATGTGAAGAAAACACTGATTCAATAAGACTAAAACATGGCGGCAAGACTGTATATCTTGGTCATCGAAGGTTTCTTTCAAAATTCCATCCGTATCGTAGGAAGCGCAAAGCATTCAATGGATGGAATGATGAACGGAGTGCACCTAAACCTATACCAGGGGATGTTGTTTATGAAAGAGTAAAAGACATTGTCAATGAATTTGGTAAGAAATCACAATGTAGTATGGCCACACGGAGTGACAATTCTTCATTCAAGAAGAAGTCAATATTTTGGGATCTTCCTTATTGGAGTTCTTTGACAGTCAGGCATTGTATCGATGTAATGCACGTTGAGAAAAATGTCTGTGATAGCATCATTGGTACTCTATTAAATATACCAGGTAAGACTAAAGATGGGATAAAATCCAGACTGGACCTACGTGAAATGGGAATAAGGTCAGAATTAACAAAATTACGTGAAATGGGTAGTAAAAGAACATACTTACCTCCCGCTTGTTACACGTTGTCTAGAAAGGAGAAGAAAACTTTTTGTGAATGCTTGGTAAATGTTAAGGTGCCACATGGTTACTCATCCAACATCCGTAGATTGGTATCAATGAAAGATCTGAAGTTGATAGGTCTTAAATCTCATGATTGTCACACTCTAATGCAACAAATATTACCCGTGGCAATTCGATCTATATTGCTGAAGCATGTAAGGTTTGCAATTACCAGACTTTGTTTCTTTTTCAACAGTCTATGCAGTAAAGTTATTGACCCTGATACTCTCGATAATTTGCAAAGAGAAGTGGTTGTTACCCTATGTCATCTTGAGATGTATTTCCCTCCTTCGTTCTTTGATATCATGGTACATCTTGTTGTCCACTTGACTAGGGAAGTGAAAATGTTGGGACCAGTTTTCTTGCATTGGATGTATCCCTTTGAACGATACATGAGCGTTTTTAAAGGTGATGTTCGAAACCGTTATCGGCCTGAAGGGAGTATTATTGAAGGTTATGTGGCGAGAGAGGTTATGGATTTTTGCAATGACTTTCTCAGTGGTAATGACACTCCTGATAATGCCAAGAATATTGAGGAGGGCAAAGGAATTTTGGGATCACGGGTGAAAGTAATCAGCCGTGAGCAGTTGGAACAAGCTCACTTGTATATTTTACACAATATGGACGAAGTGAGTGTTTATATCGAGGAACATACCAATTTCATAAAGAGACAACATCCTCGAGCAAGTTCAATGTGGCTTGCTAGAGAGCATAATAAGACTTTTACTAAGTGGTTTGAAGATAAAGTCTTACATCAACTATCTCAAACACCAAATGATATTACAAAAACTATCAAATGCCTCGCCTTTAAACCAAAACCGAATGTTATGTCTTATGAAGGGTTTGACATTAATGGATTCACATATTACACAAAGCGCCAAGATGATAAGAGTGTCATCCAAAATAGTGGGGTCACTCTTCAAGCGTCGACTATGTACTTTGCAAGTGCAAAGGATAAGAGTCCACGTGAAGCTAAAATGTCATATTACGGTGTCATTGAGGACATTTGGGAGTTTGACTACATAGATTTAAAAATTCCGCTCTTTAAATGTAATTGGGTTGATAACACCAAAGGAGTTATAGTGGATGAATTGGGTTTCACTTTGGTGAACTTTGAAAAGATTGGCGAGAAGGGTGAACCATTCATATTGGCATCACAGGCAAAACAAATATTCTATATCGATGATCCTGCGAATGATAAATGGTCGGTTGTTCTTCATGGTAAAAGACAATTCATTGAAGATCCTATAGATGAAGAAGAGTACTATGATAAGTATGATGACTCCAGTCCATTCTCAGTTGGGTTGCCAACTCCACAAAATATTGAAGCTAATGATGACTTATATGTGCGATCACAATGAAGGATTGTTAATAGATAAAAGATCACAATTTTAGAGACATGTATGTTTATACAAATGCTAAATATTTGCCTTTTTCTAGTTAATACAAATGCTAAATGTTTGCCTTTTTCTAGTTAATACAAATGCTAAATGTTTGCCTTTTTAATGACATTTTCAGATGGCTGACCATGATGAGCATGATGTCCATGATGAGCATGAAGTCCATGATGAGCATGCTGTCCATGATGAGCATGGCGAAGATACCAATGTAAGTTCTAAAAACATATCCTGTATTTCTATAAAATTCATTATCTTCTAGTTATGTCATATATCCTATATTTCTATATTGGGCTAATTTAGTGTGTTTATTTTTGTCAAATTTTAGGTTGATGATGTACCTGTACCCACTGAAGCACTGGAGCAACTTGATGCGCAACACCAAACACTTAACAAGAAAAGGGGCATAACTCTGTTGAAGAAGTTATTAGCGCTAAGTGGTAGTGGATCCAAATTGGTGGTGGAGTTTGATAATGGAGGAAATGCAATTGGAGTGAACCGCAATAATTTTGTAAACTATCTTGGGTGTACCACTCGGAGCCATTGTGGTGTTAAGTATGATAATTGGCATAAAGTTCCTCAAGGGAAAAAAGACTTGATATGGAAGGATTTATGCATGAGTTATTATTATTTGCAATTCTATTTTGTAGATTACAAATTCTATTATTTGCAATTCTATTTTGGATACTAGTTAATAACATTTCTATTTTACAGAATCTGTTTGCATTGGATGAGAAGTTGCATCGTAAAAGTGTGATGCAACGCGCTGGAAAGATGCTTAGGAATTATAGGACAAATTTGAACAGAGAATACATAAAAGAGGGTGATAAGAAGAAGAAATCAGCCCTTGAACAATGGAACTTCTTGGACAAAGAAGATTGGGACAATTTTGTTGCTTCAAGAAAATCTGAAGAATTCAAGGTATTAGGCGTCACTCCCAATTTAATTAATATACATTGTATTCACCTATTCAAGATTAACATTTAGTGCTACTAACCAAATCATTAATGTGCATACTAACTAGGCCCTCAGTGACGCACAAAAAGCAAGGCGTGCACTGAATGTGCATGACCACACTATGGGTCCAAAAGGCTATGCAAGCATTCACCAAAGACTACAGGCAGAGTCTGCGACTACTCAGCAGTCTGCTGCTACTCAGGAGTCTGCTCCTACTCAGGAGTCTGCCACACCCATGCCTCGCCATGATATCTGGATAGCTGGCAGGAAAAACAAGAAGGGTGAAATAAAGAAGCCTGTAACTGCTGAGGCGGCTGCAAAATGGTAAAATACAACTCTTAGAGAAATCGTTTGAATATTGATTATTTGTGGTGTTAACTTACCAATTTCTATTTATGCTGATTAGCGGGAGCTGCACGAGTAGAGGAAACAAGGCACGTTCATCCCTCAGGGCACAAGGGATGAATTGACAGTTGCTCTGGGTAACCCAGAGCATCTTGGACGTGTTAGAGGTGTCGACGCTGGTGTTGGCATCAAAGCATTCTTTGGGCCATCCCAGCGCAAACCCAGAGCGGGACTTTCTCAAGAATAGGTAACCTATTCTTTTTTTAGAATGTTACTGCAAAAGGAAATTCATTAATAAAAAGCTAATGTTTCTTTTATCCATGTATAGGAGAATAAGAGAGTTGAGGATTTAGTTGCTAAGAAGGTCAACGATGTAGTTGCTGAGAAGGTCAAGGAAGAATTGCTGCGGTGGCAGGCATCTCAGGCTTCCAATCAGCCTATGGCGACCCACTCTTCTCCTGATGCACAGACTGCGAGTAATCCTGGAGACCCATCGCCTAGCACGTCTGCTGTAAGTATTGTTTATGACATTGTAGCTAGTCTTTTCAAGATGATATGTTTTCAAGATTATATGTATATATGTATAACATTCTTTACGTAAATTTGTAGGCATTGAAGCCATGCCGCTTAAGAATACAAGACTATGTTGTTGCAGAGGCGCAAGCTTACCCGTCCCTTCCTGGGGAAAGGTTTCACGGGACTCCAATGCCACAAGGCTATGTTCGTGTGGGCCCATTACGTGTGTTACCCGATTGGAGGGAAGTTGCGTTGCCATATGCCCACCCAGATATTGATACACTTGGTGAGGCAGAAGGTGGGGTCATATTGTGGCCCAAAGCAGATGTCGTCTACACGACTAAAATTGTAAGATAAATTTACATTGATTTAGACTGTTAATGTGTATATATGATGTCAACTGATCTGAAATTATATATACAGGTTAAAAAGAAGACACCAGGAGCACCTAGGCCTCCACCTCCACTTCCCGCATTACCAACTTGGGTTCCAACTGACCTAACATACCCGTTAGGTCCTGCTTGTAGGGGAATGGCATGTTGGCTACAGGCACATAATATACATTGCCCTATAATAGTTTCTTTAGATGCAGATTATGCAGGTCGATCATACGATAGCTCTTTATTTATACAAGATATTATTGAGCTGTTTATGTATGATTGGATGAATACATCAATGATAGAGACATGGATAAGGTGAGATCTTGTTTATACATCCATATACCTTGTGTAAGATCCGGTGATCTGGTTTCTTATATATTAATGCATACGCCTATATGTTTTGCAGCTACTTAGTCGAAGATCATTGCAAACAATTTGCATTTGATCATGTGGGATTTTTGATTCCATCATTGATTAGTTTGGTAGCTAAAGACCCTGATAATGTTCAACAATACTGTATAGATGCTTTTACAATTTTTGGTCAGCAAAAGAAGACGATAATAATAGCTCCATTCAATGTCAAGTAAGTTTACTTTATTTTTAATTTGGACTTAAGAAAATTCCATTTTTATTTTGCATTTTGAGTTATTAATTGTTAACTTCTTACCTCTAGCGGTAGACATTGGGAGTTACTAGTTATTGTCCCCGGGACATTTACTGTTTATTATCTAGATCCTGCGGGGAGTACATTGAACACTAAAATTGGACACGTAATGAGAATGCCATTATTCTGGTGAGAAATATTTCATTTTTATATCCGTTAACATCTTTTATTACATTACTATTTACTTATGCTATTTATTGTGTTATATTAACATGTAGGGGTTTAGATGCATTCAAAAAGGCTGGAGGAACGGTCCCAAGGAAAAAGAACCAGCCAATAAATTGGCAGAACGTACAAGTAAGTTCCCGACTCGAATATATATATTATTGATGTGAATTGTGCTTAGTTGTATTATTTTGTATGTTTCAATTTATAGTGTGCTACACAAGACAATGGTTGGGCATGCGCATACTATGTGATGCGATTTATGCAGATGATTATCAAACATGCCGCATTGGACATCGATACCATACATGAGGTATTATATATAGTCTCATTAGTTAGTATGAAATATATCAATCTTATTTTTATATTATTACTTATATATATACATCATTCTCTTTGCAGGTGTTTAAAACTGACCACACTATAAGTAAACGCTTAAAAAATATACATGCTCCATATACGATGGAAGCATTAAATGAAGTAAGAGAAGAATGGGCAAAAGCCATACAAGCAGTGGCAACTGTAAGATATAATTGGGATGTTGATAGCGATAATGAATGATACTTTATAAATGAATATTTCTGAATGTTAATACATGTATTTGAATGTTTCTATATGTGTGAATGTGAGAATTGAATTGATGTCTGAATGTATGTACTTGTGTGAAATTTTCCTTGTGACTTTTGCAGGTTTGCGGCCTGTTTGTAGGCTGATATCAATGGATGTCGTAAACCTGCAGTTTAGAAAATTGAACTGCAGGTTCTCATCTTGTTGACCAGCCACAGCAGGCCTGCAAACTGATATGAAAAAAAAATATAAATAGGCGTCGGTTATTTATAGAAAACCGTCAGCAAAGACCTACAGCGTCGGTTTTTTTTCAAAAAACCGACGCCTGATGTGGCCAAAGCAGTCCTGGAAATGGCGTCGGATATTCGTATCAAACCGACGCCTATTTAATCTATAGGCGTCGGTCTTTTGGTATATAACAGATGCCAAAAGTGTTCGCGCCACAGAAAATGGCGTCATCTAGGGCACTTTATGCGTCGGTTATCTACTAAAAGACTGACACTATATTCCATATAGGCGTCGGTTGTTTAGTAAATAACCGACGCAGAAAGTGACCTAGATGACGCCATTTTCTGTGGCGCAAACACTTTGGGTGTCGGTTATCTACTAAACGACCGACGCCTATAGATTAAATAGGCGTCGGTTAAAAAACCGACACCGAAGTGTTTGACCTTTAGCGGCGCCCACATAGGCGTCGGTTGGAAACCGACGCCAAATGGGGTTAAACGACCGACGCCAAAGGCCGTTTCAGTAGTAGTGTGTTATTTTCTTAGAAAAATGTGAGGAATCCATTAAAAATAGTTTTAGAGCCTATCTCCTCTTGTAATTAAAAAAGTAGATCAAGTTATCAACTTTAATGCATTAATGCTTAAGAAACCCTAATCTATGACGATTAATGAATTGGGAAGGATTATATGGATGTTTAAAGTTGATATTAACATGTTGATTATAAAAGGATTCCAAACTACTTTTTATAGGTATGTTCTCATATTACCCTTTTTCTTCTTATTCTCTCAAATCACCTATCCAATATATTCTCCAAAGAGTGTGGTACTTCCTTCAATCCTCAAACATCATAGAAGGATTTCAACTCATATCATCTCATCTTTAGTATATGGCATGCATTTTGTCCTGTCTCTCAAACCCATAACAAGATGAATTAAGCATTTAGCTATAGTCCAAATACAGAGTTCATCCCATTCCAAGAGTAGAGATGGTGCATCACACATCGCCATCACTCTTTCCAATCTAAGTTGAAACATACTTCACATGACTCCTCACCATGAACATCTCCATTATGGGTCTACACCCATGGGAAGACTTTTCCCATCACCTCTAGATCTTAATATATCTTGTATGTACAATCCCTAGTCATTACCTCAAAGTCTCTAGGGTGCCGATACTTTTGGGGTGATCTGACCCTTATGCATCTAGGGAGTGCCTCTCACATTTACCCCTTAGACCCCATGAATTCATGAAGGTGGCCAACCTCATAACCCATGGGCCTCAGGCAAAGTTAGTTGTTACCTCCCGACCCTATGGTCATGTGCATTCAGGGAATAGACAACTCCTACTCCCATTAGTGTTATCCCTACCTGACCCTAGTATTGACTTAGGATTCCATCATAGCACATCTCAAACTTGAAGATTCAAGTTTGAGAATAAGATTCCATCATAGCACATCTCATGTACTAGAGTATACATCAGAACAAATAGGAAAAAGTTTCAGAACACCTATACAAAGGATATACAGGGAAAATGAGGTATTTAATCATACAAAGAAACTAAGTCCATAATGTTGTTCCAACATTTACTACTATCATAGGTGAAGTTTCTGAAGATTCTTGAGTTTCTCTCTCTCCAGATATGATATAAAATAGATAGATAGATTAGGTGCTGCTTCTTCAAACGAGACCACAGACAATCAACAGGAATACTTGGTATTTTACCAATGAATCTGCAATTATCAGCCTTCCTCCAAAGATCAATAGCAAAGCTACATTTGAAAAATAGGTGCTCAATACTTTCACTATCCTCTTCAAACAAAATACATTGAGGAGCTAAATGGAAACCAATCTTCTAAAGATAGTCCAGCGTAGGTAATGTTGCCAAGAAGAGTTTCCATGCAATAATAATAATAGTCCTAGGATGATCAAATCTCCAGATCCATTTAACCCAATTCAAAATAGCAATTTTTCCTCTGAGAATACTCCAAGCATCCTTGATCTTCATATTAGATAGACCTTTTATGCTGATCGACTCTTCATCATAGAACTTGATATCAGACACATCAATAAATTTTCTAAGTTCACTGAAACATCTTCTTTCTGGGATGTTCCAATTCTTCTCAGAAATGACGTTGATTAAATATCCATCCTTTCCAAAGCCAATCCTCATAACATTTTTAATATCGATACAGTCTCCCAACAACTTATTTCCAGGCAACTAGGGATCTTTCCAGATTCTGAGACTGGGACCATCACCAATATGGTCAAGTATTATCCTTTTTATTTACATCTTTTAGATATCCTTTTAGGATTTTTTTATTTATCTTATTAGTTTTATAATTAATTGTATCATGTTATATTTTTCAATTTATTTGGAGTTTTAATTATATTTGGTTGGTTTTTTGTAGGAAAATGCTCAATGACTAATTTTCCTTGTAAAATATTTTGTACAAAATCTTGCAGTGCCTGATTTAAATATATACCTCGCACTAAAATTGCCATAACTCTCACATCCCAAGGCGGAATTTAATGAGAAAGTATGCATTGGAAATGGAATTGAATTATCTACAGAAAAAATATATTTTTGGACCGCTTTCCAAGTTAATACTAGCCCAAAAATTCTCATGAAATCACTATTTTGGAAATCTTCAGCAAAAAGAATGCAAGCGGTCATCATAATTAAAAGCAATCAACTATTTGCTCTATTTACTTTTCAGCCGCCAGCTAGGAGTCTTCTAAATAGTCTTGTATCTAGGGTTTCCACCCCTCCTTCCCCTATAAAAGGAGGGGACACTCCACTAAGAAAAGGGCCCCCATGTTCTTTTTGTACACAATCAATAGCGGAATTCTATCATTTTTTTATGTAATATATCTTCCTTTCAAGAGCAATAACGACCAGTTCTTTGATAAAGTTAGTTCTTTTATTTTGGTTCTGGATCTCTTTTTTCCAGTTCTTCTTTTTTCTGAATTTCTCTTGAAGTGGGAGAAAAAGTAAATGAGTCGTTTAATCGTCACCGCCTTAGACTCTATGGAGATCCGAAATTGAAGTCTATGACTCTTTTGATTTCTTTCCTAGTTTCTCCCATCCTCGCCATGAGTAGCGAGTAGTTTCCTTATCAAGGCAAGGCGAATAACCCCTTATTCATGTGATTAAAGGATTGAGTTTTTACACGACGATTTATATGGACACTTTTTTATTTAGAAATCGGCAATTTAAATTATGTAATTAATCAATTTTATCGCTTGTTAATCTCGGTAGATGCGACTGTGGAAATTGGGATTTAGAACACCTAAACCAAATTAATTGGGATTTGGATGCGACCGTGGAAAAATCCTCTTTAGGATTAAGAACAAGGACATGTGAACACCATGACCAATGGTTTCACGTAGAGTTCCTCTTTTGTGTTTTATTTATGAATATGCACAAACCTACTTCCTTCTTATTTTCGTATATCGTTCAATTTTGTTTTCACAAGGGTAAGGTGGTGAAACCCCTAAGTCTCGATGCCTTCATCTTTGATTTCATACCACTTTTTATTCATTTCTTTCAAGTTCACCCTTTAATTTTCAGCATTTTACTTTTGTTAGATAATCTTTTATGCTAACAATTTCTTCTTTTACTTTCTCTTATTTAGAATAATCTTTTATTTTCCTTGCATTATTAGTGTAACCTTTTGTTCTTCTTGCAATTTCCTTTCTTGCATTAGAATATCCAACCCCTCTCAAATCAGACTTTACTTTATGCAAACCTTTCAAAAGTACCATAAAGAAATGATTTCAAAAATAAACCGGGTTTAGGTGAAATAGATCTTAAAAATGTTGTCATGTGGGATTGACCCTTCTATACTAGCCTTAATCGGAAGTAAAAAATGATTGAACTCTAGGATATTTTTTCTAGTGAATTGGTGTGCAAACGACGCATATCAATTTTGGCATCATTGCGGGGGACAACGGATCGTATTCTCAAATCCTAAAAAAAATTTGAAAAAAAAATTAAATTTTTTATGCCTTCCGAGTAACATTTCGGAAGTATTATCTCCTCTTTCTACTGAGTTTCCATTCCAACAGTATGTTTTTTCTACATTCGATATTAACTGTCATATTAACTGTGTATGCGACGCTCGCCGAATGCCGATTCCGTGCCGCCATTTTTTAATATGGAACCAGAGAGGCTAAGGATGATTTTAATCGATGATGACGGAGATGATTATATCATCTTCAATCCAGTAGAATCAAGTCCAGTACCTGAAGCTCCACCAATCACTTCCATTGTGGATGTTAATCTAGTTGATGTTAATGGCCAATATGCTTCATTTGAACCCTTTTTGTATAATGAACCACCACCCTTAGAAGAAGTCCAATGTGAAGTAGTTGAGATTCCACACAACCTTGACCAGGAGATGGATAGGTGTTTTAAAGAAATTAAGGGTGTCACAAATAAAGAACTTTGTTTAGCAAGGGTCGTGGCTGTATGGGCCCCTGACTATCCATATAGGTCAGAAAATGAGTGGATGGAGGCCTATGTTGATAAATTCATGAATCAAGAATCTTTTAACAAAAAGGTTAAAGACTGGTGGGCTCAAAGAAGGCCCCAACAACCTAAGGCTCGACCACCCTTCTCGATTGTAGGCCCAGATTTGGATGTTTATAATAATCATCCCATCTTGGTTGAGCCTATTGTGTCCAATGTACCATCACCTCCCCAAGATGCACTGATGGATTCTTTTGAAAGGCTTCCTCATCAAGAACACTATGCCCCCACTCAACCACCTCATTTTCTACATCTGGTTGAACTTGATGAGGTGATTCCACCACCACAAGCACCTTACATTGCACCGTTATATTGTGAGATGATCCCTTCTGAGCCCATTGAGTTGGGCATATGTCCTATAAAGGAATCAAATATCCCCTCTAGCATAGTAAACGAGCATGATGACTCCATAGACATCCATGTTGATGGGATCTTTTATGAAGAAGAGATGGAGAATTCCCCAATAGAGATGGAACAACCTGGCCTGATCATTTTTTATAATTATGACGATGATTATGCCATATGTGAGTCATCCACACCAAATCCACTGGCTTCCATTTATGGGCAAAGGATCCGGATGAACCTTATTGCATAATCCACCAGGAAGACATACATCCCCATGTGATTGTTTACTCAGCTAACAAACTAGTTCTTCCAATACTGGCATCCTCTCTACTACATGTAGATCTAGGTGGAAAAAAGATACTCGAGCTATATCCTCTGCTAGATTTCCAAATCTGACACTAGATTTGTTACCCAACTGGCACCCGCTAATCTCCCTCAATCTACATTCATCTCCAACACTACTTTCACTGCTGAAGGAAGATATGTGGATCCTACTCAAAGGACTACGAGGTGACAAGCAACATCATTCAGAAAACCTCTTCAAGCTTCCACGACCACCCATCCATTGGGTATACCATGAAGATCCTCTGTTCAAAGCCCCAACCATCATCGACATTCCCTTCATATGGACATATTTTGAGCTACCAGGGCCTCCTGGTGAATCTAAGAATTTTCTTCCCTCTATCTCGGGTTTAGGTTTTGCTCGGGTTGAGAAAAACTCTAAGTATGAGGTTGAGGTGGGTGGTATGTTTCTACTCTCCCCCCTTATCATTATTTATGTACATCTTATTTTGCAAGTAGTTGCTTTTATAATTTCTACTTTTATGGTCATTACCTTATCATCCATGTTTTATTTCTTTTGTTACAAAAGGCCTTTATTTAGTCAGCTAATTTTTTCCTTAGTTGTAAAAAGGCCATTATCTAGTCTGCCCATTAAGAAGACATATATCATTGTACCCCAAATTGAATTTAGTAAACTTTTTACAAAATCTATTACAAATTGCCATGTCTGAAACCACCACGTCACCTAGGACCCCTAATAACATCACTCCTTGGAATAGTTGGCAAGTCATAATGAATCGATCAGAACCAAGCATAATTTCTCCCTATATTTAAACAAATGGATTATCTTGTTATAAAACTTGTATGATGTGAATTATAGGAATATTCTAACTAGAGCAATGACTCTCTCAAAAAAAGTGTTAAAAGTTATAAGCACAAGAACATCTCTTCATTTTCTATATTTTTCTTCTAGAAAAGAGAAGCAAAGAATCACCACCGGACAAAAATCAAGTCCAGGGTGGCACGCTTCCCAAAAATAAATTTCATACCCCAAAAAGTGGTGTACCATCAAAAGATACCAAAGTGCACAAGAAAACAAATTGTGACGAATGTAGTCACAACTCTACAAATCAAAGTCCCGAGTCAAATAGAGGAGCGATCAAAGGAAAAAAAATCTTTTGTTATTTCTTCTTCACTTGTTCACACCCCTCCTTCTTCATGTTCTTGTGCAAATAACTAAGAAAAAAAATAAAAAATTGAGAGTGTCAAAGAAACAGAAGAGGAAGCCTATTTTTCTGCAAAATCTTATTTTTGAAAAAAGATGTGATAATGATTTTGATAGGGAATATATAACTTTATGCTATGTGGTTCTAGGAGATTGGGTCACTTGGCCAAAAATTACAGGTAAGGATTATAGTGATGTTACAAGGGTGAGGAATGACATATTGGGAGTATAAATTGGACTTTATTTGTAATTTTATTTACTTGAGGACAAGCAAATATTCAAGTACGGGGTATTTTGATAAATATTTATTTATCCTTTTATTTACATCTTTTAGATATCTTATTAGGATTTATTTTTTTCTTCTTAGTTTTATAATTAATTGTATTAGTTTAAATTTTTCTATTTATTTGGAGTTTTAATTATATTTGGTTGGTTTTTTGTAGGAAAATGCTCAATGACTAATTTTCTTTGGAAGATATTTTGCACAAAATCCCGCAGTGCCTGATTTAAATATATACCTTGCACCAAAATTGCCATAACTCTCACATCCCAAGGCAGAATTTAATGGAAAAGTGTGTGTTGGAAAGGGAATTGAATTATGTACAAGAAAAATATATTTTTTTACCGCTTTCAAAATTATTATTAGCCCTAAACTTTACTCAAAATTGCTGTTGCGGGAATCTGCAGCAAAAAGAATGCAAGTGGTCATCATAATTATAAGCAATCAACTATTTTATCTATTGACCAGATTCAGAAAGTTTTTAGACACCATCTAAGAGTCTTCTAGATAGTATTGTATCTAGGATTTCCACCCCTCCTTCCCCTATAAAAAGAGGGGGGACTCCACTAAGAAAAGAGACTCCAAGTTCTTTTTGTGCACAATCAAAAGTGGAATTCTATCATTTTTCATGTAATCTTCCTTTCAAGAGCAACAAAGATCAGTTCTTTGATAAAGTTAGTTCTTTTATTTTGGTTCTAGATCTCTTTTCTCTAGTTCTTCTTTTTCTGTATTTATCTTAGAGTGGGAGAAAAAGCAAACGAGTCATTTAATCGTCACCGCCTTGGACTCTACGGAGATCTGGAATTGCGGTCTATGACTCTTTTGCTTTTTTTCCTAGATTCTTCCATCCTCACCATGAGTAGCGAGTAGTTTCCTTATTGAGAAAAGGGGAATAACCCCTTAGCCATGTGATTATAGGATCAATTATTTACACAACTATTTACATGGATGGTTTTCATTTTAGAAATCACCGATTTAAATGACGAAATTAATCATTTTTATCACTTGTTAATCTCGATAGATGCGACTGTGGAAATTGGGAGTTAGAACACCTAAACCAAATTCATGGGAATCTGGATGCGATCGTGGAAAATTTCCATTTAGGATGAAGAACAAGAACACGTGAACACCAGGACCAATGTGTTCACGTAGAGTTCCTCTTTTGTGTTTTATTTACGAATATGTACATTTCTGCTTCCTTCTTATTATCATGTATCGTTCAATTTTGTTTTCACAAGGGCTAAGGTGGTGAAACCCCTACGTCTCGATGCCTTCCTCTTTGATTTCAAACCACTTTTTTATTCATTTCTTTCAAGTTCGCCCTTTAATTTTCAGCATTTTACTTTTGTTAGATAATCTTTTATGCTAACAATTTCTTCTTTTACTTTCTCTTGTTTAGAATAATCTTTTATTTTCCTTGCATTAGTATAATCTTTTGTTCTTCTTGCAATTTTCTTTCTTGCATTAGAATATTCAACCCCTCTCAAATCAGACTTTACTTTACACAAACATTTCAAAAATACCAAAAGGAAACAATTTCAAAAATAAATCGGGTTTAGGAGAAATAGATCTTAAAAACATTGTCATGTGGGATCAACCCTTATATACTAGCCTTAATTAGAAAGTAAAAAAGGATTAAACTCTAGGATAAATTTTCTAGTGAATTGGTGCGCAAACGACGCATATCAACCCCCTACCAGGGTGAAACATATTTAACTAAACTTAAGTCTGGTCAAGGTCATCCAAAGCTCTTTGCATGCCCGTCTCATAAAATATTAGGCACAACCTATCTGGCTTAGGTCTAAAACCTACTGCCAGCCTTGCTGCCATTCTCTTCTATGTAGGTCCATGCCTCTTTCTACTCATATATATCTGTTAGGGTTCATATATGGTCACTATTAACTTTCTCAATGAGGGAGCAATCCCTCACCCTTAACAGGTATGACCCACACAAGGTCGGGTCACCAAAGGCACTAGGGTCAAACAACCACACATAGTTCATGCTTCTCATGGGTACTCAAAACCTTTATGTACATTATCCATGTCTAACCCACTTACGTGCATGCATGGTCAACTATGATATCCAACTCATCATGTCTTCTCTTTCTCTATCCACCTCTTAAGGTTTTTGGGTTGAGCTTCGTCCGCAGAGGATGCGTCATGTCTCTTTCTCTTCCTAGAGGCTTCTTCCTCCAAGACTATCCCTCTCCTTCTCATCCTATGAGAAGTTCTAATCTCATAGCTCTCCTGAGGGCACGACAACACATCCCATGCATCCTAAGCATGTAACTAAACTCAGTCTAAGTTTTGAATCATCAAAACTTATGTCCATGACATCTTTTTTACATGCTTTTTATTATTTGGTGGAGGATTCCTTAATCCTTATCATTCATAACCCCAAAACTCAAGAGGGTGGTGGAGAGAGAAAAACCCTAATCTCCTAAAGGTAATCAATGAACATGGTAGAGAAGGGACGAGGACAGATGAGAGAAGACCTAGCAGTATCTTATTTCGAGTTAGATCTTCTAATTTTGGCCAGGCAGTCACACATAATCCGGGAGTCCTCATAGACTGACTAGTGGGGGGAGGAAAACCTTGCCAACCCTCGGATTTTGATCCTTTTCTAGACACCTCCATCATTGAAAAATCCTCTAATAACTCCCTTGGATTCTAAAGAGTTTGTAAAATTTAATAATTATTAGAGATTAAATGGAAAACCATGCTCTGACACCATATGTAATACCCCCACTTCCTACTAACCGCCAATTAAGGAAGACCAAGAAGTCAGAGGCATTATCTCAAAAACAAGATTAATGGTTTTACAAATAATAAAAAAACAATTAATAAATTCTACCAGAGAAACTAATCTTAAAACAGGCATAAATTTTTTACTTATCACATACCTTTCAAAAGTAGGAATCTGGAACTTCTACCCACAGTAGAGCCCTATCTAACTAAATCCTCCTTTATGAATTAACTTTAATTATTAGAAGTTCCACTTTATTGTTTGTCTAATTTCAGATATTCTTAAAATGCCGAAAAATAAAATGTCGGTCAGTATAAATGAATATATCGGTATGTAGTGACAACCAAAACATTGCACATATATTCTTACAACACAATCACATCAAATAGTTGTTAACAATGCAAGATTACATTTTTCAATATGACTTCCCAACCACTTTTACTCATACTCTGGGATACCCTCTCTTAGGGTTTAGTCCTTGCAAGGGACTTAAGGCTACCTTCTCCATCCTGAGCTTGGTACCTAGGGTCACCTATCTGGGTGCCCAATGGTATTCCCTCTGGGGCTTGACCACTTCAGACCTTCCCTCTAGGGCTTGTTCTTACATCATACATCTATAGATGGTATGTAGGTTCGGGCAAGTCATATATATACTTAAATTGTGATAATCATATTCACTTTAAAGATTGTAGAAATAAAATAATCCAAGTAGTTTATTTCCATTGCAATCGTTAAACATCAGGAAAACACCGGGAAACTAAAGCATGTACTCATAATTAACCACAAACCTGATTAGGAGATTTTACAAGAAATAAGCACAATCCAATTAATCAGGAAATTCAATCCAAGAAAGCAAGTCAACCACACAAAAGCACAGAATCATGAAAAGTACATGCAACCTATTTACTACATATTCATCAAGAATCTAGTTGACTTGGAATCTCTTTCTAGGGTTTTTGATCTGAATTAGGGTTTCATTATGGTTTCTTTAGATCTATTTACAACTTTCCTCTTTTATATCCACAAAACCCTAAAACAACAGTTCTAGGTTCAAAATCCTACTTACTAAATTATTCATATTCAATCATATTTATCACCAATTTGACTTAGGATTAACTTAATATCGCTTTTATACAAAGAATCTCAAAATATAACTCATTAAAACTCATTAACACCTATATTAGGGTTTCTAAGCCCATTAATGCATATTAACATATGAAACCCTAACTTACCCTATTAAACATATGGATCATCAACTTAGATACAAAACATTCTTTTTATTAATAGTAGGTTAATATTCTCATAGAACATCCATATTAATCTTCCCAATTCTATAGAACATCAAATTAGGGTTTGTCCTATTCATAGCTACATTAAATGTAGCAATTTTTTGTACTTTTCGAACTACAAGTAGTTTCATGCCACAATTAAATTTTTATTGGATTCTATGGATTTTTTGATCAATTTTCATATATAACATCCCTCGAACGGATTTACCAATAATTAACTATGATTTTCGCA
The DNA here is from genome assembly GCA_963693085.1 of Alisma plantago-aquatica. NCBI lineage: Eukaryota > Viridiplantae > Streptophyta > Magnoliopsida > Alismatales > Alismataceae > Alisma > Alisma plantago-aquatica. The sequence continues at coordinate 988,024,722 of OY856410.1, read as the reverse complement.
AGATAACTTACCTTGGGACCAATAGCAACATGCCACATCAGCCAAATCGTCTCTTTTCCTTTTCCATGTGGACCCACTTCTTCAAATAGGGTTTCGCCACATAAGTGGTGCACCCCACGTGAGCTAGGTTCCTGGTCCAGGGTATTTTCCCCCTTTTGCCCTTACGCCCTCCGGCTTCAGACCCTGCGTGAACCGGACAAGATGGACTTTTTACGCTTGATCACCTTCTTCCCCCCTAATCCACCCAATTCTTGCACACCGGCACCATAGGTGGTCAACACACCCGTTGACCCTCATCCTCATAGCATCGAACCTTCATGCCAAGGTTCCCTTGGCTCCGTCCCACTCCTTCAGAGTCGTCGACCATCAGATGCCCCCTATCGGTGGTCGAGGTGGGCTATCCCACCAGCCACCACAACCTTAGATCAGGGGAGATGCCAGGCCAGGGGCAAAGCCTCTTCTCAGCATGTCACTTCTCCTGTAAGGGCACGTACTCCCGAATAGAGTACATGAGAGGCTTTAGGAGCACCAAGATCCCCTTTATACATATAGGGCTGCCAAGGCATTGACTTCCTATGGAACTTCCAGTTCTTGGATGGACTGGGATTTGGAAAAATCCCAATCTCATATGGAAACAACATAAGAAGGGGATTGGTGAGTCTGAATTGAAGTTCCAGTTACAATGGGATAGTTTCCAATAACTGACACACATCGAAGAAAGGGGTAGAGTCCAGGGATTCTCGGGGTTACTATAACTCCTTTGGAGGTAGGAGACACGTTTTCCACCGTTAGATCCCCAGTCGAACAGCCAGAAAATTACGTGACGTCATCATGGGCCGGGGCCAAGAACCCCATTTCTAATGTAAATCATGACATTCAAGGATATCTTTCTCACTTTAAGAAATATTACAAAAATTATATCTCCTAAACCGGTTATCAGTTTGATTCCAAATTTTAGAGGAAAGTCCATAATGACTTAAAATACTTGTATGTCAAGTTTGGGACTCAAATTCCAAAGTATGAGACACTTTTCTTCATATGCAAGTTATCACCTAAAAAGGCATATTTTATACATATTTTCTCTCTCTTACTCTTTTATTCTCTTTATTTGGATTCCTTTTACCATTAGAAACCTTGTGGATTTGAAATCTTATCCATGATGATCAGTCATACATCTTTCCACATATTTCTTATATTTTCATCAATATCTCAAATTCCCTTTCTTATTTATGCATTATTTGATTTCCTTCAATTTTCTTTCTCTTTTTATCATCTTGGACTCACTAATATAATAGGGTCCATGAAAACATATATTTAAAAGATATATTATCAAAAAAATTCACTCATTACACATAAATCATACAATTTCTTAACCATACATATCATGGGAGAAATTGCATCTCAAACCATATGAACCCAAAAATTGGGGTAGTAACAAATATATATCAAGGTACAAATTAACAAACTTATTAGAAGGCTAGATATTATCTTAACATACTTCTAGTATGAAAATTACACTCTTTTCAATTAGTTGTGGAGAGGTGTGGCTCAGTAAACCTCAATACGGGTCTCAATTTTTACTGAGTGTGAGAGCTATTTGTCTAAATTTGTTTCCTATTATGCAAGCTTGCAGTATATACTCTTTAAATGGTTTCTGAGTGGATATGAAAATTTGGGCTCATATGAATTTATTTTGTCAGGTGGAACACTAAGTGTCCTTTATGGAAGAATTTTTCTCACTCATCAAATCAAAAGTTATAACTTTTATTTTTCCCTAAGAATTGTTTAATAATTTTCCAAATTAATCCAACAAAATAAAATAAAAAAATACAAACCTTGATTTAAAATTTTAGACACGGTTTAGCATATGGGTTACATGACATGTCACAATAAGTGTAAAAGAGTAAAATCATGCCTTTACTAAAATTTTGAAAAATCAAACCTCCATTCCCAACATACTCCAAAGGTATGTTAAAACAGGTGTAAAATTTTCAAATCTTTATTTATATGGTATACAAAAGATCAACAAGTAATGCAACGGAATATAATTTCATGACTATATTCAATTTTATAACAGTGTACATAATCATTCTCCCATATAGGGTTTACAACAACAGAAGGATCTAGATAGAGGGAAATCTAAACTACACCAACTTTGTCTCTAAGAAATAACTTCACGGGGTAAGTCCATGCTTAAAGCCAAGTATTCAGTATCCTATTCCTAGGATGGTCCTCCACGCTCCTGTTGCACAACTTTGATCCAAGGCATTGTTCAACACCTTGATCTAACCCTAGGTGGTTGGGAAAACACCCAGAAAAAGGGAAAGAAAATAAGGTATGTGTAAGAGAAAATGAACAAGAACAAAAGATAAGAAAACTATAAGGAAATAGGGGTAGATTTTATCATAAGATGAAGAAAGTCAAAAGAATGAGGCATAAGTAAATAGATGCTTGCCATAATAAAAATAGTAAAAAGGTTGCATGCATGATAATATTGACTACCTAAACTATGTAGGGTTCATGCACCTACCTAACCACAACTAATAGGTGAGGGAGAGTAACACATTCTGGTGACCTACAAATATTCTATATTGGGGAGAGTAACACATTCCCCAGGGAAAATTTGCACATGCCCTATCTATGGGTTGTTGTACAAAACTACCACTACTCTAGTTTAATAGTCTAATAAAATAAACATGCTAAGAAATATGGCAAGTAAAATCATCAAGTAATTATAGACATGGCAGTGGGGTACAAGACCCAATCAATAAACATTAAAAATAATTTTTGAGGCAATTATAGCTAAAGAATTGTCAAAACAGAAAATTAGTGTTTAATGATAGCCTCATTAGGGAAACTAGGTTAAGTTACATATTTTCCCAACTTAAGTGTAAGGAAAGCACATACCTTTTATTAAGATATCCAAGTACTCCTTCTTCACCACTTTAATTGATTCCAAAGATTGTTTCCCTATTTTCAAATTTATAATCATGTATTAGGGTTCATTATGTACATTAATGTAAAGAACACCCTACCTTTTGAATTTTCACACAAAACTTTAATTTAGACTCTAAAATCATCACCATTGATCTAGTTAGGTTCTCCTAATTAAGAAAATATATAATTTTGTATAGCTTGGGGTAATGAAGATTAAAGTGTATTTTTGGTGATTTTTATGTATTAAAATCATTTTTAGAAAACACCTTTTGATAAAATTCTAAATCAAACCATGAAAGTATTTTTATTAGAAAGAACACATTTTCTTGATTTCAAAACATATTTTAATTTAATTTTTGGACAAAGGAATGAAAATATATGAATTTTGCAATATCGGCCAATCAAAAAATAAGGAAATTGCAAATAAGAATAATATCCGTGAGAGAGGGGGAGAGCGGAGTCGGGCCCTGCTGACTTGGCCCAATAAGCGCCCATCATGTTAGCATGTCAATGGTCCGCTTTGACCCATACAAGAAAAACAAAAGTGGATGCACAATTACCATAGTACCCTTAGTGGGAAAATAAAGAAAACAAGAAAGAGGAGGGTAGGAATGATATTTTCCCAAGGGGGATCATCTCCTACACTTGTCCACACCATGAGAGCAGTTAGGCACAAGAAGGTCTCAGCTAAGATTGGGAAAAACTCGCCATTCCTTGTTTTCATGAAAGAAACTGGACCAAAATGATCGCAATGAGGTCTAGAAGCTTACCTCCAAAGCTATTGTGTGATGGTCGAACGATCAAGGCGCAATGGTGTTCAGAAGATCAAGGTGAAGGACCCTCCGATGGTGGGTGAACACCTGCCTTGTGGTGAAATTGGAACCAAAAAATTATTTCACTAGGTGAGAAGAAGCTGTGGGTATGGTTGGATATATATAGGGCTATAAGGGGTTCCATGTATGGTAGCTTTGAGAACATGGAAAGCAAAATCGGGCAAATCACAAAGAAAAGAAATTGGGGTGAGTAATGGCTCATTATGTGCGGAATCATCCCTTGAATCTGTAGCAAGAAAAAGCACAAGAAAAGATCAAGAAATGAGGCAGTAAATCACGAAATACCAGTGTACATGCACTGTTCCCGGTGGGTCTTTCCTACCTGAGGTAGGAGAAGATCTCAGTGACATCATATGGAAATCTGACGATCCACAATCCGTGCAGACACAATTTTACCATGTGTATAATGCAAGTGCACGTATCAATGTAATATAGTCCTTGTGAGGTCCGAGTCGAACTCAGGGAAACGTAAATTTCAGTAGACTACTACTAATTGGTCATGATCATCTAGACCAATGGGAAAAATGAGTTTGATTTTGAAAAAGAAAATAAATCTTAAAAGAAAGAAAAAGTGAATGATGATTAAATGTTTAGTTCAATCAAATTAAATGGGAATCCTTAGGATTGCAGTTTCACTGTGAGGTCTCACTGCACACAAATCTACACAATTAACATAATTCATTCTCTTTCCCTGATTATGGCTTGTAGTCAGAATTGCTCGCTTCCGCGATACAATTCACTACTTAGTTCTAGGTCAGTTCCACGCCAGTAGTAACTTATACCCTAGATCTAGGTGCTTTAATTATTTCTCTGAGTATCCACCATTAATTGTACACTACCTTGTCTAAGGAATTTATTGATTAATGTGTTAATTGTGCCTTTTCAACCACTAATTCTCCGTCAGAAGTAATTAACGGTATTAGAAATCGACTATGGTGATCAAGCATAGTAAATTGCACTGGAAAAATGATAACATATCAAGGGAAAGTGAGACAAATTATGATAATCAATATAACATTGTCATACATCGATTCCCTGGGCTACTCCCGGTCCTAAGGATAGAGGGGATTAGCCCCACATATTCATATCAACATTACACATGGAGAAGAAAGAGGAAGACATGGAGAAACGAATGAAAATATGGTGTAACCCCTGAAACGGAGAAGATTCAGATGATCCTCGATGCGAGACACACGTTCTGTAGCCTTCCGGTGGAAGAATCGTCTGTCTGTGGATCTGGAATCATCCAGGGAGTAGCTCTAGGATCTGTTCTTCACTCTCCTCTTCTCTGAGACTCGTGCAATGAGATAGAACGTGATTTCTAGCTTTAGTCCACCTTTTCCTAGGTATAGGTACCACTTACGGCTGCCAAAATATGGCAGCCGTTTGATCGTGATCATTCTGAACAATTTCCTAATCTGACGGCGTCGATACCATCGACGGGGTGTCGATGGTATCGACCCCCTAGGGTATCGATGCTTTCTTCAATTTCTGGAATCTGCCTATTGGCATCTCAATACTATCAACCAGTGTGGTTGATGGTATCGACCTAGATGCTTTCCCTCCGGCCTGGTCACTGTTGCAATGTCGATAGCATCGACGGATCCATCGATGGTATCGACGGGTCCTGGAATGTAAAGTGCCTAAAACCAAGAGAAAAACACTAATCAAATCCGAGAAATTTGATAAATCATACGACATAAGATAAAATAAGATAAATTTGATGCATACAATGATTATAGGCTGAAGGAAATGAATCATGCTATTATAGTCACAAAATGACAAATAATGGAACAAAACAAGTATAAAATTAGCCTATAAATGCGACTCAAAATCTCTGCATCAAACTCCCCTAAGCTTGAGTCTTGCTCGCCCTCGAGCAAAAAAACTTTAAAATCTGATTGAGAGGGTCAACTAAAGAACATAATCACAAAATTGATATCTCAATATGATTCCCGCCTGCATTTCGCATACCGACCCTTACCAACCATGGAACAATAACTACCCTTCATGCGACAATAATCATTCATAAGAAATCTCTACCCCAAGATCAACGAACACTATCAAATAAGGCAGTTAACATAATAGAATCTTCAGGTTCAGGCTTGGTGCATCTTGTGATCTCCTATCAACGTTGCTCATTTCCTAACTACCATCTAAATGGAAGTAGATCTCCTGATATACATGAATGAGGAGAATATCATGGGTGGCCTACCACTTAGAGCAATGGGTGGATGGAATGGGTGGCTATGGAATAAAAGGAAGCACAATATAGTCAATCATGCAAAAACAAAAAATGAATGGCCTGTCATGATTTGAATGCAAATGAAAATATCCTAATGCTACATTTTTGGTGGAATGATGCATGGACTATCATTCCATCTCAAAGTGAGATGGAATATCTATGTAACTACACCATGTGCTTGTTCTTCCTAAAATGCGGGTGAGAACATGTTCCTTTCTCCCTCTTATTCATACTTTTTTTTCTTTTTTTTCATTCATTTTTTCAAGCCCTCATTTTCATAAATGGTAATGGATTATTTGTTGGGCTTCCTTCTCTTTTTTCTAATAGGCACATTTGATGCATTCTATTTGGAGGGTATGGAACAAGTTCAACACCTTTAATTTTTCAAAAGAGCATACAACACATGATGTACAACTATATGCTCAAAAGATGCAAAAACACTTCATTATGACAATTATGCAACTAAATGACATGCACCTAAGGATAATGTGCATGTACAACTACTCTATATCTTTCTTTTTCCATTTTTATGTAAAACATGCAAAAATAACTGTAATGCATGACCTATCTACATGGGATGCAATCAAAGAGTGAAAGATAGTAATGTACTCCCAGTTCTTATGGTGGAGAGTGAATGAAATTGCAGTGGATCAGATCACAAGACTAATTCACAGAACCTTCAGATAGAATTATATGTCCCTCCTTACTAACTTATGTACCAATTAATCAAGGAGTTTATCTCTCTCACTTCAAATTAAAGTCACGTTATCATTTGGTTGGTTTAGGCTCAACATCCATATCAATCCTCTTAACATGAACCATACAAATACACAATCATGTTCATATGTTTTTAAGTTGACCTACCGAATGAATTTCACAAGCAATGTCCTCAAGTTCTCACAAGACAAACTTACAATTTCTTAAGGATTTTTCATTAAAAACATTTTCTCACAAAGCCCCAAGTGAAAACAAGATGACATGCAATTAAATTAGACTCCACTGATTACACTAGATAGATAGTGGATCCTAGAAAACAGTAAATCTAGCAATTGAGAAGACTAAGATAAAGAAATATGAAAATTGCAAAAAAAAATAAAAGATCAAATAAAATAAAACAAAACTAGATAGATGTTGTTCTAGCACCCCCCAAGCTTGAACTCAACAATGGCCTCATAGTCGAGATCCTAACTTAAGAGGTGGAACAATGATACCCCTTTATTGCTCTGGTGGTGGGTGTGGCGGGTACTGGTGGCCGCTAGGATCCCAAGAAGGATAATGCCCCTGGAATGATATATCAGATGGGGGCATCGGTGGTGGTTGTGGTTATCCTCCAAAAAAGTTTTGGCTCCAGTAGTGGTTGTAAAATGGCTACTGCTGTATTTCCATCCTATGCAACCTGTTTTGGATGGTTTCTTGGTTGGCGAAGCGGAGGCGCTCATTCTCGTAGATTGCTTGTTGATTCTCAAATAGTCAGTTTGTTGTTTCTTGAATTCCCGCAAAAGAGGCGGTATGCTAGTGCTACGTCTATTGAATATCCTACAACATTGTATACATCCTTTGCATTGAATAGACATCCTCTCCACCTTGAGAGGGTTGTGGTGGTAGTGGCTGGGAAGACGAGGAGGCTCCATAGTGTCGTGGACACTTTCGCTTAGTAACTCATCGTCGAAAAGGAATGGTGGCTTCCTCCTCCTCTTCTTCATCATTGGCACCATCTTGAACTTCTACTTCTACAGCTTGTTCTTCCTCATCCTCATCAACATCAATGATAGGCCAGCTATAGTTTTGGCCTGGCCTGATGTTGAAAGAAGGGTCGGGCAATGCATGCCGCTAAAAAACCTTTTCCACATGGCAGGTGGCATCGGAGATGCCATGGTGGACTTCAATGAGGCCGGAGTTGACAAAGTGGGTCAAGTCGAGCGTATTTCTACTCTCTATCTTTTGGAGCCCAGATAGATCAAGCCCCAGGTGCATGGAAATAGGAGTAATAAGGCCCCCAGAGTAGATTGGGGCCCTGCGTGAAATTTTCCTCTTAACCGCCATCACGCGCATGAGGAAGAAGGCTCCAAAATTGATGGGTGTCCTCTCCAGCAGACTATAGAGGAAGAAAAGGTACGTCTCCTGAAATTTTCTCTGCGACAGTTTGGATTTTGCAAAGAATGATTTAGAAATAATCCGATGAAGAATCTGGACAAATGGATGCTCAAAGTCAGCTACAGCAGTGTGGTGCCAGTTGATAGAATATCCCTCAGTTATAGTGACCACTTCGCATACATAGCTTCATAGTCGACATTCTGTGGTGGCTGACGCAGATCACTATGGTTCCACCCATAAATTTTGTTGAACGGACGAAGGGTCATGTTGTAGTCCCTGTTGTAGAGATGGAAAGACACGTGCACCTCCTTCCATTCCATCTGCACCGATATTAATTCATTGGGAATGACACAAATGTCCAAAGATGCCATGAACTCGATGATGATCTCCTTGTATGTGGACCATCCACTGAAGAATGGATGACCTTCTGCATGGTCATGGCAGAGCATGGGGGACTCTCAAAGTTGTCCTCGAAACACATAGGCCATATTGGGCTCAAATCCCAGAACTTTGATAAGCTCCCAGTCACCATATTGGGTGGGCTCAATCGGACGCTTCCAAAGTTCTTCATATATCTTCTTTACCTCCGTCGATGGGTGGACTAGCCTCAGGCGAGGAACTAATCCTTGTTGTGGGGCGGGTAGGGTAGGTGGTGCAGCCCTGGATGATGAAGCTCCAGATCTCACCATTGTTACACGGGCAATGAGTGAGAGAGAGAAAGGAGAATGGAGCTCAGAGAAGATGGTCGAGGCAATCAGAGAAGATGGAGATCTGCAGAGCCAAAGAAGATGCTCGGAGACGATTGTCGGTGGTGATCTCAGTTGCTCCCGGGCGCTCGGAGGTGCTTGGGCTCGGTTGTGGAGGATAGGCACTGAGGATATGATGTTAGATTGAAAAATTGCCTCCCTTTTTATAAGGTTCGGCTGGGTCTGCTGTCGGTGTGTCGATACCATCGATAGGTCCATCGATGGTATCGAAGGCTGTTGAAATCCACGGCTCACTGCAATTGACAGTTGTTGGTGGCTTGATGTGGAGGCCCAGATCGTCTACGTGTCGATGGTAGCGACAAAGTGTCGATACCATCGACACTATCCACATATAGGCGTTGTGGACCGCTCGATGAAGACTACGGATCGTTGATGTGTCCGTCGATACTATCGACGTTGTGTCGATAGTAGAGATGCCTGGTTGTTCCTTTGATCATCACAAGGTCTGGCCCTGCAACTATGCTATTGATGTGTCGATACCATCGACCAATGTGTCGATGGTATCGAGATTACTAAGAACATCCGGTCTGAATATCTCCAGAAAATTCTCTACCATCGATGACTTGTCGATACCATCCACTCTCGACCATCTTTCTGCATGTTCCCATGTCGATACCATCGACGAGGCCATCGATGGTATCGACGGGATGAAGTTTCGGTAGAAATTTTTGCTGTTCCAAATTCGATACCATCAACCCAGGCATCGATGGTATCGACAATTTCCCAGCCTGCACACTCAACAAACATATCAGGGTATCATTTTTAGAGACTAAGTGCTAAATTAATGAAAACTGCCTAGGAATACAAAAAAATTAAAGAGATAACCATGTAATCTACCAAGGTTGGGTTGCCTCCCAACAAGAACCTCATTTAACATCTCGGGCTAGATGCAATCATGCTCCTCATTCCTCTTTTCGTGCCATGAGTTTGATCTCATGCACTTTCTTTGTGTAGTCTTCCCCATAGTAGTGCTTCAGCCTTTGACCATTCACCAAGAATGTTCTCGCACCATCTCTCACCATGATAGCACCATGGGGTCTCACCACCTCAACCACAAAGGGTCCACTCCACTGGGATTTCAATTTCCCAGGATGCAACTTCAATCTCGAATTGAACAATAACACACTATCACCCTTCTTGAAAACTCACAATTGAATGTGGTGAGCGTGTATTTGCTTTGTCCGCTCCTTGTAAATCCTCAAGTTCTCGTATGCATTCATCCTTAGCTCGTCCAACTCATTGAGCTCTAGCATCCTCTTTCTCCCTACATCATTAATGTTCATGTTTAGCTTCCTTAGCACCCAGTGTGCCTTGTGCTCTAACTCCACCGACAAGTGACAAGCCCGCTCGTAAGCCAACCTAAAAGGCATGGTGCCTATAGGTGTCTTAAACATGGTCCTATATGCCCATAGTGCATCCGGTAGTAGTGCACTCCAATTATTCCTGGAAGAGGCCACCGTGCGTTCCAAGATCTTCTTGATCTCCTTATTGGACACCTCCACTTTGTGGGTGGTATGGGGTACCTACATTATGCTTGACCCCATATTTACTCAATAGTGCATCGAATTTCTTGTTCGTGAAGTGTGTGCCTCCATCACTTATGATCATCCGTGGCACACCAAACCTACAAAAGAAATTCTCTTTCACAAACCTGCACACTACCATAGCGTCGTTAGTCCTTGTGGGTATTGCCTCTACCCACTTCGACACATAATCAACAACAAGCAAGATATATAAATTATAATTGGAGGACACAAAGGGTCCCATAAAATCAATGCCCCAAAAATCAAATACCTCAACTTATTGAAACACATTGAGGGGCATTTCTTGTCGTTTTGAGATGTTACCTTCCCTTTGACATGAGTCACACCTCCTCACATAATCATAGGCATCTTGGAAAAGTGTGGGCCAATAAAGGCCACTCTCTAATACCTTAGTCGCCGTCCTCGTGCTCGCATGATGACTGTCAGTGGGCAATGTATGAAAATGACTGTGCACACTATCATATTTGCTCTCGAGTACACACCTGCGTAAAATTCCATCCATGCACTATCTCAAAAGAATAGGGTCATCCCAAAAATAATATATCAAAGAATGGAAAAACCTCTTTTTCTCTTGGTAAGTCCAATCATTTGGGAGTTCTTTGCATGCAAGATAATTCACGATATGTGAAAACCATGGGTCCTTAGATTGAATAGAAAGGATTTGCTCATCCAGGAAGGTCTCTGTAATGGGTATGTTAGTATCTCTCTCATCTACCCACTCTAATTGAAACAAGTAGTCCGCAACCACATTCTCAATGCCTGCCTTGTCCTTAATCTCAATGTCAAATTCTTGCAAGAGTAGGATCCACCTAATTAGTCTAGGCTTGGCATCTTTCTTTTCCATTAAGTACTTTATGGTGGCATGGTTTGTCCATACCAAAACTTTAGACCCCACTAAATATTGCCTAAATTTTTTGAATGCAAAAACCACGACAAACAATTCTTTTTCTGTGGTGGTGTAATTAAGTTGGGCATCATTCAAAGTCTTAGAAGCATAGAAAATATTTGTGGGTTTGTTCTCAAGGTGCTGCCCAAGAATGGCCCCCACGGTGAAATCTGATGCATCACACATAAGCTCAAAGGGCTTACTCCAATCATGCATTTGAACAATCGGCGCGGAAATCAACTTTTGCTTGAGAACCTCGAAGGCATGCATACATTTGTCATTGAAATCAAAAACCGCATCCTTCTCAAGCAATTTCGATAATGGCTTAGCAATTTTAGAAAAATCCTTGATAAACCGACGATAAAACCCCGCATGACCAAGGAAGCTCCTCACCCCTTTTACCAAGTTCGGTGGGGGTAGTTTGGAAAAAACTATAATCTTCACTGGATCTACCTCCAATCCCTTGATAGACACCTTGTGTCCAAGCACTATGCCTTTACTAACCATCATGTGGCATTTTTCCCAATTGAGGAATAAATGTGTGTCCTCGCATCTTTGTAGCACCTAGTCTAGATTATATAAGCACTCATCAAAAGACGCATCGTAGATGGAAAATTCGTCCATAAAAACCTCTAGACAATGCTCTACCATATCCGAAAGGATATCAAGCATGCAACTGAAAAGTGGCTGGTGTGTTGCACAAACCGAACGACATACGGCGATATGCGAAAGTCCCATAAGGGCAAGTGAAGGTAGACTTCTCTTGGTCCTTAGGGTCTATGAAAATCTGGTTATAGCCGGAATAGCCGTGTAAAAAGCAAAAGTGAGAGCGGCCAGCCAGCCATTCTAAAATCTGATCAATGAATGGTAGGAAAAAATGATCTTTCAAAGTGGCAAAATTTAAATGACGGTAATCAATGCAAACACGCCACCCAATTACCAATCGGGTGGTGACAGGCTCGTTCGAAAGATTTTGAGTTTCCATGATTCCCCCCTTTTTAGGGACTACCTGTGTTGGGCTCACCCATGTAGAGTCTGAAATAGCATAGATGATACCCGTAGAGAGAAGCTTGATAACCTCCTTCTTGACGAACTCCATCATGATGGGGTTGAGGCGACGTTGTGGCTGAATCATAGGTTTGGCTCCTTCAAAGAGCCAGATCTTGTGTTGGCAGAGAGTAGGGGCGATCCCCTTGATGTCAGAAACCGACCACCCGAATGCACCACAGTGATTCTTCAACACAATCATCAACTGCTCTTCCTCAGCAGCACTCAGATATGCTGAAATGATCACCGGTAGCTTTGCATCAACCGTTAAGAATGCATATTTCAAGTGAGGGGGCAGTAGCTTTAGCTCTAAATCCGGCAGGCTGACCAAAGAAGATTGAAGCAGCAGTGGCAGTAGTCCTAGTTCTTCATAGTGCTTGGCATAGTAGCGAGGAAGCACTCGAAGCATCTTCACACATTCTTGCAATGACGTGCTTCTCATCCAATCATCCATGATGTTGAACAAGAAAGCTTCAAGAGTTAATTGTGGGTACGAGTCAAGCATGGAGACTTCTATAGCATCATCCTTAGTAGACGGTGGGACTTCCTCTTCTTCATCATTGGGATAACCCACAACTTTAACCAGAGAAACCACCTTTGTTTGTTCCATGATGTCCACAACAAGTGTTACCTTATCTACCTTTATCATGACGTGAGCCATATCAAGAAATAGTTTTCCTAGACAAATGGAAATGTTGTGATCAAAGTGTCTAATTTTTCTACACTGTCCTTGCTCCTGTGATGATTGTGAGTCAGCTGGCATCTTTATTTCAAATCTATCATCTGCTATGCCCATGGTCAACCGACCTCTACCCATTTCTAGAATCATGTCAGTTGTAGCCTGGAAGGGTCTACCTAGAAGAAACTCATTTCCTTGCTCATCTTGCATTTCCATCACCACAAAATCTACTGGAAATACAAAGTTGTCCACTTTGACCAGAACATCCTCACAAATCCCATAAGGCCTTACAATGGAATTATCTGCAAGCTGGATTGTCATGTTATTCCTCCGATATTCTTTAAGACCAAGTTTCTTGAAAGTGGAGAGAGGCATCAAATTGATGATCTCTCTTGAGCCACATAGTGCTTCACCAAATTTCACCTTTCCAATGTAGCATGAAATATTGAAACAACCCAGATCTTGTCGCTTTGGTGGCAATTTTCCCAGAATAAAGGTGCTGACCTGCTCCTTAAGCACTACCACCTCTGTGTCAGGAACCTTCTTATTCTTTGTAATTATATCCTTCAAGAACTTACCATAGGAGGGTATCTGCTCAATGGCCTCTATCAAAGGAATGTTGACCAAAAGTTTCCTAAATCTATCCAAGAACTTCTTGAACTGTGCATCCACCTTCTTTACTTTCAGACTATTTGGATAAGGAACCGGGATGGTCTGTGCCCTCTGATGTGGCGGCACATAAGGCGTTCTCTTCTCAGTCTCTTTCTCTGCAATGGGCTCCTCTGTGGCCTTCTCTACTTCATCCTCCACTGTCTCTGTGACTACGACATCCTCTACGGCCTCACCTGTGGCTTCTGGATGTGGTGTGCTTGGTTCATCGACCTTGGAGTTTAAAATTTTCTTTCCACCCCTAAAAAAAATTGCTTTAGCTTGGTGGTTTCCTCCTGGAACATCAGTATTCCCTAGAAAACCCTGTTGGCTAAATGGACATCTATAAATCCCTTTGTTTTGATTATGACAAACATTTCATTCTTATTAAAACTAACGTGCTACTTGAGTGTGCAGGATGACAAAGCAACAAGGGAAAATCTACAAGCTTACATATTTATATTTTCATGCAATGTAATCACTGTTGTAAAAAAACTTGTACAAAAATTATAATGTACAAGTACTTAGAATTGCATGTAAATCAAGTGTTAGATTCTCCCTAGCTAAACACCACAGTTAGACAAGTCATCCCATTCAAATAGGATTATTTTTGCACACTCACACACATAATTAGTGCCTAAATTGAAACCTTAAAACAGGATCAATCTCGGTCGACAAACTCCTCGACCGAGACACTCTCGGTCGACAATCTTCTCGACCGAGAAAGATCCAAAGTAGCCGTTAGACACAACAGACAAGTTAGTTGGCAGTTGATGAAAGACGTTGCAAATCACTTGTTCCAGAGAGCCTGTCGGTCGACAAAAGTTCGACCGAGTAGGTGTCTCGGTCGACCATTTGTCGACCGAGATGGTCTCTGACAGCAACTGCAGAATTAATTAATTAGCCGTTGTTAAAGCAACAACTTTGTACCTAACGGCTAGTTAAGCACTTAGAAACCCCTAGAAGTTGTCTAGAACGTCCTTAAGCTTCCTTAGGCCATTCCTATAAATAGGACAAGCCATAGGACACCTAAGTTCACTTGTTTTTACACTTGCTACACTTGAGAAATACTTGAGCTTACTTGAGCAATCTGTTGCAAGCAAATTGAGCACTGTGATCATTGGCCTACTTTCTCCTTAGCTCAAATTCATGTCCTATAGGCTAGATTCTCCTACCCACAGCAATCACAAGTTCACACATTTGGTTAGGAGATCTATACGCTTGATCTAGGCATATCAAGCCTTGGGCTTTAAAGGATAAGTTGTAATTTCCTTTTTCTTTCTTATTCCCTATTACTGTTTGTACTCTCCTTGCTACTCCTAGGTTGGAGGTTGCGGATTGGAGAGGGTGAAGATCTTCTTGGCAAAGAAGGAGACTTTGAGCTACTTCAGAAGGCTGGTGCAACGGGAGGTTACTTCTAGAGAGGAAGGTTACTTCAAGGGGGAGCTTGGAGTTACTTCAAGAAGGCTACCTCAGGGTTGGTGCACCTACTTCAAGTGAAGGCTGTTCAAAGGGTGTGGTTGAAAGTATTGTATTTTGTATAAATCCTCGAGAGGTAATAAAATAAATACTTTCAAATCCCGGTTGGGTAAGCAACCGGGTAGTGGACTGACAACTATAGTATTTGCTATAGTTGGAACCACTCTAAACGCCTGTCTCCTTCTTCTAATCTCAATTTTGGTTGTTTGAGTTAAATAATTATTAAAATCACTATAAAACTATATTCACCCCCCCTCTAGTAGTTTTCAGTTGGTATCAGAGCAGGCTTCAAGGAACCCTAACCAGGTCTTGAAGAATGGAGGGAAATGGTGAAAGGTGCTGTTTGGACAAAACCACAACATGCTGCAATTGGTGTTTAGGAAAAAGCCACAAAATAACTGGATGCCCATGGAAGAGGTAAGTCTCTTTGATTTATCTAAATAAGAACTAGTTGCTATTATTGAAGAGACACATAATAAATATGTTGAGTGCAAAAAGAAATTAAAGAAATCAAATAAAGAAAATGATGATCTAAATGTTAAACTTCTTGCTCTTGCATCTGAAAATGAGGATCTCAAAGAGGGAAATAAATATTCTGATCTTAAGTTAAAATCTATGGAAGCCGATTGCAAGCTCCTTTCTGTTGAAAATTCAAACTTGCAGACTCAAGTAAACGATCTTCAAAAACAACCATTATTGTGCACCCATATAGATTATGACACTATTGTTAAAGAAAGAAATTTATTGTCATCTAATCTAGACCAAGCAAAACTAGATATTAAGAAGAGAATGGAAGAGATTGCCAAGTTACAACAAAAAGTCAGTAATTTAAATAATAATGGCATTCTTGATCAAATCTTAGATAATTCCTATCATCAAATTGGGAGAAGAGGACTAGGTTATAAGCCTAAAGGGAAGTCCTATCAACCTAGTTGGAAAAAGTCACAAACCCATCAATCTATATATGTACCTAAAGGAACAAATACATTTTTACCAAAGAACAACCTAGAACAAAACCATAGAAAACGACTTGAGGTTGATTGTATATGTTGTCATTATTGCTCACGTCTTGGACATTACTCCTTTTCATGTCCTTATAAGAGAAAAGATGTCGAGTTAGTTTGGGTTCCAAAACCTCCAAACTAAATGAACAAAATCAAGTTGAGATATGACCAAAGACATTAGTTGCATATTTCTATGTCTATCTCAATTCTACATAATTACAAATGTAAATGAAATTAATATTAGTTTGTTCCCTAGATGATTTAAAGTTTAAACTGAAATTATGCTTAGTCAAATGAAAAGAAAATTCCTATTTTCACATGATTATTCGTATTTTCTGGTCTAGTCATATACTAATCATGTAATGGAATTATCATTGTATGCTGTTATTACCATTATACCATGCTTTCATCATTGGGTGCGCATAGATAATGAAAATTGTATGCATGGATCCATGAAAATATATAGGCAAGCAAAATGATTTATTAGTTATATGTTAGTGCTTGCAACACAATCCATAAAATAGTATCTTTGAAGATTTGAAATAATTAATTGTACCTTCAATTAAGAATCTTAAGTATTATGCTTCAACTTGACATTTAATGCAGATATTATACTCAACATATTCAATCTGAAAATCTGCAAAATTAGCCTCTTGGTCAAAACAAAATTTGACCAAGGGGCGCTATGGTCGTAGTCAAATTCGACCTAAAATAAGTTTGACATAATAACTATTTGGATATCCTTTTATGATTAAAAGAAATTAATTTATGATCACAACTTGTCCCAATAAACACAATATTACTCCCTTGGAAAATCTATATATGTGCTCTACAAAAATAGTCTATCAATTACATTAAAAATCAGCTTCAAATTCGTAATCAGTAAGTCTCTCGGTCGACGAACTCTTCGACCGAAAACCTCTCGGTCAGCCCCTCTCTCTCGACCGACAGAATCTATACAGACTTAGTATCGGACACACTTTCGGTCGACAAATGTTCGACTGAGACAATGTCAGTCGACAATTATTCGACCGAGAAATAGCCGTTGGATATAACCGTTGTAAACCGACCGTTATGACCGTTTATGACCGTTATATGACCGTTGGGGAGCCAAGTGGCGCGTCTGCAACATGACCGTTGTGGACGCTCGGTCGACGAGTCGTCGACCGACCAGGTCGCTGGATTGTTATAAAAGGAACCAAAGACGGGTCACTACCTCACACTTGCTTCCATAGGCTCTCTCTAGTGCATTTTTGTGCAACTCTTTAGCATCCTCATCCCCAAGCCTTCCTTGCTTCTTCTCCACCTTCAAGCAACACAATGGCCTCATCATCTGCTCGTGGGAAGAAGAAGGTCGCCGGCAGGAAAGGAAGGCAAGCTCGGGAAGCTACTCCACCACTGACGATCATCAACGACATTGCCTTCGTCGATGGAGATGCTGGTGATCGATATCTACGGCTTTCCTCTAAAGCTCCTCTCCCACGACGACCAGTTGAAGTTATGGACTTCATCAACATCGTCGACTTGGAGGACCTTTTCGAAGTACAAAAGTTAAAAGAATTCATCAACCCTTCTTTTCCTTCCTATTCAATCAAGGTAGTGAATGAATTCTATGCAAACCTCATTTCCCACTCTGAAAATGAAACCATCTTCTTCTACACTATGGTCAATGGGCATAGCTTCCGATTTACTGAAGGGGATATTGTTTAAATGCTAAACATTGACATAGATGAATATCAAGACACCCTTGACCTTACTTCTGGAAATCCCCTTAACCAATTTCTCAAAGATGACCATACCATTAGTCTTAGTGACATCAAAAGGACCATTTTTAAATCCAATACAACCTGTCACGAAGATAGAGGCACATATTATGCTATAAATCTTAAACCAGCTGCTAGGATTGTAAACCTCATTGTTTCAACAAACATACATCCTAGAGCCAATAAGTCTGAAGTTCCTGTTTTTCGCATGTGTCTAATATATGCCATTATTCAACGTATTCCCACAAATTTTATCCGCATCATTCTTAAAAACATGCTTGAGTTTTCTGGCAATCCTCCATATGCCGATTTTGTATGCCAAATTACTCAACATTTCCTTAAGACCCAACTTGAGGATATGGGATATACATGGGAGCGTAGACCACAAAAAATAAGTAAGAATACAGTAGAAAAAATGGGAATTGATTTTGGTCATAAAAGGGCTAGAGTTGAAGGAGAAACATCTCATCAAGACATACCACCACCCCCTCCTTCTACTAACCTATCACATGACCCCATTCAAAACACTCTTACTTATATTGCTGGCTCCCAATATCACCTAAGAAAACAACTAGACTATAACCATCATGCCATGACTTATATAAACCAAAGAATGCAAACCCTTTCACCAAACCAACCTGATGAATATCCGTATTCTTTAAATCCTGGCATGCTCAATCCATACAATCCTTCGTACAACTATTATCAAACTCCACCTCCACCGTCTGTGGATCTTACGCACACTCAGTTTTCATCCATGCAACTGCAAGATATTGCTGCTCACTTCCGATTTGACCGAGTACCTACATTCTTGGAAGCATTTGCTCTAACTAAGACAGGTGCTCTAGATTGGCAAACATTGGTCCAGTATTATGGAACTGAGCCTTTTCTTGGGAAAGACCCTGACATTGATGTAATCCTTAAGTCTTTCCAGTAAATGTTGGAGTTATTGTAATGATATCTTTTGAATAATTGTAATGGGTCATCTCTATATGATGTGTCTATCTTTCTATGCTTGTAATACATGTTTTTAATGAAATTGGCCATCTTTACTTGATTCCAATGGATATTTTTATGTGAGACATATTCAAAATATGGATTATAAGATCATCATTGTAGAACATACAAAATAAGGGAAGTAATAAATAAAAATGCAACCTTTAAAATTGTGGCAAAATTGACAAATTACTTAAAACAGTTATGAAACAAATCCAGACACATTCTCGGTCGAGAAACTGTTCGACCGAGAACACTTTCGGTCGAAAGATCGTCGACCGAGCATGTTTCTGTTGTCAAGTTTGCAATAAAACTGCATATATTTGCAAATTAATCATGTCTTCCCTTCATCATGTTGAAGATAAAATTGGGTAAACCGCTTCCACTTTGGAAGATGTTTTCTTTGATATTGGTGCTACTTAAACACAAGCTCTTGGTTTTTATATGGACATCATTTTAATGTACTTAATCTTAGTATTTTTCTTTTTGGTTATGAAGAAATCTATGAATTTCAGAAAAATGATATAACTTGTACTTAAAGGAACTCTCTAAAAAAATCGGGGCTTAACATCCCTTGCATTTGGATGGAGACATTTTTATGTACTCTGAGATTAAAGGATTCTCATATCATTTTATGGGCTTAACATCCCTTGTAAAATGGATGAGAAATCAATACATATGCCATGAACCTAACAGGATCTCATATCATTTCAAGGCTTAACATCCTTTGCAAATGATTGAGAAACAAATTGTGGCTAAATTAGACAAAAATGATATTAAATCCATGTTCCTAATAGAATATCTATCTAAGGGGGAGCATAGTATAAAATTAAGGGGGAGAAGATATATAAAATATTTTACTTGGATATCTTTTTGAAATGACAAAGGGGGAGAAAGAATATAAAATCAAAAATATAAATGAGTAAATAAGTTTCATAACATCTTAGCCAGCACTCACTTGCAAAACAAGAATGGCTACAAAAGGTAATCCTCAGGTATGAAACTCACATGCTTTATATTTCCTTATTTCATATTTTGGAAATGTTTGTCATCTTCAAAAAGGGGGAGATTGTTGGCTAAATGGACATCTATAAATCCCTTTGTTTTGATTATGACAAACATTTCATTCTTATTAAAACTAACGTGCTACTTGAGTGTGCAGGATGACAAAGCAACAAGGGAAAATCTACAAGCTTACATATTTATATTTTCATGCAATGTAATCACTGTTGTAAAAAAACTTGTACAAAAATTATAATGTACAAGTACTTAGAATTGCATGTAAATCAAGTGTTAGATTCTCCCTAGCTAAACACCACAGTTAGACAAGTCATCCCATTCAAATAGGATTATTTTTGCACACTCACACACATAATTAGTGCCTAAATTGAAACCTTGAAACATGATCAATCTCGGTCGACAAACTCCTCGACCGAGACACTCTCGGTCGACAATCTTCTCGACTGAGAAAGATCCAAAGTAGCCGTTAGACACAACAGACAAGTTAGTTGGCAGTTGATGAAAGACGTTGCAAATCACTTGTTCCAGAGAGCCTGTCGGTCGACAAAAGTTCGACCGAGTAGGTGTTTCGGTCGACCATTTGTCGACCGAGATGGTCTCTGACAGCAACTGCAGAATTAATTAATTAGCCGTTGTTAAAGCAACAACTTTGTACCTAACGGCTAGTTAAGCACTTAGAAACCCCTGGAAGTTGTCTAGAACGTCCTTAAGCTTCCTTAGGCCATTCCTATAAATAGGACAAGCCATAGGACACCTAAATTCACTTGTTTTTACACTTGCTACACTTGAGAAATACTTGAGCTTACTTGAGCAATCTGTTGCAAGCAAATTGAGCACTGTGATCATTGGCCTACTTTCTCCTTAGCTCAAATTCGTGTCCTATAGGCTAGATTCTCCTACCCACAGTAATCACAAGTTCACACATTTGGTTAGGAGATCTATACGCTTGATCTAGGCATATCAAGCCTTGGGCTTTAAAGGATAAGTTGTAATTTCCTTTTTCTTTCTTATTCCCTATTACTGTTTGTACTCTCCTTGCTACTCCTAGGTTGGAGGCTGCGGATTGGAGAGGGTGAAGATCTTCTTGGCAAAGAAGGAGACTTTAAGCTACTTCAGAAGGCTGGTGCAACGGGAGGTTACTTCTAGAGAGGAAGGCTACTTCAAGGGGGAGCTTGGAGTTACTTCAAGAAGGCTACCTCAGGGTTGGTGCACCTACTTCAAGTGAAGGCTGTTCAAAGGGTGTGGTTGAAAGTATTGTATTTTGTATAAATCCTCGAGAGGTAATAAAATAAATACTTTCAAATCCCGGTTGGGTAAGCAACCGGGTAGTGGACTGACAACTATAGTATTTGCTATAGTTGGAACCACTCTAAACGCCTGTCTCCTTCTTCTAATCTCAATTTTGGTTGTTTGAGTTAAATAATTATTAAAATCACTATAAAACTCTATTCACCCCCCCTCTAGTAGTTTTCAAACCCTGCTGCGTTGGCCTCTTCAAACTTGCAATTTCTCCTGCCATCTATGCAATAGACATCTCAAGCATCCTCATTTGTGCCCCATGACTCTACAAAGTCTGGCCAAATTAGTTCATAAATTCTCCTTGAGATTTAATTTGTTTGTTGAAAGTGCTCATCAACTCTTGATTTTGCTTTATCACCTGGTTGAGCAACTCATTACTCTGATCTTCTGCACTGGGTTGTGGCTTATGATTCGGATCCTGCAAAAAGTTATTTGGATCCTTCCAAGAGAATTTCTTGTCCTTTCTCCATTAATAATCATTATTCCTGTAGCCCTGTTGTTGACACATGAACTTAGCATGTGCCTCATCATCAGATCCTTCGTCATCTTTTGCTAGTAGTATCTTTTCTATCAGTTCCATCTTCTCATTTAATTCTTTAATTTCCTTTAATTCCCTTGTGATTTTGACATGCTCTAGTGCATTTCGTTCACCCCAGGATTGCTTCTTAGCCATGTTCTTTAAAATTTCTCTACACTTTGAGCCTTTATTATTCATAAAGAAACATGTCCCTACTGAGTCTAAATTACTCATGACGTGTTCATTAAGAGTAAAATAGAAGATCTTTGCCTGAGTTTCTAAATCCAGTCCATGATCTGGGCATTTCCGTAGCATGATGTTGAAACGTTCCCATGTCTCTGAGTATGTTTCACCTGCCTGCTGTTTGAAATTATGAATCCTCCTAAAGAGATCATTTGTCTTCTCAGGCGGGAAATATTGTTCATAGAAAACTTCAATCATCATGTCCCATGATTCCACATACTCATCATCTAGGTTGTAGAGCCACTCCCTTGTGTTTCCTGCTAGAGAAGATGGGAACAGTTTCATATAAATTGCCTCCTGGGGAAATCTATCCACTTTTACCATATCACACTATTCCAGAAAGGTGCTTATGTGGGCAACTGGGTCTTCATTCTTTAGCCCATGGAAAGCCTATGACTTGACCAACTGGATCAGCCCTGGGTCAATCTTGTAACTAGGTATGTTGATAGCCTATTTCTTGATTGGCCCCTTCTGCACAGAGGAAGAAGAAGCTTTAATCTTTTCCCAAACGGTCTGCTCCGCAACCATTGTGAAAGTATCAAGTTCTTCTTCAACGTCTTTGGGTGGTGTATTTATCCAATCGTCTTCAGATCCCGAAGGTGGAACCTCAGGTGTCAACTGTGTGTAGTCTGTACTACGCATCTTCACCATGCACTAGTACCTGAAATGTAGAAAATCGAGTAAGTATAGTGCTAGATGAATAAAGAATCTGAAAGATAGACAATTAATCTCAATAATTAAAATTGTAAATAAAAAGAAAAGGTGGCCTAGAATGGCCGCTTGCAACACTTGTAGTGCTGAAATTTACCGTTTCCCCGGCAACGACGCCAAAAACTTGACATGATTTTACCGTGTGTATAATGCAAGTGCATGTATCAATGTAATATAGGCCTTGTGAGGCCCGAGTCAAACTCATGGAAACATAAATTTTAGTAGACTACTACTATCTGGTCGCGATCAGCTAGATCGATGGGAAAAATGAGTTTGATTTTAAAAAAGAAAATAAAACTTAAAAGAAAGCAAAAGCGAATGATGATTAAATGTTTAGTTCAATAAAATAAAATGGGAATCCTTAGGATTGCGGTTTCACGTGAGGTCTCACTACACGCAAATCTACACAATTAACATAATTCATTCTCTTTCCATGATTATGGCCCGTAGTCAGAATTGCTCACTTCCGTGATACAATTCACTACCTAGTTCTAGGTCAGTTCCACGTCAGTAGTAACTTATACCCTAGATCTAGGTGCTTTAATTATTTCTCTGAGTATCTACCATTAATCGTACACCACCTTGTCTAAAGAATTTATTGATTAATGTGTTAATCGTGCCTTTTCAACCACTAATTCTCCGTCAGAAGTAATTAACGGTATTAGAAATCGACTATGGTGATCAAGCATAGTAAATTGCAGTGGAAACATGATAACATATCAAGGGAAAGTGAGACAAATTATGATAATCAATATAACATTGACGTACAACGATTCTCCGGGCTACTCCCGGTCCTAAGGATAGAGGGGATTAGCCCCACATATTTATATCAACATTACACATGGAGAAGAAAGAGGAAGACATGGAGAAATGAATGAAAATATGGTGTAACCCCTAAAATAGAGAAGATTCAGATGATCCTCGGTGCGAGACACACGTTCTGCAGCCTTCCGGCGGAAGAATCGTCTGTTTACGGCTCTGGAATCATCCAGGGCGTAGCTCTGGGCTCTGTTCTTCGCTCTCATCTTCTCTGGGACTCATGCAACGAGATAGAACGTGATTTCTGTCTTTGGGCCGCCTTTTCCTAGGTATAGGCACCACTTACAGCCGCCAAAATATCGCATCCGTTCGATCATGATCGTTCTGAACAATTTCCTGATCTGACAGCGTCGATATCATCGATGGGGTGTCGATGGTATCGACCCCCTAGGGTACTGGTGCTTTCTTCAATTTCTAGAATCTGCCTGTTGGCATCTCGATACTATCGACCAGTGTGGTCGATGGTATCGACCTGGATGCTTTCCCTCCGGCCTGGTCACTGTTGCAATGTCGATAGCATCGACGGATCCGTCGATGGTATCAACGGGTCCTGGAATATAAAGTACCTGAAACCAAGAGAAAAACACAAATCAAATCCTAGAAATTTGATAATTCATACGACATAAGATAAAATAAGATAAATTTGATGCATACAATGATTATAGGCTGAAGGAAATGAATCATGCTATTATAGTCACAAAATGACAAATAACGACACAAAACAAGTATAAAATTAACATTTAAATGTGACTCAAAATCCCTGCATCACGTGTCAAAACAATTAAAGGAGTGCGACATTTAATCTTAATCCAAATATGAAAAAGTGTGAATGCAATTATTGCTCTTTTTCTCTCTCTTCATTTGAGGGTGCAAACGAATCACAAATTAAATGAAAATTGACTCCCAGCCTATTTGTGATATGAGACATCTAAATATGAAATTAGATTTTCCTTTTGAGAACTTTTAATATATTAAATAAATCAGAACTTATTTTTCTTTCTGCATGCATTAATGACTAGGATTTTCCAAAAATAATTAATACATTTAAATTTTACCACTTATTTTATCCTTTTAGTTTATTAGAGGCATCTAGAAACTTTTTAAAAATATAAAACTTGGCCTATAAGCAATACTAAAAGTGAGGAACACGATTTTGACATTAATAAATTTTTAAACATATATTTAATATTTTTGGTCTTTAAATCATTTTCTCTCTCTTAATTAAAATAAAATATTTAATATTGACCAAATTAGATGCAAATTCACACATAGACTCATTTTGACATTTAGATTAGGAATTTGAGGTTTATTATCACTTTTGAAGTTATTTAATAATTTATTTAATAATTTGGAGAAAATCATATTTTCCAATTTCGATTAATGCAAAGATAATCATTAATTTTCTAAAATTGTGAAACTTGCCATTGAAGAAAACTTTAACTCAAGGAAAATGAATCCAAAGTTATCTTTAACCAAATAGTCTTCCTTTTATGAATTTTAGCCCATTATCCAACATTACCACTATTTCTCATATTAAATAATTCCATATCACATTAACATGTTTAAAGCATTATTATTCATTCCTTTTTCTCCTCCTTGCTCCATAAGGCTAAGGAATGATCTAGAATAAATTAATTTCATCATTATTTCATATATGTGGTAAATTTGCATATTAGACCCTTATGAAAAATATTTAATGAGGTATTTGTTCTTAACTCCTTATAGAGTAAAGTATTGGGTACAAATGTACACTAGACCTATATAATTTCCACTAATTCAACATAAAGGCCAAAGAGGATAGAAAAGAAAGGAAAATCATGGGAAGAGGGTCAAAAAGATAATATGTCCAAGTTTCGATATGTTACAATAAGTTTCTTCATTCTAACATGGCACTCGACTTCTATGTTAGGACACAACGTGTCTATATTGTGATACCTTGTGTTGCATCATTTTCAGATGACAAAGGATGATCAGACTAACTTTCAACATCTATAGGGTTCAATTCTTCATTGGAAAGTGACTTTGTAAAGAAGTGAAATCCATTTCCTTACTAAAAATTTGAACAATAAATCCTCCAGTCCAAACATACTCAAAAGGTATGATGGAGTGGGTGTAAAATTTTCAAATCTTTATATAATGGTAATCAAAAGACCAAAGTATAGAAGCGGAATAAAAACATGACTATATTCAATTATAAAACAAAGGATTACAAACTTACATCACAAGGATCCATGTAGAGGAAATCTAAACCACCTCAAGATTGTCTCCAATCTTTAACTTTACAATCTAAGTCCGAGTCCACATGTCAAGCCATCCATGTCCTCCACCTAGGGTTGGAAGCATACCCCAGCAAAAGAGAAACAAAAGGAGACATCAGTAAAGGCTGGTATGTGCATACTAGAAAGCAAATTGAGCAACTTATAAAGAATAAGGGATATCAAAATAAAAGGTTTCCCATGCAAGAGATAAGTACCACCCAAATGGGTATCAAGAGAAAAGATCATACAAAAGGGATACTTTCCATAACCAATAAATAATAAGAATGTGCTATCCATATAAACATCCACTACCATGGTGGGAAACAAAGCACATATCATCATCAACCTGCATGCATGTGAGATAAGCATAGCCCTAGAACAATATAAATAACAATGGCGGTCAAGAATCACACATCTTGAACCTGGTGGGACATGGGCCAAGAATCACACATCTTGCCCTAATGGTACATGGGCCAAGAATCACACATCCTGCCCTGGCATGGGGAATCACACATCCACCATCCAAATATATATAACATGGGCCAGGAATCACACATCCTGCTCGGGTATGGGGAATCACACATCCTCCATCCCAAAGATATCACAATGTTGCCATGTTGCATAATGAGACAAAACCAATGTAATTACACTACTCTAGTGCTACTGAATCACATAGCATGTTAAATGTAGAGGCAAGTAGAGAAGTATAGTCAGATTTATACAATTGTTGCCATCACATAATGGACAACACAAACATATAAACAAATCCACTTCAAAGTGGGCACATATCAACAAGTAAAAATCCACATCACAATGGGTATATATCATCAAAAGTCCAACTTGCACCAAGGCATAAGAAATAGAGTCAAGAGAATATCTACGATCACAAGATCAATAAAAATTAAGATACTTCACATGAAGCATGATTTCAAAAGAATAAGACAATGTGTATGCTAATGTCCATAGGACCAAGAGTAAGACAAAAACAGGCTAATTGCTTAAGAAGAATAATCGGGGATGCAAACATACATTAAGAGAGGAAATAGAAATTACTCAATATAAGATTAATGTGGGATGCAATCATACCTCAACTTCAGAGTCAAACAGGTCCAAAGTCACATATAGGTCCAAGCCTAGGCTTCCAAAGCACCTATTTGAATATATGTGAAATTAGGGTTAGGTTTTATATTGATTTCATAAACCCTAAAAATAGCCTTTTTATTATTATTGAATTAAGTTATCAAAACCATGCCATATGTTAGGTTATACTTTTATGAGTCCAAAACATATTTTATTATATTTTTCTAACTTATAGATATTTAGTTATGATTTTTACAAGTTAATCCATCATTAATTAGATCCATTAAAATCACCTCTTTAAAACATAATATTCAGGAGAAAAAACCAATACCAAAAGAAAGCTTACATTTTTCTCATTTTATTGACTATTTATGCATATTTTTCTCATTAGGGATTAATTAGTTATTGATTTTACAAACCTGACCAATCAGAGAATTCCAATGATGCACGAAAAATCCAGTTGGTGGTCCCCTGGCTGACTTGGACTAATAACTGAAAGCCAACTAGGACAAGTCAACAGGAAGCGCGACCCGCGTTCAAGAAAAGAAAAATAAAGGGGAAAAGTCCAGAATACTCCTGGCGAGAAAAAGCAAAGAAGAAAGAAAAGAGGAGGGTACAGACGAGAATTCGTACATGGGTTTCTTCCCCAAGCTAGGCTCACGCCATGGCCGCTGTGCGAGATGTAGCTTGACCGAGCAGGGACCATGGAACCTGACACTTTCTATCAAAACAGAGGTTAATCGCTATGTGAAATGATGTTGATGAAATTCGGTGAAGCAGGATGGAACCAAAGGCATCAAAACTTGAGGAACCATGGTCTATAGCTCGGACATTGCTCTAGAAATAGCAAGTGTGGAAAAAGGGGGAAAAATGGATCACTTAACAGGAAGATCAATCGATGGGGAAACTACCTTCGTGATGTCACAAGAAGCTCATCCGAGCCATCTCCAGGTGTCTGCGGGGGTCGGAAGCCCCGCACTTCATCCCAGATCCATGTTGCGGCAGTCAAAATATGGAAGGGATGACCAGATGCAGAAGAAACTAAACCGAATTGAGGAACATAGCACTGAGGTCCCAACGGAGGTGAGGGACCAAATTTCTGGGGTTCCGATGGCATAAGGATGTGCCAAGATGGAAGGGGAGAGGTGAGCAGTGCGTAAATAGGGCAAGGGGTGGCGCCTCGTGGAACAAATTCCAAGCAACAAAATGCTTGAAATATATAGATGAACTCGTGCGGAATCCTTCCAGGAACCCAGAGACGACGAAATTGTGTAAAAAGGTTGAGATTCGAGCGAGTTATTCACGTTTGAAGATAGAACAAAATCTGCTATGTTTCCATAGCGGGCGCAAGCTAGAAGATGAACGTGAGCCGTCTGATTTCCATCAGATGGTTCTCATCGTGCACGAAAACAAATAAGGCATGCGACAGATTAAATGACATTCCCAATCAAATTTGACTATAGTGTGAATACATTTATTTCTTTTCTTCTCTCTCCTCTTTTAAGGGTGCAAACAAACTCCAAACTAGGTAAAATTTTGCATAGAGGCTAATTAAAATATGTAGATTTCGATTATGTACTTAGTTTTGCCTTTTGGAAACTTTTAATGTGCTAAATAAATCAAATCTCCTTTTCTCTTTCCTCCTTCATTAATGGCATTAGGATTATCCAAATTAGGTGAAACTTCATCCACAAGTCATATTTAACATGTTGATTACGAATTTGCCATCAATTTTACATATTGGAGTTGTTTGAGCATTTATTTAATATTTTGAAGGTTCTACTTTCTCTCTCCTGATTTTACCTTTTAAGCAAACTTTTTCCAAATTCGATAAAATTTTTCCCAAAGGCTATATTTATTATGTAGATTACAAATCTAAGATTATTTTCCTCTTTTGGGGTCATTTATTATATTTATTTATTAATTACACCTTTAGGCAATTCTCTCACCTAACTTACCATATTATTTCAAGGTGGTCCAAATTAAGTGAAAATTGACATGTAAACTTATTTTAATGTGTAGATTACGAATTTTAAGTCTATTCTTTATTTTGAGGCTTTCTTACATGGGTTTTGTCATCTGGCCCATTAGAGGCCCATTTATCATATTATGCACGAAATTAAGTTATTTATCATTTTATTATCACCAAATGAATTATATGACATATTATATCACATTATTCATGCATTATATTATTAGGATCATCCTAACCTCAACCTTGTTTGGTCAAACCCAAAAGGTCACAGTTCTAGGTTAGGGTTCTAGATTTGGTATGTTACAACACTCCACCCCTTAAAAATGATTTCGTCCTCGAAATCTATTGACCCAAACATCATCAATTAATTATTCTCCACCCCTTAATGGGTTCAACCTAACAAGTCAAACTAAACAACTTTTTAAATCTACCCACATCTCTTAGTTATGAAAGTTTTTAGAGATTTATATTTCTCATGTATCCAACTAAAGTCACCATCTAGGGTTGAGTTATAGGTCCTTGTGTCTCTAACCTAACAACCCTACATGAACAACCAAAACTCATAGGGTAAGTCAACTACACCATTATATTAATCCTAGTCACAAACTAGGGTTAGATTCTACTCAAACTAGAGTTTCTCTTCATTGTGACTTAGTTCAAGAAAACATTGATAAAATCCATATAAAAATTTTCTTTTGTACATATAGTATTATATGGAAAATAATTTGTTGTGAAAAACTTTTACGATTGAAAACTGAAATTTAGGGCCCAAAATCAAAGCGAGAAACCAAGTCACAATATTTCCATATTTAGATCTCCTAACATATTCTCATCCTCAAACCAAACCTTATTGCACAAAAGATCATCATTGATCAAATCTAGGGTCAACATCTCACTTAAAGGTAACTAACTAAGTCAAGGGTTCTAAAGGGAGACAAAATTGAAAGTCGATTCCGACTACCATGGGCTCTGATACCATGCTGTAAAGAAGTGAAATCCATTTCCTTACTAAAAATTTGAACAATAAAACCTCCAGTCCAAACATACTCAAAAGGTATGATGGAGTGGGTGTAAAATTTTCAAATCTTTATATAATGGTAATCAAAAGACCAAAGTATAGCAGCAGAATAAAAACATGACTATATTCAATTATAAAACAAAGGGTTACAAACTTACATCACAAGGATCCATGTAGAGGAAATCTAAACCACCTCAAGATTGTCTCCAAGCTTTAACTTTACAATCTAAGTCTGGGTCCACATGTCAAGCCATCCATGTCCTCCACCTAGGGTTGGAAGCATACCCCAGTAAAAGAGAAACAAAAGGAGACATAAACAAAGGCTGGTATGTGCATACTAGAAAGCAAATTGAGCAACTTATAAAGAATAAGGGATATCAAAATAAAAGGCTTCCCATGCAAGAGATAAGTACCACCCAAATGGGTATCAAGAGAAAAGATCATAACAAAAGGGATACTTGCCATAACCAACAAATAATAAGAATGTGCTATCAATATAAACATCCACTACCATGGTGGGAAAAAAAGCACATATCATCATCAACCTGCATGCATGTGAGATAAGCATATCCCTAGAACAATATAAATAACAATGGCGGTCAAGAATCACACATCTTGAACCTGGTGGGACATAGGCCAAGAATCACACATCTTGCCCTAATGGTACATGGGCCAAGAATCACACATCCTACCCTGGCATGGGGAATCACACATCCACCATCCAAATATATATAACATGGGCCATGAATCACACATCCTGCCAGGGTATGGGGAATCACACATCCTCCATCCCAAAGATATCACAATGTTGCCATGTTGCATAATGAGACAAAACCAATGTAATTACACTACTCTAGTGCTACTGAATCACATAGCATGTTAAATGTAGAGGCAAGTAGAGAAGTATAGTCAGATTTATACAATTGCTGCCATCACATAATGGACAACACAAACATATAAACAAATCCACTTCAAAGTGGGCACATATCAACAAGTAAAAATCCACATCATAGTGGTTATATATCATCAAAAGTCCAACTTGCAGCAAGGCATAAGAAATAGAGTCAAGAGAATATCTACGATCACAAGATCAATAACAATTAAGATACTTCACATGAAGCATGATTTCAAAAGAATAAGACAATGTGTAGGCTAATGTTCATAGGACCAAGAGTAAGAGAAAAATAGGCTAATTGCTCAAGAAGAATAATCGGGGATGCAAACATACATTAAGAGAGGAAATAGAAATTGCTCAATATAAGATTAATGTGGGATGCAATCATACCTCAACTTCAGAGTCAAATAGGTCCAAAGTCACATCTAGGTCCAAGCCTAGGCTTCCAAAGCACCTATTAGAATATATGTGAAATTAGGGTTATGTTTTATATTGATTTCATAAACCCTAAAAATAGCCTTTTTATTATTATTAAATTAAGTTATCAAAACCATGCCATATGTTAGGTTATACTTTTATCAGTCCAAAACATATTTTATTATATTTTTCTAACTTACAGATATTTAGTTATGATTTTTACAAGTTAATTCATCATTAATTAGATCCATTAAAATCACCTCTTTAAAACATAATATTCAGGCGAAAAAACCAATACCAAAAAAAGCTTACATTTTTCTCATTTTATTGACTATTTATACATATTTTTCTGATTAGGGATTAATTAGTTATGGATTTTACAAACCTGACCAATCAGAGAATTCCAATGGTGCACGAAAAATCCAGTTGGTGGTCCCCTGCCTGACTTGGCCCAATAACTGAAAGCCAACTAGGCCAAGTCAACAGGCAGCGCGACCCGCGTTCAAGAAAAGAAAAATAAAGGGGAAAAGTCCAGAATACCCCTGGCGAGAAAAAGCAAAGAAGAAAGAAAAGAGGAGGGTACATACAAGAATTCGTACAGGGGTTTCTTCCCCAAGCTAGGCTCACGCCATGGCTGCTGCGCGAGATGTAGCTCGACCGAGCAGGGACCGCGGAACCTGACACTTTCAATCAAAATAGAGGTTAATCACTGTGTGAAACGATGCTGATGAAATTCGGCGAAGTAGGACGGAACCGAAGGCATCAAAACTCGAGGAACCATGGTCTATAGCTCGGACATTGCTCTAGAAACAGCAAGCGTGGAAAAAGGGGGAAAAATGGATCGCTTAACAGGAAGATCAATCGAGGGGGAAACTACCTTCGTGATGTCACAAGAAGCTCATCCGAGCCATCTCCAGGTGTCTGCGGGGGTCGGAAGCCCCGCACCTCATCCCATATCCATGTTGCAGCAGTCAAAATATGGAAGGGATGACCGGATGCAGAAGAAACTAAACCGAAGTGAGGAACATAGCGCTGAGGTCTCGGCGGAGGTTAGGGACCAAATTTCTGGGGTTCCGATGGCATAAGGATGTGCCAGTATGGATGGGGAGAGGTGAGCAGTGCATAAATAGGGCAAGGGGTGGTGCCTCGTGGAACAAATTCCAAGCAACAAAACGCTTTAAATATATAGATGAACTCTTGCAGAATCCTTCTAGGAACCCAGAGGCGCAGAAATTGTGTAAAAAGGTTGAGATTCGAGCGAGTTATTCGCGTTTGAAGATCGAACAAAATTTTCTATGTTTCCATAGCGGGCGCAAGCTAGAAGATGAACGTGAGCCGTCTGATTTCCATCAGATGGTTCTCATCGTGCGTGAAAACAAATAAGGTATGTGACAGATTAAATGACATTCCCAATCAAATTTGACTATAGTGTGAATACATTTATATCTTTTCTTCTCTCTCCTCTTTTAAGGGTGCAAACGAACTCCAAACTAGGTAAAATTTTGCATAGAGGCTAATCAAAACATGTAGATTTCGATTATGTACTTAGTTTTGCCTTTTGAAAACTTTTAATGTGCTAAATAAATCAAATCTCCTTTTCTCTTTCCTCCTTCATTAATGGCATTAGGATTATCCAAATTAGGTGAAACTTCATCCACAAGTCATATTTAACATGTTCATTACGAATTTGCTGTAAATTTTACATATTGGAGTTGTTTGAGCATTTATTTAATATTTTGAAGGTTCTACTTTCTCTCTCCTAATTTTACCTTTTAAGCAAACTTTTTCCAAATTGGATAAAAATTTATCCAAAGGCTATATTTATTATGTAGATTACAAATCTAAGATTATTTTCCTCTTTTGGGGTCATTTATTATATTTATTTATTAATTACACCTTTAGGCAATTCTCTCACCTAACTTACCATATTATTTCAAGGTTGTCCAAATTAAGTGAAAATTGACATGTAAACTTATTTTAATGTGTAGATTACGAATTTGAAGTCTATTCTTTATTTTGAGGCTTTCTTACATGGGTTTTGTAATCTGGCCCATTAATCATATTATGCATGAAATTAAGTTATTTATCATTTTATTATCACCAAATGAATTATATGACATATTATATCACATTATTCATGCATTATATTATTAGGATCATCCTAACCTCAACCTTGTTTGGTCAAACCCAAAAGGTCACAGTTCTAGGTTAGGGTTCTGGATCTGGTATGTTACAGACTTCCAATTCAAATAGTGTTTCAGTGATATAATTTTGAGATCAAAATTAGGAAAAGTGGTTGGTGGCAAGGTGGTTGTTAGTGAGGTCCCTAGAAATGAATTGTAGCTTAGTATAGGTGCTAAAGGGATGGAAAATTGCAACTAGACTTGTATACCACTTTCTAGAGTTTACATAGAGATTTGGGTACATGTAGGACATTGTGAGGAGGTGCACCAGAGTTTTCAAGGTAAATAAGAGAATTCTTGATTTGAAGCAAGATAGATTCATTTTTGTTAGGAATCATAGAGGCTAAAAACACAAAAGAAACAATAAAAAATGTATCTTCACATTTCCTACAAGAAAATCTCATCAACAACAATATATCTAGAAAGAGAGTGTGTGAGGTATACCTGGTTGTGGAGAAAGTCCAACAACGTCCTCACACACTAGTGTGCATTGCTCACGGTAATGAATGAATGATCCTTAGAAATGTCCTCCCAACATAGTGGTGTTACATTGTGTCTCTTCATAGTCCATGCAGATGGACAAGAACTCCTTATCATTCTGCTTGAGCCAATGGAAAGGAGCAACCTATATTTTAGCAACATGTTAGCATTGCACTCTCCTTGATTTTGTGTCTCCCTTTTAGCAATGATGGCTAGGTTCTCACATACAGGAGAGTGTAACTATGACATGGTCATTATGCCCATTCAAATAGGAGATGTAATGAATCAAGATTTCTAAAACCATGAGAAACAAAAAGGCAATGGTTGTATTTAAATTGGCCTAATCACTAAACCCAACCAAGTCAGTTGGATAAGTTAGAACATTCCACAATAATGTCATAAATTAATTGATCGATCGATCATATTAATTGACTATCTAATTTTTATTCCCCTGAATAGCAACTTGGCCGATCACTCGGGGTTAGCTAGTCGATTTATCATATGAGTTTATAATTTTAAATCCAACTAATCAACTTCCATCCTTAAGCCAACTATATGGAATTTCACTCTAGTATTGTTCTAGTTGATTACCTACTTTTTTTAATTAATTTAACTTAAAATATTTTGAATCATGTCCACAATTATACTCCTATTCCAATGAATCCTATGTGTTTGACCCAATAGGCTCCACATTACATTGGTAGTTATGTCCATAATTAAATTACAACTTCACATGCAATGATTGCTATCGAGAAATATTTCATTGCCACCCAAGTAATTAGAATAGTTGGAGATAAAATTTGACCAATTATTGATGGTGATTGTATAATTCCTTTGTCTGCCATATCCTAATTGAATATGAAGCATGGAAACACCATCCTCTTAATGTTCAATCTTTATTCCTTCCTATAGAGTAGACTATTTGAGATGAACATGAGCTCACTATCATACATTGGCTCATATGAGCATGGTCATGCATTTCATGCTTTCACTCATCAAGTGGCTGGGATATCACTCTAATGAGAAATCCTTATATCTATGTCACCCTAGTAATCCACATGTATCATAATGCAAATAAGCAATACTTATATATAAATCCTTATTTAAGGTCACGTTGAGTAATGTTAAAGCACAATGAACAACATGTGACCACTGTAGTGACTTTGGGTCTAAGGCCCACAATCACCATTGTCATATTGAGCTATGATTCTGACCAACATTATTGGCCTTCGTGTATCACACTCAATGTGACCTCTATCCAGTACACTTATTATAACAAGTACATAAGTGTTTAATTTGATATCCAATATGATGACTAATGAGACGTAATTATCAATAAACACACATATCGGTCTAAATTTATTATTGTCATCCTAATTTCCATGATACTGTCTGACCAGGAACTTAGACAAGAACAAATTCCTATTAACATACACATGATCTCATATTTAGGTCCTCAACCTAAAATCACGTCATTGAGTCGCACAATCTTAGGACAATTATTTATTTATTAATTATCTCATACTGTAGAAAATATATTATTAGAGTTGTCTTTGTTAGTAATCAATCAATTACAAGATGTGTCACTACAATAATCATATGATTGAATCATAGGGCTTACAAAAAACAACTTCAATGTCACATAAAAGATTGTTGGGGTAGATAACCTTATTACAAAGTAGTGAGGACAATCACTATGTGATTTGATTGAAAAATGAGTGAATATGGGCTTGTTGTTTTCTCATTGTAACTTGTGATAGTGTTGTGTCAATGTTGAATATGTAATCTTCCCACTAAAAGATATGGCTATTGGTTCTTGAACTGATGGATCATTGTATCTTATAAGAAATAAAATAAATATGTTGTATAGAGAACATCAGAACTCTAAATGAGTTAAAATTAGACCATGGGTTTAATATTTCATTTGTAGTTTAAAAAATATATGACCACAAGATTATATATATATACACTTAATTACATCCAATTTTTGACCTATATTAAATGTGAAATTGTAAAAGACCTAGATGGTATTTTCTAATGATTCAAAAGGTATATGTTAATAAAATATTTTTAATATCATGATGTGGGGTCTAATTAAGTCATTAATTCAATAAGGAATTTATTTTGAAAAAAAAATGGTAAGCAATAATGTGAAGGAGAATCAAATTGAAAACTACTAGAACACTTAAATTGAGTTATGATACATGGAAACAAGGTGGTTTCAGATACATATTGTTTTGAATAAACAAACAACAAGGCTTAAATTGAATTCTACTTTTGTGACTAAAATTTTTGTAAGTTCAACACTCTGACAAGAGATATCTATAAGATTATCAAACACTTTACAAAATTAGTTTAAAAACTAAGATGAGTTCCTTGTTTGTGTTTGATAAAGATGGATTCTTACTTTAGTAAAGATATAATCATCTTGGATCTTACTACCAACAATAGATATGCATCAGTGATGATCTAAGAAATGAACTTATTAGTTCAGACACATAAGCATTTGGCCAAGATTTTTATGATCCACAAATGATAATGGGTAAGAAATTGTTTGTTGATGTAATGTTCTCTATTTATCTAAAAAATGTGATGAAAAAAGTTATCGATGTGTGTAATTTCATTAGTAATGTAGCAACTCAAGTTGGGCTTATCTAATAAAGAACTCAAATGATGCTTGATAATAACACAACTTGTTTGGTAAAATTTCACAATCAATCTATTGGGTCCATGAATTTTTTAAAACTTGTGATATGAACAACTTCTTTGATTCCCTCTAGGGGAAAGGTTCTCATTTTGAATCCACATCCTCAATCTTTTTGGTGGAATATCATGCTCAAGTATATCTTGAATATATGAGAATAATATCGACCATAATTGAATTTGTTTGGAATGATGATTCACAATTTGTTGATAACTATGACCGTACCCTTAGTTAGTATTTCATTTATTATCTAGAGAACATAAGGAGACATTCTTCTATAGGGTATTGCAGAACTTGTAGAAGAATTTAGTATTTTATCACCTTATTTTATGTTATCTTTGATGTTGCTAACAAATTGTGAATCAACTTTTTGTGTCCAAGTCCACCAAATTAGCCATAGTGTGATATATGGTTCTATTAAATCATCACAAGAGTTTGAATATTTGAGAAATGTCTAGACTTCTTGATGATTTCATGTATTATAAGGCTATATTGTCATTGACGTAGTTGGGGTTTGACTTTTCATCAATGTTCAGCTTCTCATTTGGGTAATAAAATAAAAAGTTCCTAGATGTGAAAGATTAACAACCAAGGATAGAACTATGTACTAATAAGTAACTAGATAAAGAAACAAATAAGTGTACTTAAATCCTTGGCATTTCATGGAGGGTGGGTATCATGCTAGATGATAAATATATACATCTTTTAGCAATTTCCCAGCAATACCCCCTGACCAAGTAAAGGTTGTGTCTAGAATTCTAATATCTACTATATTAGTGAGCAGGAGAAAATTACTAAATTTAGTGATAATGATAAAGTTATGCAAAGATACGTAAGTTCTTGAGATTTCTATAATTACAGCCTACAACTATCCCATGATGGAGGCCTCTATTGGACCTAATCCTACACACTGATGAAGAGGCCATTTATTTAGTGAACCTAATTATTTTCCATATTATTTTTTATTTTCTGAGACAATTGCATATTTTTTGGGATCTGATGAAATTCCTAATGTTTGTCATTGTACTTGTCACTCTACAATACAAATTTTTTCATGAATGGAGTATAGGAACTACTAAAGAAGTGAACAACATAAATGGAAGAAAATTTTGATGTTTTTACCTCAGGAGCCACATAGTTGATAATGTTATTTTATCAACCTTTTCCAACATAGGATAGGGCCAAGGTGTATTATCTTATAAACTAAAAAAGTGTATTACTATTTGGTAACAAAATAACAAGAATTTTTCTTCCAAATTTCATATGAAGAAGTTTTGACTTATTCTAAGAATAAGATGAGTCAATTACTTCAGTATTATTATCAAATGCATTTTGCATGTTATAATAGATTGTTAAGAATATAGAAAAATAGATAGGGGTGGAATAATGGTATATTGATGTATGATGTTGTCATTTATGCAAAAGAATGTAGTAAATTTTAAATATCATAGAAATATAATTGTTGTTAGTTTATTGATCATCATGAGTGGGCTTGTGTCCCACCACTTTTTCTTCAATAACCCCTTTAAGCCCAAATGCATACTATATCAATTATCATCTCTTACCTAGTACTATCCGCCATGAAATTTGTGTGCCTTAATTTTTTATGCATAGCAAACGGGTTGGAAACCTTTCAACAAAAAAATGTTTATTTCCCATGTAAAGGCATCCTTTTGCCACTTCATATTCCTCCTTGACACAAACATTGGTCTTAGAAATACCTTGAGGATTTTTCAAAACCATTGAGGATTTTTCAAATGAGATCCCTACACAACATTCAAGGTATAGGGTTGTGCATGGGCGAGGACGTAGGTGAGGACATGGGTGAGGACTCGGGCAAAGACATGCTTAATTTTTTTTTCTTCTAATTGTACTATCATGTAGATCAAACAATGCGTAGGCAATCATATATACAAACATACATACATACATATTTATATATATAGAGATCCCATATATATATATACCACCCTCCCGGGCGTTCGGCCTCCGCCACTGGTGTGGGAGAGGGGGAGAAATATTTCTATCTTAATCCCATATATATATAGCGATCTAGTGTCGGGCCTCCACAGGTCAATGAGGGGTCGGGGAGAGGAAGTCTCCTTGATGACTCATATATAGCGATCTAGTGAGAAACATCCTATGGTGAGAGCATGAGAGGCATTTGAATAACTAAAAATTAGTAACTATTTTTTAAAATTGAACATTATAGATGGAAAAAGCATCATTCCATTTACCTTCTCACAAAAAATAATTGCAATCAGACATTTTTTACATGTCCATAGGTACAACACTTTTTACATCCAACGGTCATCCTAAAATTTAATATAGAGCGTTGAAAAATATTTGGTTGTTGTGAATGATCTACAAATTGTATGGTGATAAAATTTTTATAGCAAGGTAGATATTAAGGTATAATTGTAATATGTACGGTTGGATTATGAAAAATTGATCTATGTGGAGAGTTATTCAAATGCCTCTCATGCTCTCACCAGATATGTTTCTCATTGGATTGTTGCCATATACATATACATACATACATATATATATATATATATATATATATGTATATATATATGTGTGTGTGTATGGGGTTCATTCTCTACCTTTGTGGATAACAAAGTTTTCGCTACATGTGCAACTCGAAAAGTAGCTGTTTGGTCAAAAAGTAATTATGTTGTGAAAAAAGTAACTATTCTACTAAAAGTGTAAAATCAGATAGAATATATAGTAAAAATTATGGAACAAATATAAAATTATACATTTGTTATAAATATTAACTATTATGCATATAATGTAAGTATTTGGAAGATAATATAATTATGTACATGTGTAAAGTAAAAAACTCCAGATTAAGTAACTATTCCGGGTGCGGGTAGCTAGTCTCAAGGGTATTAAAGATGAACTATATATATAGGGTATGTATTTAATACCCACGCGGGTAGCTACCAGCCCCCTATTTCAGTTACTTTTTTTGAGTTTCTTACTTTTGACATGTAGAGGGTTACTTTACCTTGTAAGGTGTTACTTTTCATACATAGATAGTTATATTTACAAAATCTATAACAAAATATACAATTATATATATATATGTGTGTGTGTGTGTGTATTATGCCCAAATTTACTTTTTTAGTCATATAGTTACTTTTTATCATTATAGTTACTCTTTTGTCTAGAAAGTTACTTTTCTGACCACACAGTTACTTTTTGGGCTGACGGGTAGCGAAATCCAGGCTATCTGTGCGGGTATTGAATGAAATCCCATATAAATGAATATATAAGATTGTTTTTAATACCCACGTAGGTACCGTAGCAATGCTACCTGTCTCTAGAGACGTGGTGGTAACTTAGTAAATATTTTAAAATAGCACTAACAGTTTTGTAATATCTCAAAAATGGTGTATTGAAGCAAAACAAATTAGCGGGGAAGAGCAGCGATTTCTCCGCCCAAAAATATCCAAATCTTGACTTTTGTATTCTTCATTTCCACTACTGCTGCTATTGGTCTTGATTTCATCTACTTGCGTCACTGCTTCTAGTCTCGATTGCCTGTTGTGTTCGTCTAGAAACACATAAGAGGAAGAAAAAGTACTTGGTGTCTGCCGTTCAGATCACATGGGGAGAACACAATCAAGGAAAACAACTACAAAGAAGGCAACGAGTAAGGATAGAAGAAAAGTGAGAGGAGATGATGATTTGATAACAAGACACTACGAAGCTATCGACAACATTATAGAAGAAGAATTTGTGGATATTGTTCAAGGATATAATGCAACAGAATTGGGTCTTGAAGATGACAATGTACATGGTGCGATGAAAAATATAAAGAAAACTAAGAAGAAGAGGCATAGCAGGAAGATGACTAGTACTATTATCGGAGATGAGAATGATTCAAATAAGAATGATGGATCTGTAGTTACTAAAGAAGTTGTTATTGTGAGTGAGAAAGAGGAACTAGAACATGTTGTGTGTGGATCTGCTGAAGAAGAGTTATTTCATGTGTGTGAGAATGTGGAACTAGAAACAGAACCTGCTGAAGAATAGGAGGTTGTTGTGCATGAAGCTGTTGAAGAAGAATTGGTTGTTGTGCGTCAGAATGAAGAACTGGAAACTATTGAAGAAGGATCTATTTCAAGATCAAAAGAAGAATAACATCATAAGGGAAAGTAGGAGCAGACTCTGCAATATAAAATGAAACTAAAAGACAAAGGAAAGATTATAGAAGGTAATATTATTTATATCTGAAGTGGACATTTAGAATGCTAACTATCATTCTGTAATGAAAGTTACACTTGTTTACAGAAATGTAACACGGTGAACTAAAATGTAAGAGTGCTAACAAAAATATAACTAGGCTAAGCAAAAAGTAACTCTAAAAATATAAAACTAACCACTTCAACTGGAAAGTAACTTGGCTAACAAGAAAGTATCTACATCA
Source organism: Alisma plantago-aquatica (assembly GCA_963693085.1). NCBI lineage: Eukaryota > Viridiplantae > Streptophyta > Magnoliopsida > Alismatales > Alismataceae > Alisma > Alisma plantago-aquatica. The sequence goes on along the minus strand of OY856410.1, from coordinate 987,983,743 downwards.
ACTGGAATGTAATTAGGCTAAGAAAAAAGTGACTTTGAGAATATAAAAGTAATTACGTGAATTAGAAAGTAACTTGACTAACAAGAAAATATCTGTATCAACTAGAATGTAACTAGGAAACAAAAAAAAAGTAACTTTAAGAATGTAAAACTAACTACATCAACTGGAAAGTAACTTGGCTAATAAGAAAGTAACACTCTAAAATAAAAAGTAACTCTATTGATCAGTAAGTAAGAAATGTTAATAAAAAGTATTTGTGTGAAATAAAAAGTAACAATATAAAAGAAAAATATCTATGTGAACTAAAAAGTAATATTGTGGACGGATAATAAAATATTTTACTCTACTCTATAAATCTGTGTATGTTTAAGTTAGCATTATCAAATTAATGTAGCACACACTCACCTTCTCTAAAATGTCAAATGAAAAGAATTTTTGTTAATTTCAAAGTAATTGTGTAAAATAAAATAGTAACTCTGTAAACTAAAAAGTAACTATTCACATGTGAAAAGTAACTATTTCAAATGGAAAGTAACATTGTAAATTGAAAATGTAACATTGTAAACTGGTAAGTAAGTAGGTAAGAAAATGAACCAGAACTTTTAAATATTCTTGTAGGTACACAAAAACTTTATCATACATATTATATTAAGAGTTATAACATCATCCAAAACAACATATCGATTAGCAAAAATCTAATAGAATTGATTAGGTCAACTACTTTTTTGAATTTGATAGTCATGCCTTATGTTACTATAGATGTGGCTATTTTAGAAGATCTAATTGAAAGATATATTGAAGAAGATAGATTCATGATAGAACTAGGAGTTGATAACACCCAAATATAGACATTTGTGCTAGGTATTTATTTATGGTTTTATGTCATTATAGCCTTAATATGCGTAAAATAACCCTAGATTCTTATCTTTTAGTAATTTATATCATTTTAAAGATAGAGTTTCTCACCTAGCTATCTTTAGGACTTACATGCACCAAACTCAAGAAGAAATCAACTCTCTAGATTATGCTCCACAAGCATCACATTATGTGCACCAGCTAAGGAGACGGTGGTCCCTCTAACCGACTAGAGGACCCAAGAAACTTTTGATATCATAGACCTATTTTTAATGGTCAATCCTTTATCAGAAAGCATCATCATCAATCAGAAGGTTCATCAACGCGGTCCCATGGACCATCAGTAATGTGCCCTCGATGGGTTTGTACCTAAGGAGTGAAGTAGTGACTGCTACGACTATTGCGACCAATACAGTTGTTGTGACCACGATAGTTATTTCGACTGCTATAGCCGTCTCAGCCGCGACATCCATCTCGACTGCGACAACCATCTCGACTGACACTCCTATAAATACCCACCCTTGCTACCTAAGAAGGGGTTCGGTGATTCCAATATGTGTTCTATGACTCAAACTTTTGGGGGTTTCCTCTGGTGACCAGCAATTCCCAGATCTCTATGGGAGTTCTCTAAGGTTCGAGACGACCAAATAACACACCCTACATCCCTCCCTATGGCCTGCCTCCATCCACCTCCACTTTCCACCATTTTCCATCCATTTCCAGCCATGCCCATCCACCTTCTGCCTCCATACATCCACCAAGGCTAATGCTCAGGGTAGAATCAAGGAGAAAGGAGGCCAAGTAGTCCAAAAGATCAAGGAGGACGACCCAAGGATGAGATCCATCCCTTCTAGAGGCTAAGGAGCAAGAACCACCTCTCCTCTACATGCTATATCTTTTTGTCTTCCCCTTTCTTCTATTGTTCTCCTTTGTGTCTGTACGAATGATGGTCTACCATATTTGTTCTGTGTCAGATATGCTTTAACATGTCTAGTTGAGCTCCTTTTTGGCTATGTAGCCCGTGTTTGTGCATGTTTATGGACTTCACCTTTAGCAAGTAGTTTTATTTTAGATCTAGTATGATATTTGTTCTATCTTCTCTTTCCAGTTATGATTTCTAGTCTGGTTGATCTCTTTCTTATTTGAACCTCTATTTCTACATAGATCAAGAGATTCATTGTAGAAATGGATAAGAGAGGTAGTCTAAATTGAATCTAAAAGGAGGAGGTCCAAAGGAGTGGTTTCTAACATATCTGAATATTCTAGACCTGAGAGGGTATCTGCGATATCTAGGGGTGTTGATCCATAATCCTTGAGAGAGGTTTTGGATCATTGACGGGGTTTTAGTCACACTGCACAAGAGCGAGTGGGATGACTCCCACAGGAGAAACTATCATAGTACATGCTATGTTTGGATGTTAGATGCTTGTGAGGGTGTTTGAGGGTTGTCTACGCTTGAGAACAGGTGCATAGACTGCCCAACTTGTGGTTACATAGCTAGGAATTCCTTCTCTCTGATTAGTAGAATCCTACATAGTATGTGTAACACCCGGGCCCACTGCCCAAGACTCTAGTAGAGTTTCAGGAATGACAACTATCCCCACAGACCACCACTAGCCTTAACTACACGCTTTGTCCTGACTCACATGCATGCCAGGATCAACTTCCCGACAGGTCACCCATTCCAGTTCTACTCCAAGTTGAGCACGCTTAACTATGGAGTTCTTAGTGATGGGCTCCCGGAAAAGGAGGTGCACCTTGGTGATATGGGTAGTCCAATCATTCCTTATAAGATAATTATATCTGAGGCCTCAAATCCTGGGACGTCACAATCTCCCCCACTTAGACTCTTGATGTCCTCTTCAAGGCTCAACTATAAGGCCTCATAATATCTTCCCCATTTCAGTGCAGACCCACAATGGCCCATGGACATCCAACTCCCGATCACAGAATACCAGCGCAAGGGTGGCTACGTCTACCATGGACAACCCTTTCCTACATGCCTGGACCACACGACTCAAGACTAGCATGCCACATCACATATGTGGGCCCCACCTACTGGAGGGGTTATGGCTCTAATACCATTTGTAACGCTTAGGCCCACTGCCCAAGGCTCTAGTAGAGTTTCAGGAATGACGACTATCCCCACAGACCACCACTAGCCTTAACTGTGTGCTTTGTCCTCACTCACGTGCAAGCCAGGATCAACTTCCTGACATGTCACCCATCCCAATACTACTCCAAGTTGAGCACGCTTAACTATGGAGTTCTTAGTGATGGGCTCCCGGAAAAGGAGGTGTACTTTGGTGATATGGGCAGTCCAATCATTCCTTATAAGATCATTATATCTAAGGCCTCAAATCCTGGGACGTTACAATATGTTTTATTTTCTTTGCTTTGTTTTATTTTGTGACAATTTTTCTAGACTAGTTCCAATTCCAAACTTTTATCAACTATCAGATTAACTTAACAAACTTAAAAGAGAGATCTTAAGCATCCTAAATGTACCCATGTCCCTGTGTTTGAACTTGTATATTTACTTTGACCCTATAATAAAGTTGTGGGGGTCCTTGAAGGTTTTGGATTATAAATTAAAAGTCTAATTCTCCTTTGAGACCGCTCATGTACTTTTCAGGTGCGTGCTCAGGTCCGATCATGGGTTGAGGCTAGGATGAGAGTAGAGGATGTTGTAGTGATGCTAGGTTTACCTAGTAGTGGAATAGATATTGTTTTGAGAAAACAATCACATATTGTCAAGAAATTTTGGGAGGATTTGACCATTGCTAAAAAGGGAGAAGATGGAAGTGGTGAAAGTGTTAAGAGAAAAAGGGAGAAGGATGTATTATATAAGGATAACTTAGGGAAGTTGTGTCAAGAATTTGCCAAGAATGATGCAGAAGAAAACTACCAAAATATGTATAGAGCATGGATGTTCTACTTGTTGGCAACATTCCTATTGCCAGATACAAGCTATTGTGCCCCACTTTTCCTTCTACAATACTTGGATGATGTAACTATAATAGCGTAGTTAAATTGGGCTAAGTTAGTCCATAGTCACATCTTTAAGAGGATGAAGGAATTAAGTGAGAATCTAAAAAGGAGGAAAAGAGGAGATAGAAGTAGAAGCACATTCTACACGACATGATGTGTGATGTGCTTGTGTGTAAGTAACTTGTTTAATCTTTTTTTATTCATTGAACTGCTCTTTCTGAAGATCTAAATTCTAAATTGTACTTTTCATATCCACACAGGTCTGGGCTTATGAGATTACAGGAGTAGCAAAGCCAACACTCAATGAAGAAAATCTGAGGATAAAGACATGGGTCGGTCATGTTAAGAAGATCAAGGACCTAAGAAATTTAGAGACTGAAAATATAAGATTTAATGTTATTGAAGAGAATCACTATATAAATTAATATAATAAATATAAGATACATGTGATAAATTATTGACTTTAGAATGATTAATGAGTACAGGTTTTGACAAAGTTGAAGAAGGATAACATGGATAACTGGGAAGTTGTAAAGACAGTAAAATAATTGTCATTTTTACCTTGTAACAAATTGTGCAGAGAGTAAGGCAGTGACTACTAGGGTAGTTACATCAGTTTATAGGAGAAGGGAAGTGATAGATATACTGGAGAAGAGAGTCCAAGTTCTTGAGGATGAACTAATAATGCAGAAGGAGGTCTATAGTCAAATAATCATTGAAGCTTTTTCTTCTTTAAGAGAAGAAATGACAGACTGAGGAAAAGACAATTAGAAATTGAAGATGAAAATAAAAGGTTGAAGAATGGGAATGAAAATGGTAGGCATATAGAAGTTACAAATACATCACCTCCCAAATTCATTGGGAATGATGGGTCAGACTCGATAGAAAATGAACTTATAAAGAGGACACAAGAACTGAGAAAGAAGCTACTGGATACAAACCAAGGAGATCACATTTTGAAGAGGTTGTAGATAGAAACGGGTGGATCAGTAACTAAATCCACAAGCAAGAATAAAGAAATGGAGGAAACACCAAGATCAAGAAAACTACGACTGAAGAGAAAAGTGGTTGAGAAACAACATAAACAAGATTCATCTACAATGCAAGAAGATTCATGTATTTTGTTCAAAGATGCTCGACTGGATTAGAAATTCCAACAGAAAAAGAAGAAGATGAGATAGAAAAGATAATGGTGAATGTAGAAATTGAAGCTGAACGAAAAGAATTAGAGATAGCTAAAAAATAAAAAGGAGCTAAAATAACTTTAGAAGAAATTGAGAAGAAAACACAAAAAGTGATGAGAAAGAGGAAGACGAATATAAAGACAGATGTTGGTAGCATAGAGGAAAACATCAAAATTAGAAGGCATGCACAGGTAAGGGTAAACAATGGAAAAAATATCTAAACTTTTATGTATGTTTTAGATAAGTAACTAGCATGTGTTACACTTCAAAAATAGTAAAAGAGTTCAACGTTCATAGGGTTTGAGCACTTCAAAACAAAAGAACTGAAAGAGGGTGTAGAGGAATTCATTTAGAGCATAGAAAAGTGTAGGGAGTTACTTTTTGTGCTCATAGACTAAAAAATAGTTACATAATAGTCATTATAATTACTTTTTAGATGTGTACCAATAACTTCATCATCAACTATAATAGCTACTAGTTAAAGATAATAGATACATTCCTTGTACAGATTAGTTGTTTAGTTTATAAATTTAATGTCACATCTTTAGTATAAAACTTTTGGAAAAAACAAACAATGTGTAGGTCTAGAAGAGAATGGAGATTTGGAGAAGATATATGGTGTATGGGAAAGGATCTGTCAGCACTATTGTTCAAAGATAGAATGATGCAATCACCTGTAAGAATTGAATTCATAAGTATTTATCACTATATTATGGATTGCTAACTTAAGAGTCTATATTTTCATGTTATGAATTGTTTTGTGCAAATGTTGAAAGAAACAACAACTAAAAAGAGGAAGAAAGCATTTTCGTGGAATTGTTTGATCACTTATGCACCGTTAAGAGAAACAATTATCACACTAAATTATAGAAACTTACCACAATATAATAAATGTTACAACGATGTGAATTGGAATATTGTTTTATAGCAAAAGTTGAACATGATGGTGGTTGACATGGCAATAAAGGAGATCGACATGCTATCACCTCTATTCAATGTACACGAAAAATAATTCATGACAATGCATTATATGTTTACAATGCTTAACCATGACAATTATCGACACTTGATTGAATCAAGTTTTAGGGATGTGGCGCATAGATCTTACAATTCAATGTCTGAGAAGTCTAGTTCTAACAAAGAAGTCATTAGATGGGTAAGAAAAGGAAAAAAAAATTTGATGCACCTTTGAATGAAAATGGTGTTGGTTACATTGTTCTTAACAATATTTGGTTTTGCATGCATGTGGGATTTGTTCATGAGTTCTTCAGGGGAGTACCAGAGCATGGAAGTCAAATGTCTTAGTGGAGAATAGAGTACCCTGAATGCCCCCAATAAGAAGATGATGGTGTTGATTGTGGAGTATACGTTATGAAGTATTTTGAATGCTTGGTGAATGGAAAAGAAATGAACTTCACAAGTAAAGACATCCCTTCAATTAGGGAAGATATCTTCTAAGGAATGATGAAGAGGAGAAGACAAGTCAAAAGAATGAGCAGGTGACAAGAAGAATGAATAATAGTGTGATGATGTTATGCCAAACCTGAATATAGTGATTGTGTCAGATTAAGTACAACTTTTAGAAGAAAAAAATATAGTAAAACAATGTGATTTTGAAATGATGCTTGAGAAAATGTGTATGTAAACTCTAGAAATTACAGTTTGATTCTGAAGTATGTTTTGGGTTGAACAAAAAATTGCAATTGGAGTCAAGAGAGAACAAGAGTTCTATGGGTTTATGTTTATGCAGATATTATCGTTCTAATTATAGTAAAAGGTATGGGTTTGATGCTTTTTTGTATGAAGTTTGAACCTATTAGTTTGATGTTTGTTGGATGGTCTTGTAACTTTAGCTATCTGGTGTTCTTATGGAAGAGAATTATTATGTATGACATGTTGTATCACAAGTCAAATATATGCAAATAATGGTTGTAATAAGCTTCAGTAGGTGCTCATTCCATCTATGAAGTAACTCTCTGGAGTCAAGAGTAATACATGAAACATAAAGTACTACGTGAATAGAAAAGTAACTATGAGAACACTAGAGTAATAGTCTAAATTGAAAAGTAAGTTTGTGTACTATAAAGTAATTATTAGACATACAAAGTAACTTTTAATCAAAAAAATAACAAAAGGTTTTGAAATGTATATACGAAGGAATTCTTAATAGGTAAGCAACTATCTTAACAAGTAACTATATCAAAGTGAGAGTAACATTCTGGATGAGAAAGTAATTGTTGGATATTATGAAGTAAATTGGGTCCATAAGAGTAATGTAGGGTTCCACAATGTAACAAAAAGTGATTCTTTTCCTTTTCAAAATGGTCATGTTCAACTAAAACAGTCTTGTTATATATCTGAGCTATATATCTGAGAATGACAAATAATGAAAAACATGTTCATAAAGTTCAACAAATTCTTGTGACTGTTGTTGAATAACAAAGTGTGATTACTCTATCTATAAAGTAACAATTTGAACAAAAAAATAAATATGACAACTGAAAAGTAACCCTTTGAACATAAAAGCAATTGTATCATGTAAAACATAACTTATCGAACTGGAAAGTAACTCAACAATCTGAAAGGTAACTGTGTAAATTGCAATGAAAGTATCAGGTGTATTTGTTAAGTTTGGGTCCACAAATGTAACAAATGGCTCCAAAAAGTAACAACAAGCCATTCTTGATAAAAATGTAACTATATGAACATAACATTACACAATTATTATGTTACAGCTGCTAAATAACCAAAGTGTCATATTTTGATTTATAAAGTAAAACTATGAACATTTAAGTAACTACATGGACTAAAAAGTAACATGAACAACTCAAGCATAATAGGTGCACCTATAATGTATCGTATTGACATAGAGAGTATTATAGGATACAAAAAGTAACCTTTTGACATAAAAATAAGTTAATGATCGAACAGCAAGAGAACGAGTCTAATCTTTAGTAAGGATTATTTGTAGCAAGAAGGATTTCTCAAATCTGATACTAAATAATGGAAATAGGAGAAACGAATTCACAAATTTGATATGTAATAGAAAATGAAAGAACATAACACATGCCCAACTAACTTTAAAAATCTTTAACATAGATTTGAATTCAATACAAATGCAGTTCCATAGAAATGAGTAACAATAAAACTAAAGTGTAATAAAATGTGAATTACAACTATCACAAAGTACATCTAAACCATTACATTTACATCAAAATTTGACATGACTCACACACTAAACAATTAGATAACATTACACTAAAACAACTCAATAATCAACTCCAACAGTAGCAGTAGTAGATCTGCATCAAGAAGCCAACATCAGAAGAAACATTACTAGCAATGATATGGTGGAGCAGGGAGCATCATTACAGATCAGCCAAGACAAGTAACATATCAATCAGGAACACCACAATCCAAAAAAGTAACTCTGTGAATACAAGAGTAAGCATGAGAATAGAAAATTAACTATGTGAAATAAAAAGTAATTATGTAAAGTGGGAGGTATTTATTGGACATCTAAAGTAACTATGGGTAAAAAAAGTAACAAAAGGTTTTGAAATGTAACTACAAAGGAACACTTACAGACCAACCACAACAAAATCACCAACCACAATTTTCAAGAAAGAACATGCTCATTTCCTACATATAAACAAAACTAAAAGAAAGTTAAGACAACAATTATGTAGATTTGCAAAAATATATCTACTTAGTAGGTAACACATACACCTATTTATTCAAAGTATAGTTTCTTCTATCATGATTGACACCATATTTTAAGCATTTTATATACTGTCTCAATTTTAGACTAAGAAATTTCAACTCCATATTTATACCGCACATCAGTCGCTCTAGTCTGCCTTTAGTTTTGCAAATACTAGGTATTTGGACCTTGATAGTAGAAGAAGAAGTTGTATTAGAACTAGTTACACCAACATCAACAACATCTAATTCCAATAGCTCCTTTTACAAAGCAATCGGTTTTTCATGACAAAGATCTATAGAATCTTTCCTACACACTATGTTCACAATTGAATTGCAAGCAGATACCAAATGAAGTGTCTTCATAGTGGATAGATGCATAACAGATGCTTTTCTAAAAATCAAAGGGTGATCTCTATATCCTTTACTCCACCTTATTAATATATATGGTTCAAGAAGAGTACAAAAATCATGACTCTTTAGATAAGAAAGAATGTGCCTACATTGAATTCTTTTGAACTCTAACATGAAACAATTACAAAATAGCATATCAGTAGATGAATCTTTCTTCAAAACATGAGGGAAACTAGAACCACCAACACAATACACCTCAAACACACCTTCATCAAAAGTTCCTTAACATTATACACCATACTTTGATGAACTTTAGATTGAAAGAAAATAGACTTGGTGTATATACCTCTCGTTTGCTCCTTTAAAGACCACAATGAAGCCAAAGGCATATTTTTGTACTCGTCATCAAAATCCTTGAAATATTCTATCTCCCGCACATGAGAATAAGCAGTCTCCAAGCTACAAACAAGTTCAAAGAGTTTTTCTATTGTTGATGTGGATTCTAATGAATGCATTAAGGGTCTCACTTCTTTGGGTTGTCCTCATGCCAGCAAAGAAAGAATCCTGCATAAAACATTGCACCCACTTCCACCGCATAGCATACACATCACAAAACCAACTAATGGACAATAAGTCATTATCTTCAACTACATAACTCCATCTCTCTTCAAAATTATTTGTATCATCTACATTCCAGACACAACCATTCAAAGAATTGATGATCTGATCCTTGTTAGGTACTCCACAAAGTTTAGAGGAGAGTTTCTATAGAATGTGCCATCTGCAAAAATGATGCTTACATGATGAAAAAGTAGTAATAATCATAGCATTCATTACTAGGTCTTGATTAGTTATGATGGAGACCGGATCTTTTCCAAAACAAAATAAATATTGATTGAAAATCCATAGAAATGACTCGTACTTCTCATCCAACAACAAGGCCAAAGCAAATAACAATGTTTTGCAATGGTGATCCACACCACCAAACATTCCAAAAACCATTGAATACTTATTGGTATGATAAGTGATGTCAAATATAATGGCATCACCAAAGAATGCACAGTCATCAATAGAAATTAGATCAGACTAAAACAAATATGTCAAGCAACCATCAAAATCTTTTTGATACGTATAAAAGAATATAGAATTTAAGACTTTGAAGCTTACAAAACGATCTAACACCATATCCACATCATATTTAGATGACTCCTTTATCTTTCAAATGAGGTGTCCATGAGCTTGTCTACTTGTAAATGTCAACTTTACATAACCACCAGACTTGGTTGCTATTAATGCAAGTTGTTTGGAGACATGTATGTTTGCTTGACTCAAAGAAGAACACATCTCTTTTGGAGTTTGGTCAAGAGATGAATTATACTTTAAGTAGCGCAAGTGAGCATCATCAACAAGATCGTGATTGTGTTAATCAACAAAAATAGTAACAAACCCATTTAGATGAGGACTTGTCTAGTATAAATCGGATCATGGCTTTACACCCACACCTTTTCACAGAACGCTTATGCTTCTTGCACAACTTCTCATGTACATCACCAACTTCATCACAAATAGGGCTCAAAAGACCTTTAGATCTCTTAGAATGACTAATATGACCTTTCTTATCACAAATCAAAATTTTAGCAACCAAAATCTTGGTACCTCATTCATAATGATTGTCATCTTTCCTAACATTCAACCCAATCATACCAGCATATCTAGAATAAAAGGACATGCCATTATCTAAACTTCTGAATTCAAGTCCAATTTTATGGACATCAATTGAGGACATAATATCAGCGTCGATAGATGGTCACAGTAAATCATATCATTATTATCATCAGTATCGAGACTATGATCCATAACAGAAATAACCTCTAGGAACACCTACATAAAACAATACATAAATGAGTGAATAATAGACATAAAAAAATCCATTTCAGAAAATATAAAAAGGGGTGAGTATTGTTGGAACAAAATAGATATAAAAGACACCCATTTTAGATACATGCTCATCCAACTACATTTTAATAAAAATTCATTTCATACAATAAAAAATAATAAATTCAGTAACTATGTATATGAATTAAAACAATTAATTCCAACAACTACATTATAGTTACTAGTCATATCCAGTAGTATTTTAGTAAAATGTGCCCCATGTGTATAAACCACTAGAAAGTACCTATCTGAACATTACTACCAATATGAAAATATTACAACAAGGACAAGTAACAACAACAACAACTAGAAAGTACATATTTGAAATTTAAATTCACACAGTGAACAACAAAGTAACTATTTAATAAATAAAGTAATTGTGGGTACACAAATGTAATTGTGTTCTACACAAAGTAACTACAATTAAAGAAAAATAACTATAAAACTAATAGTTTGATTTAGATATCTAACTATGCATTAGGTTTTAATGAAGCTCTGACACAGTGAACATGGCACAAGAGGAAGAAATAGAATTGTTTTTGGATTAAGAATAGAAATAATAGAAAGTCAGAGTAATCTAGATAGACAAAGGGGGTGCTTTGCGTGAAAGAAACATTGTACGAGGGAGAACTCAGGAGGGAAAAGTTTTGAGAGAGGCATGGGATGCTTCTTACCTGGTTGTCACCTGAGCAACGTCGTCATCACCAAGACCACCTGCTCGTCCTCCTCCCACCACCAATAGAAGATCCTTGACGTAGGATGCGTGCAGAGTTCTAAGGGGAGAAGATTGTTAGATGTGTTTGGAGTTTAAAAAGTGAGAAAGTCATAGTATTATGGTGAGAGGAATCAGGGATGGAGGTCAGCCATTGGCAGAATCAGCAGAAGTCAGGTGGAATCAACGAAAGCCGATGGTGGAATCACCAAAATCAAATGAAGCGGGAGTACGAAAATAAAGTTCTCAATATTTATAAAACTACCACCACCCCCGTCTTTATAAATGGGTAGTGATGCTACAGTACCCACGCATGTATTAAATAAAAAGCCTATATATATCTGTGTGTGTGTCTATATATATATATGTGTGTGTGTGTATATGTATATATATGTGTGTATATATTTGTGTGTGTGTATATGTATATAAATATATATATATATATAAATATATATATATATATATATATATATATATCTGTATGTGTGTGTCTATGTGTGTGTGTGTGTATAGATAGATAGAGTCAGGCTAGAATACACTCAAGTGTACAGATCGTGCGCTACACTCAAGTTTTATTTGTGTATCAAGACTATTTTTTGTAAAATGTAAATCATTGATCTTCATTGTCATATTGTAATTAGGCTACATACAAATTTTGAGCTCATTTAGATGAGTATAAGGTATTCATCCGATTGCAACAAAATGATGCACAAAACTAATTTGAAATGCATAATTTTTGTGGTCTTCATAACATGACCTATAAATGTCAAAATGAGCTCGAATTTCATATATGAGTTATTCACAATATGTTTAAGAAGATCAATTGATTAGATTTTAAAAAAAAGTATTTCATCATGGATACACTCGAGTGTAATCTACTCTGGATACATTTGAGAGTATTCTAGCACATATATATATATGTATATATATGTATATATATGTATATATATGTGTGTAAGGGAGTGAAATCACCCCTTTACTAAAAATTTGAAGAATTGACATCCATTCCAAATACTCTCAGAGGTATGATGGAATGGGCATAAATTTTTGACATTTATTAAACATTGGTATGCAAAAGACCATTAGAAAGCAACAGAATAAAAAAATAACTGACTATATTCAATTTTGATAAAAGGTTTACAAAAATACATCAAAATCTCCCATTAGGGTTTACATCAAGACACACAATCAGGATCTAGATAGAGGGAAGTCTAGACTACTACAATCCTATCTCCAAGAAAAATAGCAAAATCTCCATCAACTGAGTCCAAGCCAAAAGCTAAGATCTTCCTTGTCTTATCCATCACCTTATTCAACACCTGGGTGGTTGGGAAGGCACCCAGCAAAAAGGGAAAGGGAAGAAAAGTATGTGTCACAAAACTAGTCTAGGATAACAAGATAAGTAAATCAAATAAGAACATGCTAGGGATCATCATAAGATGAAGATAACAAGAGTATGAGGCTATATTCAAAAGAAACTTGCTATTAAAAATTATATCAAAAAGGATTTTCATGTAAGATAATTATGCCTACCTAACTAAGTAGGGTTGAGGCACCTACCAGACCTCAAACCTTAGGTGAGGGGAGAATAAGACATTCCCAGTCACCTACAATATTATGGGGAGTATAAGACGTTCCCTAGGGTGATTATTTACATGCCCTCTGTGGGTGGTTGTACATAAGTACCGCTACTTTAAATTAAATAGAACATAAATTCACATCCTAGAAAAGTAGTCATGGCAAGAGTAGTCATAATATTAAATAAGTATGGAAGTGGGGTATAAGACCCAAACAAGAAGAAATTATAATCTAATTTGAGGTATGAACAACATTAAGATTCAAGAATAAAATATTTAGGGTTCATTTAAGCCTCATTAGGGAAATATAGGGTTTGTCTGCAATTATCCCAACATAGGGCGTAAGGAATGCACATAAATAAATATGGATTTCACATACACAGCACATACCTCTCTTACTGATATCAATTACTAACTTTCACCATTTTAATTGAGTCCAAGTTCCACTTTGCCTATTTTCAATGTATTAACATGTATTAGAGTACACAGTGCACATTAATATATAGAAACCCTAATTTTAGAGCTTTTTATAAAAATTCGGATTTAGCTTTTGAAAATATCACCAATGAACTTATTAGGTTCTCCTGATCAAGAAAACATATTTTTATGTTTACTTTGGAGTTACGATGATTAAGATGTAGTTTTTTTTATGGATTTATGCATTAAATTCGTTTTACAAAAATCACCTTTCATCGAACTATGAAATCATACCTTGAAAATATTTTTATTAGATAGAGATTAATTTTCCAATTCCAAAACATATTTATTTGTCAAATTTGGATAAGTGGTTTAGAAGATATGAATTTTTCAATACTGACCAATAGGAAATTGCCACATCATCAAACCAGTCGAGATAATTGAAGAGAGAGGGAGAGGGAGAAAACACCATTTGACCTAAGATCAGGTTTGAAGTTTCTTAGGTATCAAAACTAGAGATTCTAGAGAAGATAAAATGGCAAGAAACCAAAACCTTAGAAGAGCATGGTAGAAAGAGATGGAAATCATCGATTTTCAACATAAAAGCATGAGTTTTAAGCATGTACTAAGCAATATATGAGAAGGGGGTTAACCAAACTTTCCTCTAGGAAGGTAAGAAGGTACAAACAGAAAGGATCCCGAGATTAGAAGGTTTAGTTTCTCCAAGCTAAGCTCCTTTCTTGAACAAAGATCACTTTCTCCACTTTAGAGGTGCAAACCCTAGCAAAAGAGCATGAAGATGAGATGTTTTAGGGTTCTAGGTGGAGTTTTACCATGGAAGGTGTAAAGACCCAAAGTAAGTCTCTACTAAAAACATGATAAACAAAATCATCAAAAGTATGGCAGCGGAATAAATTAAATCTTGACATTATTCAAAATGTATAAAGAGTACATTATAAAATTTTCCCAAATGGGAGTACAACTTTATACAAGCATACAAGGATCTAGGTAGAGGAAGACTTAGACTAATGCAACATTGTCTCCAAACTAAACAACTATACAACACAAAAGCAAGCATGATCACTCAAGCTATATATTCCTTTCTTCTTATCCTATCCTTAGCTTTGGGTTCACCAAGCTTCCATGCGCACTCTGATTCCTATCCTGGATGGTTGGGGTCATCCAGCAAGAGAAAGATAAAAGGTATGTATTAATAAAAAGGGATAGGACAAATAATAATAAAAAGCTTTGTAATATAAAAGATTCTCCACAAGAAGAGATTTCCAAAGAAATGAGACAATTATATGAATATGAGAGAGAGAAACTGCCACATTAAAATATCAACAATTATCACTTTTGCATGAATATAAATTATGACTCAACGTCCTATCAATGTAGGGTGAGGCACCTACCGGACCTCACCAATGGCAGGGGGACTAAAACCCCAGTGCCTAAAAAGTGGCAGGGGGAATAAAACCCCAGTGCCTAATATATAAAATGGCAGGGGGACTAAAACCCCAGTGCCCGGCAGGAGGACTAAAACCTCAGTGCCCTGTGGGTGGTTTGTACTCATGTACACTACATTGTCAATTGGCCAATAACTATATCATGCATAAACATTCACTTGGAAGCATAGTGAAAAGTATATAACAAGATTCAACAAGCATTGGGAATAAAACCCAAATAAATAATCTCAATCATCATGCCATCATAGGCAACATCATTATACAAGAATTCCAAAAAATAAAGGAGTCAACAAGGAACAACATTATTCAATGTTTCCAAATATATCAAAAGGATGATCCACATAGTCAAATAACAAGATTAAGGAATTACACTCAAATGAGCCACAAGATCAATCACAAGATTAAAACAATTCCAATTAAAGGAGGCAACATATGTAGAAGAATGATTCCAATGATTAAGCCATAATGGCATAATCTAAGTAAAGAGCCAATAAATGTAATTAGAGGGATAACAAGGCTAGCACAAATATAATTGGTAGGGTTGGATGAAAGCCCAACTGAAAGATTAGGATTGTTTGCACATTATATATTCCACACATCCATCATAGATGTCACATACATAAAATAAGCTTCACATACTAACATAGGGTGCACATACAAAATAGGGCTCACATACATAGGAATCACATACCTTAGATATAACATTACCATCATATCCACCAAACAGATAGCAAACCATCCATATATCCTAGTTATAAATATAACACATGTATTAATATATATAAAAACATAAGTCATAGGAAAAACCCTAATTTTACAAAACTATGATTTAGAGTTCAAAACCAAGTCCAAACGATTACTCATAATCTCCTGATTAAGAAAACATATCTTATTATATAAAACAGAGTTAAAATGAATTAATTATGTATTTTAAAACAATTACATATTAAAAATGCCATTCAAAGTAAACTTCGGAAAACCATTGAGAATTAGGTCTCAAAAACCACAAAATCAAATTCTACATCAAAAATCCTTTCCATCGACTATTTATTCATATTTTTCTGACCAACGGTTGATTTACTATGAATTAAGTAAACCTGGCCAATCAGAAATTAAGAAAAAGCCACGTAGGCAAAAATAAAAACAATTGGGCCACTGAGGCCGGGCCCACGCTGGCTTGGACCAATAGAACGTGGCCCAGTCAGCGGTCCGGGTCAGTGTGGTCTTCGGTCAAAGGCGGAAGACAAAAGCCAAAATGGCTGAACTGACCTCGGTAAAAAAATGCGGAAAGAAGGGCGAGCGAGGGCAGAAGGGGAAAATCACCACAAGGCTTCTTCCTCCCCTCTCACTTCACCATGGCCGAAAGCTGCTCCAGCCCCTTTTGGGCATTTTCCCGATTCAAAACCAAAACGCACGTTCCTGTACTCGAAATGAAGAGCAGACGAAGACGAACCTAACCAACCTTTCAATTGGGTCGCTGGTGCCGCCGAGGACCAAGCAGGGTCGCCGCAAGGTAGGGAGTAAGGCGGAGGTGTCGGGGCTGTTTGTGGGATCACGGAGGAGAAATTGGGGGGAGAGAGGGAAAGCTCGAAGCTCGAGGGTCATATATACGGCCTTATATAGGCGTGAGGGTGGGTGAAGCTGGCTCTGCGGTTCCACGGTGGAGAGGAGGAGGTAGCCCCGATTGGGCGTTTCGCGAAAACGGTGAGGTAGGCGACGAGTTAGGACTCATTAGAGGCGTCTTGATGAGATGAAACCAACGGAAGAGGAATCAAGTGAAACCGTTGAGTGTAGAGGGAGGAAGAGATCGGGAGTGTAGGGGCGCCGTTTTGCTGTGAAACGGTCGGCCAGCTGGAGGAAGAAGATAAAGCGCGAACCGTTGGATCGGACCTAGATTAATTAGGGCCGTTGGATGCGAGTCCACTATGGACCTGGGGCGCGTGACAGCAGACTTAGGCGTTACCAAATGATATAAATGAAATCAAAGCAATAACTATAGTTATACTATATTAAAAGCTTATAAAATGCATTAGAGGGGTCAAATCAATTCCAAATAACGCAAAATTTGAACCATAGGCTTATAATGACGAAAACTACAATGCTATGCAATTAGAATCTCATTTAATGCATAATATGGCCATTAATAAATATATAGCCCATAAAGGAGTATAATAATATATTAAAATCAAGGAATTATATGAAAAGGCTATTAATAAGAAACATGTGAGTAAATTCGACATATAAAACACATTAGGGTACAAATAATCATTACTTAACAAAATAACATATTAATATGAATTAAAATCATATTTCGAGGAGAGAGAAACAATTAAGGTTAATTACACTCATAATTAATTACATTACATATTATTATTAATATATTTATCCAAAAAGCTCCAAATTAATATAATCTACTATAGTATCCCATTAATGACCAAATTACAACATTAACCCTAACTTATCACTTGATGTGGGTTATTTGTGCAAACACCCCTCAATTATCATAAAAGAGGGTAAATAGTGATTTCAACATCAAATTGTGCTCAAAATGCACAAGGAGTCCAAAAATGATCCAAAAGGATGTGAAATTTATGGAAAAGGTCCAAATGGACTAAAAGTCAAAGACAATCTCAAGAATGGGTAAATTGCAGGGAAGACCCTGAGATTCAGTATGTTACAGCACACCACCCCTTAAAGAGGATTTCGTCCCCGAAATCACAACAAGAGGAAAGAGAGGGTGAGTGTGTAACATCCCAACCATAAACAACTAGGTTATAACCCTTAATATAGGGTACAACATAAAATCTACATAGGTGAGGTGTTACTAAGGTTTCCACAAAACCTATAGCCTTTTATTAAACTTAACCTAACATCTTGTTGCATAAACTCTATCATGAAAAGGCAGCATATCTATTATACTAACACTTGTGCCACATTTTATTACAAAACAATTATATCTCAACTATATATCATGGGTATCTCCCTCATTAAGGGTTTTAAGCACAATTAGGGTTTACTAAGCCATTTATACTAAACCATTCCTAACAACAATTAATGCATTAGGTCAAAACCTAAATAACTCAATATTATTACCCAACCACTACATCATGTGGGATTATGCCATATAATATCATCCAACCAATTATTACCCTAATAACAGGTCTAAGGGTATATGGTTTATCTCCAAGGAACATATGGTCACAACATCTAACATACTCATATCCATGCCATCACTAATCATATTCTTTCACAATACTAATTACTATGAATTAACCTCACATTATATGAATCTAATTACTCATCATCTCATTACTGATTTGATTCATAAACCAAAAAGATGATTAATGAGATGTATTTTAGTCAACAAGGTGCTATGCCTAACATGTGTTGATAATTAGGTCACAAATATGATTAAGTGATTATAATCCATTTACATGCATTAAGGTATATCATGTGATGACACCTAATGTCACTAATGTGTCAAGAAAGGCATGAAGGGTATATATGTACATATGTTGTCAAGGATAGATGATTACATCCTAGGGTTCAGGTCAACATGACCCTTACATATCAAGGCATCCTTAGGGTGTATTTTACCATACACATTTTACCATTAGGGTGACTTAACCCAAACTATGTATATCCACATATGAACAATTAATGATTAGGTGCAACAAGAGTATATTAGGGTTCAAGCATAAGGATTACATGACTTATTCATTATTTACAATCAAACAAGATGAATTACAAACATATTAGGTTTATTAAACTCTAAACACATAAGCTCTCTATTCCCATGTCTAAGGAGTTAAGGTTACTTGATTTCAAGGCATTGAGGGATTCCCACCCCCTAAAGAGGATTTCGTCCTCGAAATCAGCAACTCCAAAATCTAACAAGGTACTAACACTACCTTTCCACTCAAAAGGTTGACTAAGTCAAACTATTTTAAGGGTATAAGATCCATCATAAAAGCCTTACTAAACTCTATCTTCCAACTCAAGGTGTAACATAGGGCATAGGGTACACAAAACCCTAAACATGGAAATCTAAGGCTCATATAAGATACTTAAGGATTACAAGATGATTTTTGTTTGAGAAAAGAAATCAAATCATCATACAAAGGATATTCTAAGGTTATTCAACAATAAGGTAATATGTCTAAAGGTAGACTATTTCGAGCTGTCAGTTTCAGATCAGGCCAGGCCAGGTCATATGAGCTCAGGAGTCCTCGTTACCAAGCTAGTGGGGCGGAGGAAAATATTGCCAGCCCCCAAGCTCTGACCCTTTCTAGACACCATCACTTTCAACTTCTTGCTCTAATAGTTACTCAATAGGCATTTCACCAAAAAGTTGACAAATTTTATTTCTAATAAGAAATTATTATGATCCTAAATCAAACATTCTTTATAGGTCAACTCTAAGGTGAAAAACTTGGTAAAGGGAAACTATATAAGATAAGGGTTCTATTTAGGAGACAATTTTGAACTAGTCAAGAATCCGACTACCTTGATGCTCTGATACCATGCTGTAAAGACCCAAAGTAAGTCTCTACTAAAAACATGATAAACAAAATCATCAAAAGTATGGCAGCGGAATAAATTAAATCTTGACATTATTCAAAATGTATAAAGAGTACATTATAAAATTTTCCCAAATGGGAGTACAACTTTATACAAGCATACAAGGATCTAGGTAGAGGAAGACTTAGACTAATGCAACATTGTCTCCAAACTAAACAACTATACAACACAAAAGCAAGCATGATCACTCAAGCTATATATTCCTTTCTTCTTATCCTATCCTTAGCTTTGGGTTCACCAAGCTTCCATGCGCACTCTGATTCCTATCCTGGATGGTTGGGGTCATCCAGCAAGAGAAAGATAAAAGGTATGTGTTAATAAAAAGGGATAGGACAAATAATAATAAAAAGCTTTGTAATATAAAAGATTCTCCACAAGAAGAGATTTCCAAAGAAATGAGACAATTATATGAATATGAGAGAGAGAAACTGCCACATTAAAATATCAACAATTATCACTTTTGCATGAATATAAATTATGACTCAACGTCCTATCAATGTAGGATGAGGCACCTACCGGACCTCACCAATGGCAGGGGGACTAAAACCCCAGTGCCTAAAAAGTGGCAGGGGGAATAAAACCCCAGTGCCTAATATATAAAATGGCAGGGGGACTAAAACCCCAGTGCCCGGCAGGAGGACTAAAACCTCAGTGCCCTGTGGGTGGTTTGTACTCATGTACACTACATTGTCAATTGGCCAATAACTATATCATGCATAAACATTCACTTGGAAGCATAGTGAAAAGTATATAACAAGATTCAACAAGCATTGGGAATAAAACCCAAATAAATAATCTCAATCATCATGCCATCATAGGCAACATCATTATACAAGAATTCCAACAAATAAAGGAGTCAACAAGGAACAACATTATTCAATGTTTCCAAATATATCAAAAGGATGATCCACATAGTCAAATAACAAGATTAAGGAATTACACTCAAATGAGCCACAAGATCAATCACAAGATTAAAACAATTCCAATTAAAGGAGGCAACATATGTAGAAGAATGATTCCAATGATTAAGCCATAATGGCATAATCTAAGTAAAGAGCCAATAAATGTAATTAGAGGGATAACAAGGCTAGCACAAATATAATTGGTAGGGTTGGATGAAAGCCCAACTGAAAGATTAGGATTGTTTGCACATTATATATTCCACACATCCATCATAGATGTCACATACATAAAATAAGCTTCACATACTAACATAGGGTGCACATACAAAATAGGGCTCACATACATAGGAATCACATACCTTAGATATAACATTACCATCATATCCACCAAACAGATAGCAAACCATCCATATATCCTAGTTATAAATATAACACATGTATTAATATATATAAAAACATAAGTCATAGGAAAAACCCTAATTTTACAAAACTATGATTTAGAGTTCAAAACCAAGTCCAAACGATTACTCATAATCTCCTGATTAAGAAAACATATCTTATTATATAAAACAGAGTTAAAATGAATTAATTATGTATTTTAAAACAATTACATATTAAAAATGCCATTCAAAGTAAACTTCGGAAAACCATTGAGAATTAGGTCTCAAAAACCACAAAATCAAATTCTACATCAAAAATCCTTTCCATCGACTATTTATTCATATTTTTCTGACCAACGGTTGATTTACTATGAATTAAGTAAACCTGGCCAATCAGAAATTAAGAAAAAGCCACGTAGGCAAAAATAAAAACAATTGGGCCACTGAGGCCGGGCCCACGCTGGCTTGGAACAATAGAACGTGGCCCAGTCAGCGGTCCGGGTCAGTGTGGTCTTCGGTCAAAGGCGGAAGACAAAAGCCAAAATGGCTGAACTGACCTCGGTAAAAAAATGTGGAAAGAAGGGCGAGCGAGGGCAGAAGGGGAAAATCACCACAAGGCTTCTTCCTCCCCTCTCACTTCGCCATGGCCGAAAGCTGCTCCAGCCCCTTTTGGGCATTTTCCCGATTCAAAACCAAAACGCACGTTCCTGTACTCGAAATGAAGAGCAGACGAAGACGAACCTAACCAACCTTTCAATTGGGTCGCTGGTGCCGCCGAGGACCAAGCAGGGTCGCCGCAAGGTAGGGAGTAAGGCGGAGGTGTCGGGGCTGTTTGTGGGATCACGGAGGAGAA